>SKCR01027694.1:0-375969 GCA_019454045.1 Zanthoxylum bungeanum | reverse complement strand
AAGCACTTATAACCCTGACACGGTGAATAACCAAAGAAAATGCACTTGATTGCCCTAGGATCTAACTCTGTTCCTGTCAATGAATGAACAAGTACAGTGCAACCACAAACTCTTAACAGGAAGATTTTGGAATAATCTTTTGTGAGGATAAAATTATGGGAGTTTCTGAAGAGGAGTTTGAAAGTTTAGAATACTATATGGTAAACGATTTATTACATATGATGTTGTAAGAATAGGTTCTTCCAAGAACAACTTAGGTACATTCTTAATGAGAAGCAAGGCTCTAGCAACTTCTAACAAATGCCTATTTTTCATTTCTGCAATATTGTTTTGTTGCAGTATACCTTTGCGAGAACTTTGGTGGACAATCCCTTGATCACTGAGATACTTTCATAAAATCTTATTAAAGTACTCTTTGCCATTATCAAGGTGAAGAATTTATATTTGTGTTTGGAATTGAGTTTTATGGAAATTTTAAAAGATAGTCTATGCTTCTAATTTTTCTTTCAATAAGAATACCCAACATATCCTAATGTGATCAATGAAGCCTAGGCGCGCCTCTCATTGAGGCATTGCATAGTGCCTCACTGCGCCTATTTGGCGAGACACGCTGGAGGTGCGCCTCATTGAAGCTTTTTTTATTAAAAAAAACTAAAATATGAAATAATAAAAACCTTAGACAAGCCTTTAATTACTTTGAATCTTTTTTATTATTTGAGTTATAACTCTTTTCCATGTGATATGAATGTTAATTTTAATTATTGAGTTGAAATTAATAGGATAGAAAATGGCTTAGACAATCTATATGGTCGTATAGGACAAGTGCTTCGAGTGTGTTTGGCTAATTGACATATATCACAATGAAAAATACTTGCATCTTTATTTTGAAATAAATCTAGAAACAATTTTTTCAAATATCCAAAACGAAGGCGGTGTCTAGCTGTCCTGAATAGTCAAAATACGGTGGATTTAGGCGGAGTTTCTCGGAAAATCGTAGATCTATGGCAAATAGCGACTCAGAATTGCGCACGGGTGGTGTCGCTACATTGGTCGACGTTCTTTGATCGTGAAGAACCGGCGCTTGAGTCGAACAACCATTGCCAGTGGTGGCGCGTGGACTACATGCGCTGGTAGCAGCGCCGGAACCACCACCAACAGCGGCCTAAGGTTTCCAAATTCTTTTTTTATGCCTAATTGAATCCAAATTTCTAAACACTAAATCTAATGAACCTCATATCGTCAAATCCTAAACCTAATTCACTTTGATTTGTTAAACCCTATACCTAATTAAAATCAATTAAAATTTTTTGAATTAAAAAAAATTGCCTAGCCCGTCCGTCTTGGCGCTCCCTCACCCTACGTCTAGCACCTAGCATTTTTTAGAACATTGTTAGGATGTCCTAGTCTCTTATGCCATATAACATAGAACTCGAAATAGATATATTTTCACCATCATAAGATTGAACTTTATTATTCTTGATTCCCTTATAGGCTTCAAGATAATACAAACCATTACTTCCCTTGGCACTGCGATCATCGAGTACAAATCTTGAAATTTACACATAAATGGGACTAGTTACACGAAAGATTATGAGCATGTAAAACTGAATAAAGACTAATAAATGAGGAGACCACAATAGTCCATTTTCCTGCAAACAAGAACAAAAAACCATCAACAATTTTAATTTTAAGTGATCCCGAACACGGTATATAATTGGAAAATAGCTCAAGGTTTCCTTCGTGTGATCTGAAGCCCCTTAGTCAATTATCCAAACATCATTTGTTGTTGTTCTTGTGTTCAAAGCAATGGAGAAACTACCTTTCTGAGCTATGTTGCAAGAAGAATTAATATTCGGACAAGAGGTACTTTGATTTGACTGAAGACCCTGTTATGGTTGATGGGAAATATTTGGATTTGAATATACTAGGAGATTCTGTTGTAACAGGTTCTGCAATTCTGAGATTTGTTCAGGACTAAAAACTGATTTTGCTTGTTGATTACCATCGTCCACAGCTGAAACCCACGGCTATCTCCGCCGCGATCAACTCCGTGTTTAGGCTTCCAATTTGCCGGTCTTCCATGGAATTTTCCAGCAACTTTCCTTATTGTGATTAGGCTTCTTACAATAGTCACACGACACTCTTTTTCCACCCCCTTGATCCTGGGTTTATTGCTGGTCGTTGTTGAGCTGTCGCTCGCTATAAGCTTCTTTACGTCTCTTTGTTGCATGTGCTGAATCTTGCACAGGACTCTCCACCAAATTAGACTTTAGCATAACCCTTCTCCTGCTCTTTTCACGCCAAACTTCAGCAAAAGCACCTTGTATTGGCAGCAATGGTTTCATTCCCAGACTCCTTCCATGAACTTCATCCAAGTCTTTATTCAAGCCATGGAGAAAATCAAAATACCTTTCCTTTTCCTCTTACTATGCATTCTTTAGACTGTCAGTCGTGCAATATTAATTTACATAATCAAACTGATCAAGTTCTTGGCCAAAGGCCCACCAAGGAATCTGTTAAATTTAAGAAGAATTACCAAATCTGAATACATAACTTTAGCAAGATCTCATACCTCTTTGGCAGATTTGTGAGATAAATAGTTTCTACCCATTTTTGGTTACATGGAGTTGACAAGACACAAAGTCACCATGGAAATTTTTGATTCGCAGATGCGATATCGAACCTTATGCTCTTGTGGTTTCTTTGTTCCCGGTGATGTAGCCGATTCTCCCCTTGCCATGAATGACCAACGAAATTGACAGGGACCAATCCATGTAGTTTGATCCATTGAGTTTATGTTGCGTAATCTAGTGTTCTAAAAAACAAGCCACCTAGGCGCTAGGCGGTGCTTCATTGTTTAAATTTTCCATAAATGGGTGGGCTAGGTGGCAACTTCACGGAAAAACTCAGATCTCTGGCAAACGGCGGCTCATATCGGAGTGTGGATGGTGGGGTAGCATCAGTCGAAAGGTTTTGAACATGAAGGATTGGTGCGTGTCGAAGGGCCACCGGAGGCTGTGGCTCGTAGGGTTGGCAAATGGGTTTGGTTTGGAAAAGTCCATGCCCGAATTCAAGTTTTGTTTAATAATTTTTTCAATATATCGGTACATCTCAGTTTTTTAAATTTTGAATTGATGCGCTTATTGTGTTTTCCCAGGGCCAGACTGAAATTAAAAAAAACACTTAAATTATGGTTGAACTTTTCCAATCCCGGCCTATTTGCCAACCCTAGTAGCTCGTAGGCAACACGCGCCGACTCTTACGACAGCTTGAAACTCTCAAACCCCTCTTCAAAGCCTAATTGAACCCAAATTTCGAAGCCCTAAGTCTAATTGTACCCAAATTTTCAAACACATCAAAATTTTTAAATAAAAGATAAATCCTCACAGTGACGTGTAGTTTGTCCGTCTCTATAAGGCTTATCCCCACCGTACGCCTAGCGCTAGCGTTTTTTTTGAACAGAAGCATAATCTGTAGAGAATGAGACTCGACATAGTTGACAACTGACCTTTCTGCAAAAGTTGCTTGCTGTGAAGACTCGGCAGATACCTCAGAACTTCTATCTCTGGTATCACCAGTCATGGCAGTTTTGTCATTTTTCTTTTTAAATTTTCAAAGGTAATAAACACTGATACCATATTATTTTGATTAAAACCCAGATAATCTTTTTTATTGAACTGATGGCTATATGAAATAGAGGGTAATATGCGGTTGCATCCATAGAAATAGGATGGGATAAACTTAAAAGATAAAACTAAACATACAGGCTAATGATAATAAAAGCAATAAATTTAGGATAAAAGTTATCCTTTTATTCAAATTCTAAATAACATTATCTTTTCAACCTATTGCAACCCTGTTGTGTTATTTCAATTTTATCTGGAATATGCACTCTTTTATTGTTGTTGTTATTGTCATTTAAGTAATTTAACTGGGGTTCATCCCAAGTTACTTTATTGAAGAGGGTCTATCTTCAGATTTTACACCAGGAAGCTTTAGTTTATGGAAAAGAGACAAGTTATTTTGCCTTGTAAAGAATATTTCATGAATTTGTGTTTTCAGTATCATAAATTAATTGCTTTGGTCATTGTGATGATACTGTTTACATGTACCCTGGAAAAGCTTGAGGAGTTAATTTGCAAGTGCACTAGATGTATGAGATGTTTTTTAATTAAATGACTTGGCAGCGTATGATAGGTTTCGTGTGGCAATATTTAATGTTCCTGAGCTCACAGGCAAATCTCTGTACTATATGTGGCAAATTAAAATTAAGATGCGACTAACATAGCTTCCTGGGTCTTTTTATATTTTATGCTACAGATGTTGCATTCCCATGTAAGCAGCCAATTGTCTAGTTTAGTTGAGAGCTGAGACTGGCATATTCATATACTTAATGTTTTTCTCTTATTAGAATACTCTCAATGCCCTTGGCTGAATTTATTTGTAACGTCCCAAGTTGCTTGATAATTCTTGCAGGAGGAGCCCTATATCAATTGCCGCTGCTGTTATTTATATTATAACTCAGCTTTCAGATGACAAGAAGCCACTCAAAGGTTTTATACACTTGATGTTGTTTAATTTATTAAAACAGATGTTTTCTAGTCATTTAAATGAAAATGAAAATTTAAAAATCTAGGTTCTAACAGGTAAGACCATAAAGTTCAAAACTACCTTATGTCACTCATGTATCAGACTGGTAATACAACTGAAAATGTGAGACTTGTGGTCCATATAACTCTGTCACACAAATTTGAATATTTCTTTGAAGTTTGTGTGATATCACAACTACAATGGTTTAGGCTACAAGTCCGACCTTTCATGTCAATAGTAATACCGGATCGGTATCCTGAAAAATCTATTGTTGATTTACATTACATTGGAGTTTACACCTACTAATGGTTGTTGGTTGTGTATTGTTGGCTGAATGCAGATATTTCGGTTGCCACTGGAGTTGCAGAAGGGACGATTCGAAATTCGTACAAGGATCTTTATCCCCATATCTCAAAAATAATACCAAATTGGTATGCCAAGGAGGGGGATCTCAAAAACCTTTGCAGCCCGTAAAACCTTGATACAAGCATCTTGAATGGTTTTGAGCTGCCCCAGTTTGATGTATTCGGAACTTAAGCATACTATTTATATGGATTTTGTATTTATTTTCCTGTACTGTTTTATCCTTGTGCAGTTGACTGCACCCTGCAATTTAATATTTATTGAAAAAATGAAAAAAAGAAGAGAAAGGACTGACAAGTTTATTTTTTAATTTATGCTTTACCATACCAAGGTGACTTGCAGTAACTTGAGAAGTATTTAAATTTCTCATGAGTCAATATTTTTTTTTTTTTAAAGCTGCGACCCATTAAGTTTTTGTGCTTAAAATTAAAGCCGAAACACAAATTCTTTTCGGCTTTCTTCTTTTGTTGGTCCAAATTTTTTCATGGGAACTATACTGGTTTGGTTTAATTTACACTTCTAACCATCCGATCAAACTATTGTCTTAGTATGTGACGCAAATGAGTTTCGTTTTCAAGCAATTTGAATAATTTTAATTTTACCGACCGATCGATAATTCGGTCAGTATGATATATAAGTTATTGATCGAAACTTAATTTGGTTAATATTATTTTAGCGATCGAACAAAATTCTTTCTCTATTTATTATTAATTACCGGCCGAATATTCGATCAGTAATTATTGGCACCATAAAATGGCACCAAATTAATCTTTGCGCCGCCGTATTTATCGACTGAATATCGAATGAATATTCAGTCGGTAATATTTCGGTCGGTAATTAGTCAGAAATTATTATTTTTTTTTTTTTATCTTTTTCAATCGATATTCGGTCAATATTAGCAAAAATCGAATTTACCTACAAGTAATACAACAAACAAACTCTATATTCCCAAGAGGGGGGATGAATTGAGTTATTGTTTAATAATGCGGAAATAAAAATTTTGCCGATTTTAACTAGTTTTACCTTAAGTCGATTTTTTCTATTTCAATATATATCTTATATGCAAGTTTCTAAGCAATAAGCATATATATAAATGAAGGCTTGCAATAAGCAAAGAGTTATGGATAGAGAAAATAACACTGTGATTTATAGTGGTTCGGCCAACTATGCCTATGTCCACTCCCCCAGGCCGCGCTTGAAGATTTCCACTATCAACTGAGTTTTTCGTGGCTCACCCACAACCCAGAGTTTTACACACTAGGTTCACTCCAAACCTTTGCACTTTGAGTTTTAGATAAAGACTCACTCAAAAACCTCAAGTACGAGTTTTGTTTGTAGGCTCACTCGACAACCTTTACAATATGAGTTTAGATAGAAGCTCACTCACAAACCTATCACAAGTGTTTGAATAAAAAAATTTACAAACACACTTGGGTACTCACAAAGATAATGAAGATTCTAAGTGTGAGTTCCTTACCCAAGTGTTCTAAGCTCACTACTAAAGATTAAGAAGGTGTAGTGTGTGAGCTTGATATATGAGAGTGTATGATTATGAAGGTTAAAGAAAACTCTTAGTTTTTGCCTTAATGTAATGTATATGAAGGTTGTCTAACACTGCAAAAACGAATTGGGGCTCTATTTATAATAAAATGCAAAGCATCCCTACTTCTCTTGTCTGAGACCGGTATGCCGGTCTGGCATAGTAACGGCTCTCAACGGCTATATTATCGTTTTAAACATATATGTTAGGATGGTATGGTCACCGGTATGGGGACCGATATGGTCATTGCCGGTTCTAGTAAGCATGTATAACAAATAGCCTAATCGGTATGGACACCGGTAAGATGGCGGTATGGCCCGTGCCGATTCCAGTAAGTATGCAATCCACAGATAGACTGGTATGATAGACCAGTATGTGTTGTTTCGGTTCCAGTGTCTATGCAAAACAGAGTGGACCGGTATGGTCTCCGGTATGTAACCGGTATAAAATATACCGGTTCCAGAGAGCTTGCAAAACAGAGCATTAGACCGGTATGTGGATCGGTATGGTACCGGTATGTCGGTCACAGTATAAAATGCATGATTTGAAGGTTTAAAACATTTTGCACATGATTCTAATGCATCTATATAAATGTGCATGTGTCCTATGAGCTTCGATACTTATATAAACAATTCACATTATATTTTAAAGCTCTAAGTTAAGACTAAGCAAGATTGTCTTCGATTTGCCGCTAGTATTCACATTCACGCTCTTCACCACCAACGTACTTCGACACCTTTTTGTAATGCCTTGCTAATGTGCGTCGAAGACTTCAAGTGTTGACGTCATCAAAATCCATCATGCGATTGTGTAGCTAACAATCTCCCCATTTTTGATGATGGCAACTCCAATTAAAACTTGTGAACTTCGAGAGTCCAAATAGTTGACGATTTTGCTTCCCCTCAATATTAGCCCCCTCAATGTGTGTCTTCAATATAGTGCACAAAACTTAGACAAACACATTAAAACACATATGATCCCCCTTAATACAAGGGTGGGCGTTATACAAGTTTTAATCTCATTCTATGATTTCTCCCCCTTTGACATTATCAAAAAGTGGAGAAGTAAAACTTAGGTGCTAATGAGATACCAATTAATATGTGCATAAGCATATGAAATTTCTTTTTCATGCACACTTAGCATTTTTAATGATTTCTCCATATTTTCTCCTTTTTGCCAAAAAATATAAAAATCATTCATAGTTCATCAAAATTTTACCAATTGAAGTAAATATCCATGCATTTTATTTTCAACTAATTGAACTCAATGAAAAGTCATTATTCATGCTAATTGATCAAATGATTCACATATATGTCATATAACTCAATAAGTTTTATGTGACACCAATTGATACTAAATAAACTACATTATATGATTTAGGCATTTAGATTATACCAAATGAAAATCAATTGTAAATACAATTTGCCTAATCATTAGTATGCTTCAAAATTTTATACCAATTAAAATATACATACTACTATAAGTGGGAGGAAACGGTACCAATATCCCGTAAGTACGGAGTTTACCTTTTACCGTTGGATCCACCAATTCATTCATTTTGAGGAGTTGATCATTTTTCTCATTTTGAGTTTTTTCCTCATTTCTTTTGAGTCTTTGGGATTGTTTCGCATTTCTAATTAAGATCATCCCAAAAGCTCCCCCTACAAAATTATTTAAGTGCATTTTGGTAACCAACCTTTCTTGGGTCCATGGGGGTTAATTTTCACTCCATGAGGAATCCATGCATTTACTTTCACATTTTTATTCATGCACTCAAATATTTTGTGTCCTTTCTTATTGTATGCATGACATGTGATATTTTCATTCATAGCAACATTTTCACGAGAATTGGATGCCATTACAAAATAGTTCTTTAAAAATTTTCTCTTGATGTAAAACCTATATCCTAATCCTTATTTTTTATAAGCACATTTTTGGGATCCAGATAACATGTTGAAGTTTCTCTCTCCCAAAGTGAATTTTGCTACAATATTTTACAAATCTATGATTTTTTTTAATGAATATTTTCATTCAAAATAGATTCGCAATCACATATTTTTGAGCTAGATGGTACATTGGATATTCTATTTTCAAGTTCTAACTTTTCACTTCTTAAACATGCAATTTCCATTTCATGCTTTTTATTTATCTCAACAATTGATGCATGATCATTTAATAATAATGAATGCTCATTTTTAGTCATTTTATTCTTCCTTTTAAGCAATTCACATAACTCATGTAATTTATTAAAAGCATCTAGCAATTCATTATATTCAAGAGAGTTATGTACCTTTTCTTCTTCGCTTTCAAAGAAGAAGTCGTCATCCTTGATTGCCATAAAAACGAGGTTTTTTCTCTCTTTATTTTCCTCATCGGATGAATTGGAGTCGCTATCGCTCCAAGTTGCTATCATTGTCCTTTTCTTGGATTTTGCTTTGATTTTCTTTAGTGGGCAATCAGTAGCTATATAACTCGGTTTTTCACACTCATAGCAAATTAATTTCTTGTGCTTTCGCGGCCATTTTTCTTCTTCTTTCTCATACATTCTTGATTTTCCTTTAAGCTTTTCGGTTTTGAGGAACTTCTTGAATTTATTTGTCATATGTGCTAATTCATCATCACTATCTTCTTCTTTATTACTTGAACTAGCATCATCCCCTTTTCTCACAAATGACTTAAGGGCTAATCTCTTATTATTCTTTCTTCTTTTTCCCTTTGGTCCATTTTGATTTCCATCTTATATTCCAATAATTTTCCCACCAAGTCATCCAACTTCAAGGTGTTCATATCGTTTGCTTCTTTGATGGAGGAAGCGTAACTTCTATATTCCTTAAGAGTGACCTAAGAATTTTCTTCACTTGATCACTTGGGTGAATGATTTTCCCTAGAGCACTAAGTTGATTTACAATCATTTGTAACCTTGAAATCATTTTAAATCTCTTATCTTTTCTTAATCTTCTTCACCGGCTTTCATTTTGAAGCTATCCAACTCGCATATGAACCGGTTGATTTTTGACTGCTTCATTTGGTTTGTGCCCTCATTGACCATTTCTAAGGACTTCCATAATTCATATGCATTCCAAATCCGTAAGCTTGTTAATTTGACTCTGATCAATAGCAAAATAAGTTGGTTGAGTGCCTTGGCATTTAAGGAGGCTTTCTTGAAATCCTCATCGGTCAATTTTTATGTGGCTTAGGAATCTCAAAACCATTGTTATCCCTCTTTATTGACATTATTATACCTTATGTGATCACTTTGAAAGATTGCACATCAACGGCTAGAAGGTAGTTTAACATCCTAATCTTCCAATAAGTGTAGTCGGTTCCGGTGTAGAATGGAGGTCTAGTGGTTGAAAATCTCTCAGCAAGATTTGATGAGTTGTTTGTAGATGTCATGATCATTTTCTCAGACGGTTAAGTCTTTGTTGAGAAAATCTCTCTCTGATATCAATTGAAATTACCTATAAATAATACAACAACCAAACTCTATATTCCCCAGAGGGGGTGAATTGGGTTATTGTTTAATAATGCAGAAATAAAAATCTTTATCGATTTTCACTGGTTTTACTGATTTAGCTTAGGTCGATTTTCTCTATTTCAATATATAACCTATATGCAAGTTTCTAAGCAATAAACATATATATAAATGAAGGCTTGAAATAAGTAAAGAGTTAGGGATAAAGAAAATAACACCGTGATTTATAAGGGTTCGGCCAACTATGCCTACGTCCACTCCCCCAAGCCGCGCTAGAAGATTTCCACAATCCATCAAATTTTTTGTGGCTCACCCGCAACCCAGAGTTTTATACACTAGGATCACTCCAAACCTTTACACTCTGAGTTTTAGATAAACGCTCACTCAAAAACCTCAAGTACAAGTTTTGTTCGTAGGCTCACTCGACAACCTTTACAATATGAGTTAAGATAGAGGCTCACTCACAAACCTATCATAAGTGTTTGAATAAAAACATTTACAAACACACTTGGGTACTCATAAAGATAATGAAGATTCTAAGTGTGAGTTCCTTACCCAAGTATTCTAAGCTCACTACTAAAGATTAAAAAGGTGTAATGTGTGAGCTTGATGTATGGGAGTGTATGATTATGAAGGTTAAAGAAAACTCTCAGTTTTTGCCTTAGTGTAATGTATATGAAGGTTGTCTAACATTGCAAAAACGAATTGGGGCTCTATTTATAATAAAATACAAAGCAGCCCTACTTCCCCTATCGGAGACCGGTATGCCGGTCTGGCATAGTAACGGCTCTCAACGGATATATTATCATTTTAAACATATCCATTAGGCTGGTATGGTCGCTGGTATGGTCCTTGCCAGTTCGAGTAAGCATGTTTAACAAATAGCCTAATCGGTATGGACACCGGTAAGATGACTGGTATGGCCCGTACCGGTTCTAGTAAGTATGCAATCCATAAATAAACCGGTATGGTAGACCAGTATATGTTGTGCCGGTTCCAGTGGTTATGCAAAATAGAGGTGGACCGATATGGTCTCCGGTATGTAACCGGTATGAAGTGTGCCGGTTCTAGAGAGCTTGCAAAACAGAACATTAGACCGGAATGAGGACCGGTATGGCACTAGTTTACCGGTCACAATATAAAATGCATGATTTGAAGGTTTAAAATATTTTGCACATGATCCTAATGCATTTATATGAATGTGCATGTGTCATATGAGCTTAGATACTTAGATAAACAATTCACATTACATTTTAAAGCTCTAAGCTAAGACTAAGCAAGATTATATTTGATTTGCCGCCAGTCTTCACATTCACGCTCTTCACCACCAACGTGCTTCGACATATTTTTGTAATGTCTCGCTAATGTGCGTCGAAGACTTCAAGTGTTGACGTCATCAAAATCCATCAAGCGATTGTTTCGCTAAAAAAATTTTCTGATCGAAAATATTCAGTCGGTAATTCCATATTTTCTTATAGTGTATTGTGTAGGTGTTATGAAATTTCATGAATAATTTGGAATTTGGGGTACATGTTTTGTTGGGAGGTTGATTTGGGATGCATTGAGTAGTTATTATGAGATGGTTAAGAGAAGTATGAATCTAGGAAATTTTGATGCTTGGGTGATGGGTGTGTTTCGACCACTTAAAGGGTTGATTGAATGGTTATGTTACTAGATGGTTGATTTTGTGCAGTGTTTGTAATGTATGGAAAGAAAAAATTTTAGCTTGGAAGGGGGTGCTGATTTCGGCCCATAGTGAAGAGTGAGGAAGTTATTTTGAATTCAAATTTGTTACTGTTGTGATGAGTAAATGAGATTTTTAAACTTAGGAGGGAATGTATTTTCGGCAAGGATAATGATTCTTGAATGTTAGTGACACATTTAAAAAATGGTTCTTTACTCTCAAGTATAATAGTGTCGAAGTAATAAGATAACCCGATAAGACCGGGATCGATCTACAGAGAATAGATTTAATATAATAAAATAACAATTTGAGTGAAAATTAAAAGACTGGATTTTTTTGAAGTGATTTGAGAATTTTAAATTGGACTGCAATAATAAAATAAATATTGGGGTTAGAGATCCATTTTTAATATTTTAAATATAGAAATATCACTTTTTATAATATATAAATTGTCATTATTACCCAATTAATTTATTTCAGGAATTAATTATGCCAAAACATATAAAACCATCCATAATGGCGGAGATAACTTTTATCTATAACAAGTTCAGTTAGGTATTCAATTATGCCAAATAAATAAAACCAGCCATATAGGCGGTATCAAAGTTTGTCAATAATTAATCCAGATTTAAATTAAGTATTAATCATTATATTACAATTTATATATTATAATATAAGTGAGATTAATCTATATTTTCATTTTAAAAGTTTCACCATTTTCCCCAGTAAAAAGAATTAGCTACCCATAATTTGAATAAAAACACACATAATTTTTATTGCTGAAAAAGAAAATACAAGAAAGCTTTAAAGAAAATAAAACACAAAAGAGTTGGATCCCTTCATAAATTTTCAAAGTAAAATTAAATGAAGGAAGATGAGGGAAGATGTGTTGAACATCCTCTATTTATAGAGGATGCTAAGCATCTCATTCCACTGAAAATTGAATGCAATTTTCACAACATGACAAACCAAAAGGAGTTTGTCATATTGTGTTTATTTCAAAGGAATGTGCCAATCCACCAAAAGGTGGATTGACATTTCCTTTACTTTTTTTTTATTTGACTTAAATAATTCACATAACACACTTTGGTTTCTTTATCAATTTCAGTCTTGACAACTTTAGAATTAGAAACTCTTGTGAACATCAAAGTTTAAGATCTTTGAGTCTTCTTTCATCTAGAACTGAAATCACTTCAATCCGATATCGGAGTAAAACGTTATGGCCAAAATACGAACATTACACAGGGTTGAAATTTCCGAAGTTGTACACTGTTAGAACGCCCTATTGAATTTCTGGCCTCTAAAATCCAATTATTAAGTCCATTTTTATAGATATACATCCAAAGTACGAACATCACAAAGGGTTGGAATTTCCGAAATTGTACACTGTTAGAACGCCCTATTAAATTTCTAGCCTCCAAAATCCAATTATCAAGTCCATTTTTATAGATATACATCCAAAGTATTATTTCACCTACATAAAATATAAAAATCACAATAAACATAAATATAATTATTATTTAACAAATATGCTTAATTAAGGGGATTAATGAAACTATAAGTGTAAATGATTAATTTTTCTTTTAATAAATGTGCACTTTTTAGTGTTCATCAATTATACTTTGCAAACTTAAATAATTAGTTATTGGAATCATTGGGTAGTTATAGTATGCTATGATGGAATCTATTGGGTTGAGTGTTAATGAGTTGGTTGTTGTTAGAGTAAAAATTGGTGGGGTAATGTTAATAGATGTAAATTCGGCTTAGGGCTTGATGATTGTATTCATATGGAAAATAATAAAGCATGATTTGATGATTGTATTCATGGCCGTGAATTGAAAATCAGCCCTAATTTATTAGTTTATAAACTTGTAACCTCATATATAAGATTTCAAGTTTTATCTCTAAAGTAAGTTCTGTTGATTATTACTCGAAACGTTTAACCTAAGACAATAAGTCATATTAAAGAGTGAATCTAATAGGCAAATTTTCCTTTGTAGGTTACTTATTTTCTTTAAAGTGTTAGTTCCATTTTTATTGGCAATGTCCGTAACAAAATAAGTTCAATTGAGTTGTAATAAGTCTTGAAGAACTTAGAGCAATTGGACTGGTATTTGGCAGAACTGGAGCATTTTCGTTAGTGTTGCGTTCGTTGCAACGTTCAAACGTGTGGCGTTAGTGACATGATCTTCATTGGGTTAAAACAACATATTCCAGAGAGCAAACGTTCGTGGTACGTTCGAGGAAGCGTTTGAACAAAACATTCCAGAGAGCCAGTGTTCGTGGTGCGTTCGAGTAATCGTTTGAACACGACTGCAATCTGAACGTGTTTTTGAGCCTTTTCACTTTGAAAAACCCTATATTTACACCATACCTATAAATAGAACATGTATCCACCATCCCAATTAGTTGAAACATAAATCCTTTGAGCCAAAATCTTTAAAAGCTTTCAACCTTCTTTGATTCCACCATTGAAGAATTCTTATCTTCTTTATTAATGGTGTGAATCCCTCTTTGATAAACCTTCAACACAATCAAACCCAAAATTCCTAATCCTTCAGAATTCTCAAGGAGGAAGATTGGTAGTCGGAGTTCCGGCATGCGTAAGGAGTTGATTCACTCAGAGAGTTCCGATGTTCAGAGGAAAACCGTGGTGTGCGGGCTTAAGGAGTTCTTTGGGTTTTTACAGTTTAGAGGTACTTGAGTCGATGGAGTTGCCACCATAGGTCTTGACCATCATTGTAAGTTTTTTTCTCTATATAATGGATTGGGCTGGTAGCCGAGATACCGGGAGTGGTTTTTGTACTCGCACGAGTTTTTCACTTCGTCACCAAAATTATTGTGTTGATTTTGTGTGATTGTTTTATTTTCCGTAATTTATTTATTTGTTAGATTTTATGGTTGCTTGTTGAGAATCCATAGGCATATTAATTAGGAATTGTCTTGATTATTGTGTGTTATTCCACACAAGGTCAGAATTTAGGATAATCGTGTATTTTCGATTGGTATCAGAGACTGAACTCGATCCTTGACCCATTAGTTATGGATCATAGTCAACCTTTAAATTATCCGCCATTTTTTGATGGAACAGAATATTTACATTGGAAGGTTCGCATGAGATCGTTCCTTAAGTCCTTAGATGAGAGGGTATGGATGACAGTAGAGTACGGGTCGAAACCTCCCGTTTTTATAGTTGATGAGGTCTCTTCCCCTAAAGATAAATTGACCTGGTCCAAGGATGATTTTGACGCTAGCAATAGGAACAGCAAGGTAATTAATGTCATACATGGTGCTGTGTGCTTAGATGAATTTAGGAGAATCTCTATGTGTGAGATAACCAAGGATGTTTGGGACATCCTACATACAGTGCATGAGGGCACATTGTCTATTAAAAATAATAGACTCTGAGATTTAGCTACTAGGTTTAAGGTTGCCCATATGAAAGATGATGAGACCTTTGATGAGTTTTACGCTAAGATTAATGATGTCGTTAACTCAAGCTTTCACCTAGGTGAGACTATCCCTACCAGTGAGATTGTTAGGAAAATCCTTAGATCCATGGCTGGGAAGTTCCCACCTAAGATTACCGCCATCGAGGAAAGCAATGACCTCGATCAGCTTAAATTTGATGACCTCATAGGAAAATTATAGGTTTATGAGAAGAAACTTCCTGGTTATAAAAAACCAAAAACTATAGCGATGAAGACCGCGAAGGAAGTTGTTTATGATAATACCCTCACAGATCATGATTTGGCAATAATTGCTAAGAGGTTTAAGAAATTTCTTAAGCTGAAGAAGAATGGCCATAGCAGTAGTAGAGATATGAAAGATGAAGCTAGAGAGAGTAGGCATAGCAAGAGAGAGTCCATAAAGGATATGGGTAGTAGACCCCGTGGTGTCCAGTGCCATGAATGTGAAGGCTATGTGCATATTCGATCTGAGTGCCCTACCTCCCTTAAGGCTAAAGGTAAGCAAGCCATGACAGTCTATCTTAGTGATTCAGAAGGTGGGCATACTTATGATGAGTCTCCTAAGAATAAAAGCAATTTTTATGGCCATTAATGCTAGTGTGTTTGATGAGAGAGAAAACGATGTTAATGATGCTGATTCAGAAGTCTATCTCGATGACTATGTTGATGAGGAAAGTCTTTATGTAGCTTATATTAAACTGTTTAATGAGAGTTTAGCTATTAAGAAGACTAATATAGAGGTCAGTAAGAGGCTGAAACTAGTTGAGATAGAAAAGAATGAAGCTCAAGCTAATTTGAGCAAAGCCTCTTGATGGTAAAGACATGGAGGAGAGGAATAGAGGCCTAGTTGATAGGGTCCAAACTTTAGAGGTCGATCTTGAAAATGCTAGAACCCAGTTGTCTGTATTTTTCAATGGGAATAAGAAACTAGACTACATGCTAGGAATTAGTGTTAAGCCTAATTGCAATAAGGCATCATCGTCTAGAGTAGTGTCTAACCTTCCTAAACATGACTTAGGCAAGAAGCCTGTTGAGTGCAGTCATGTGATTCCTCCGTTTTTTCCTCATCCTATGCCCCAATCTCGATCTAGAGGTGTTGTGGGTAAACCTCGCTCTCATTTGAGGTTTGTGCCTATGTGCCATTATTGTGGCAAGGTAGGACATATTAGGCCTAGTGCTTCATGTTGCAATCATACGAAGAGGCCTAAGAATGTGTCACCTAGATTTGCTTCTTCAAATCTATTTTTTCAAGTTTCTGCACTAACCAAACAAACTCAATTCCTTAGTGAGAAACTTGCTGTGTTGACTATGAATTCTCAAATGGAAGAGATTCCTAAGAAAATTTAGGTGAGGAAGCAAGATATCTTCCCAACTACTTCTGAATGCCATGATAGGCATGATGAGAGTGCACTTCGGTGTAACTCTACCTAGAAGTTACATTTGGTTTCTCATTGTATGTGTGTGTGCATGCGTGTATTTTATGTTTTTGTACATTTATTTTCTTTTCACTGCATATGGGTATGTGTGACTTATTTTTGGTTTATATTCCTTAGTATATAGGGTGGAAACCCGAACATAAATTTCATAGTCGATTCTAAATAGACGGTAGTATGATCTGCACTCGGGATACAACTTCACGTACCATTGGATTTTGACAAGCCATGTTGTGTCTTTATTTTTTTTTGTACGTGTTAAAGTTGAAAAATCAATATATATATATATAATTGAAAAAGACCAAAATTTTTTTGTGGCTTGTTCGAGCATGAAAAACATGTACATGTGATCATGGTATGTAGGATATATAGTTATACATGTAACATTTGCTTTTATTTTTCTTGATGCTCTATATGCATGTGTGTGTGAGATAAAAACTCTTGGTATATCTTGTGTTTGCACCTCACATACACGATTTTATTATGTCAAGACTTGGTCGCATGAATGAGTTTTTGGACTAGCAATCTATTTTCTACCATACTTTGTTCACTAAATAGTGTGACCTTTGACTAGATGACCTTGCTATCCCCTTGCAAAAGTAAAAAGAAATAAAATAAAAAATGAATTTTTCATGAGACTCAAGTGCAAAATAGTCAATGGGCCAAATTCAAAAGATAAGGGCAAAAACCCTTCACTTGAAAGAGTTGTTAAAAATGAGCTCATGATATTTATGGGGAAAATAACATAGCATGCAACCGATGTTCCTTAATTTCAGGTCCTAGTGGTGCTGGGTTTGAACATCTATTTTGTGGACTTGGTTTGTTAAGAGATGAATTTTTTTGGCTGTGTCCCACTCATAAAATAAGGTCTTAAGCCTTGTTTCGTTGTGCACTCATTTTTCACGGAAGTGCTTGTTATACTTTGGTATTTATGTCATATGCATAAGTGTTATACTTAGCCAAATTTAAAGTGATGCATATTAATCCATGTCATAAACAGTTGAATACTGACTGAGTATCAGTGTACTTGCTTGAATTACCGTTTCAGTCATTTTTGATAAAATTTATTTTTACCTCATTGTGTGCTTGTGTGTGCTCATTGTCATTGCATACATTTTGTTTTGCATATCTATGAGTGTTTTTCTTCCCGTATGATTTTAAGCTAACTATGTGGACCTGTTAGTGAGGGGGAGTAAATTCTGTTTGCCTATACTCTTGTTGTGTTACCTCCTGTTGTTTATCCTGGTACCTCCATCCTTTGTCATTTCGTGACAAAAAGGGGGAGAGTAGATTAAGGGGGAGTAGTAGCGTAATATATTTATTTTAAAGGGAGTTTAGATTAAGAGGGAGAATGATATCTACTACTTGTACATGCATGAGTGTTATACCTGTTTTATGTTATATTATAGATAATCTTAATGCTTTTCACGGTATATTGTTGTTTGTGGATGTTTCAGGTAAGCAGATTTGTTGCTGAGGTGGCATTGATTTGAAGACTACTTGGTTATGTGTTAGATCGGCGTCCTAATGTAATTAGTCACTGTTTTGATGGTTGACAGTTGGCAATTCTCTTTTTGGGTCTATTACCGTAATCTTTTGTATTAGATAGTGTTTTATCACGGAATGCCAAATGGGAAGATTGTTAGTTCCATTTTTATTGGCAATGTCCGTGACAAAACAAGTTCAATTGAGTTGTAATAAGTCTTGAAGAACTTGGAGCAAATGGACTGGTATTTGACAGACCTGGAGCATTTTCGTTAGTGCTGCGTTTGTTGCAACATTCAAATGTGTGGCATTAGTGGCACGTTCTTCATTGGGTTCAAAAAACATATTCCAGAGAGCAAACATTTGTGGTACGTTCGAACAAGCGTTCGAACAAAACATTCCAGAGAGCCAGCGTTCGTGGTGCGTTTGAGTAGCGTTCGAACGAGTCTTTCCAGTGGGCACGCGTTCGTGGTGCGTTCGAGTAATCGTACGAACGCGACTGCGATCTGAACACGTTTTTGAGCCTTTTCACTTTGAAAAACCCTAGATTTACACCCTACCTATAAATAGAACATGTAGCCACCATCTCCATTAGTTGAAACATAAATCCTTTGAGCCAAAATCTTTTAAAGCTTTCAACCTTCTTTGATTCCACCATTGAAGACTTCTTATCTTCTTGTCTTCTTCATTAATGATGTGAATCCCTCTTTGATAAACCTTCAACACAACCAAACCCAAAATTCCTAATCCTTCAGATTTCTCAAGGAGGAAGATTGGTAGTCGGAGTTCCGGCGTGCGTAAGGAGTTGATTCACTCAGAGACTTCCGAGGTTCAGAGGAAAATCGTGGTGTGAGGGCTTAATGAGTTCTTTGGGTTCTTACAGTCTAGAGGTACTTGAGTCGGTGTAGTTGCCACCATAGGTCTTGACCATCGCTGTAAGTTTTTTTCTCTATATAGTGGATTGGGCTGGTAGCCGAGATATCGGGAATGGTTTTTGTACTCGCACGAGTTTTCCACTCCGTCACCAAAGTTATTGTGTTGATTTTGTGTGATTGTTTTATTTTCCGTAATTTATTTATTTGTTGAATTTTGTGGTTGCTTATTGAGAATCGATAGGCACATTAATTAGGACTTGTCTTGATTATTGTGTGTTATTCTGCATAGGGTCATTACTTAGGATAACCGCGTACTTTCATAAAGGATTATCAAAAAGAATCTTACCCAATCTTATTACTTTGTAGCTCGTCAGATCGATCAATAGCCTGCCACTCGGTGATTGTTGATATTCTAAAGTGATGTGAGTAGATGTCTCGTTTTATATTTTCATTACTTATGTTTTAAAGGATTTAAGTTTTGAGAATTTCGATTTGATTGAGTTTTATTTGTTAATGAACATGCATAATGATTAAACGTTTCCGTCTTGGCACTTGTTAAATATTTTCACGATTTCTGAATTATCATTATGTTTTCGCTGAGACACTTGTTCGATGATATGTTTCTGTCCCGACGCTTGATTCTTGTTTCCATATTTTATGACCTATCATTATGTCTCCATTGGGATGCTTGTTTAGGGTTTTGACCATCAGAAAATGGACCGGCTCACTACCTTGTCGACAAGGGCTTGTTTTGTTCATCACTCGGTCTTTGAGCGCAACTTGGGCATTGAGCGCTTGATTTGTTTTGATTATCATATCTACAGGGTGAGTTATGAGTTTTGATTTCGAAAATTATTTTGACAAAGTTTTTATATTTGTTGATGTTTATTTTGTTTTGGTATATGTTCAATAAGTCCAAAATTATAAATTATAATTTTATAAGAACTGTATTATAATAAGAAAATATATTATGCTATCCTATTATAATTGAAAAACACTATTAAATTATAAAATTAAATTAATAAATCCATTAAATAAGAACTCGATTATAACAATAAAACATATTATACTATATCACAGATAATCCGATATATATATATATATATATATATATATATAAGTTAAATATTTTAAACTTCTCAACGCGTCACACGACACTTAATCTCTACAATTAATTTTTTTATTACATATTATAAGAGAAGATATGTTATAATCTTCTATTAAAATAAACAAAAATATACATGGCACATAATCTCCACAATTAATATTTTTATTATAAAATTATAAATTAAATTATTAAAATAAAAAACCTATTATAATATACAGAAAATAATCTCATATTAAAATAAGAAATCTAAATAGTACCCGCCCACCAAACCTAGTCAATTTTTTGGATTTTTTTATCTATTGTTATTTATTATTTATTTTAAATTATTTTTATAAGTTTTTTTTTTAATTTCATGAATGTTTTATTATTTACTGTGGTTAAGGGTGCAGACTCTAACTATTAGCTCTTACATAGTGAATTGGAAATATTATTTGAAAACTGAGAGACAAACGAATTAAGCATAAATATTAAGTGTAGTAAATCAATTATATCATTTATATTATAAGATTGTCAAGATTCAAAACATTTATAAGATCAATACCTAAAATATATGTTCAACCAGTAAAAAGTACGGGTCATATACTAGTATTATTAAAAAACTCTACCCATTAAATTTAAAAACATTTAATCATATGTTTTTAAACTTACTTCCTATTTAATCTTTTTCTTATTATTTTTATCTTCTTTTATTAATAATAAGTTGACTTAATTTTTTTTCTCCCTTTTTATCCTCGTAAAGCAAAAGAACAAAAATAAAAAATATTATTAACTTTTGACGTTAATAATAACCTAAGCCATGTTATCTTCCTCCCAAAAGACTTTAGGATTTTATTTCAAAGCCACAGCCCATTGTTTGTGTATTTAATTTCTCATCATATCTTTTAATTCCATTTGAAAGCAAATCCTATTTAGTCTCTAAATTCTTTAATTTCCACTTTTAAGCTCTCTTTGTTAGATATTCCCCAAAACATACCTACACTAATAAAAGCAAAAAATTAAGATAAAAGCAAGTAAAATAAAATATAAATTATCACTAAATTAAGACCGAGGTAATTAATGTAATCGAAGTCAAAAATATGGCTGAGGTCACAAATCTGAGGGTCGATAATGTAACTGATGTTACAATTTTGACCGAGAGTCGGTAATGTGACTGAGATCACAAATGTGACTAAGAACACACATGACTAAATTGTCAGTCACCCAACTGATATTCACATTGTGATTATGGGTCAATCACAAATGTAACTGAGGGTCGATACTGTAATTGATGTTACTTTTGTGACTGTATTCAATGTGATTGAGAGTCGGTAATGTGATTGAGAACAAATGTAACAATAGGTAAAAATATGACTATGACTGAGTTGTTTGTGATTTAAGTAAAATGTTATTGTGACTGTGCTCAATATGACTAAAGGTCAATAATATGATTAAGGTAAATAATGTGACTGGAGATAAGTAATGTGATTGAGACACACATAATGCAACTTTCAATCATTAATGTGATTGAAATAAAAATGTGACCATAACGAAGGTCAATGTGAAATACGTGTGATGCAATAACTTTGGGACAATATTGTCCTTATGTATGTCCGAATTTAAAGAGGTTTGTTGATAAAAGTTGTAGGTATGTATGTCAAGTGTATGTATATATTTACAGATTGTTATTTAGAGTCCGAATGAATAAGATATAAATGTTTGAATTTATTATTCTCTTATACATTTTTTTATCATTTTTTGTCGAAACATATCGACAACATGCCTTGTTTTAAAACTTATGATTTGTAGATCGATAATATATAATTTTTTTAATAAAATACTTTATATTTGGGAGATATTTACATTTTAAAGTATAATTGGAAAAAAAAATGTTAAAACAAACACCCCATAGGCACCTGGGGTGTGTGTTTTATTTTATTTTTTTATTTTTTTAGTTCATTGTCCCTTTTGATAATTTTATATTCATAGGACTAAATACAAATTTTTAAGTTTTTTTCTATCCAAATTGTTTTTTTTTTAATAAAAGCCCCTAAGGGTCTGTTTGGTTCAACGAAGGGGAGGGGAGGGAAGGGGAGGGGAGGGATTTTAATGGAGGGGAGGGGATGTGAGAGATTTTAATTAAATATATGTTTGGTTCAAAGGAGGGGAGGGGAGGGGAGGGGAAGGTTTTTAATTAAATATATGTTTGGTTCAAGAAGGGAGGGGAGGGATTTTAAAATTAATTTACTATTTTATCCTTATAGCTTGTTATAAATAAAATTAAAATAATATAGGCTTATATTATCTTTGAATTAAACAAATAATAAAATTAAAATTAAAAGCTCTACATATATAATAAATGTTATTAAAAATAAAATTAAAACAAGCATCAAATCAGTAGCTAGGTTTTGACATAGATGAATAGATAAAGAAACACTGCAAAATATCCAAGTTTATAACATAAATTACTAAAATGATTAAGTTCAGATAATATGCAAAATGTTAATAAGGTTTCAGCAAAATAGTTAGGAGGAGAGTTAAAATTGGCTTAGGAGGGATTTTGTAATTAGGACAATTTATGATTTTTAATATATAAGTAAGGATAATTTAGTCATTTCATTTAAAATTTTAATTCTTCACTTTCTCTCCCCTCCAAAACCCCTCACTTTTGGAGGGGAGCTAAAATTGACTTATGAGGGATTTTGCTCCCCTCCCCTCCCCTCCCCTCCCCTCCCCTTAAAAAAAATGAACCAAACAAACATAATTTAAAATAATCCCTCCCCTCCCCTCCCCTCCCCTCCAAAACCCCCCAACCAAACACAACCTAAATTAAATGATATAAAGACCATTACGTGAAAACAGACCCATATTGACACATATTCTGATAGACTAATTACATTATATGTTTTATTAGAAAATTTATGACAGAATTTTGTCTACCATTAAAGTTTGTGACGGAATTATAATAAAATATATTATATCACAAAATATTGTGACAGACTTATGATAGAATATATTCTATCACGAAAATCCTAGAATATCGAGTCTATATTCGGGTCATTGAGTGGGGATCCTTAGAATCCGAATGCGAAGAGAAAGAACTGGGCCTTCTGGAGAGCGCATCCTATGTTCAATTTAATTTGTAGGGTTTTTCAATTTGGGTTCTTGTTTACGTTGTTCTGTATTTGGCCCAGGCTTGCTATGCTGTTCTATTGATTACGCTATTGTCATCAGTCATAACCCCGATTATGATACCACCAGGTCCCTTTCATTTTTTATTTACTTTTCAATTTCTTCATTTTTAGTCATTTATTCAACTGTTGCGCTTCAAATATGTTAGCTGGACTGCAGCTGAATGTTTAATCTTTCTATGTTAATGTTGTCGTTTATATATATATATTTGGGTTGTGAATGCAATGACTGTCAGTTCATTTAGGGCAGGCAAATTGTGACCTACGATGTGTGATGTTGTAGTGGAAATCATTATTTTGATTGAATGGCTTTCTTAGATAAATTGTCACTTGCAAATTGGTTTCTTAAATCTTAATGAAGTTAATATAGTAGTGGTAGATAGATTGATTGTTGGGTGGGGCTTTTTGTGTGTTTTTAAATTTTGTCTTTCACATGATGTGACTACAACTACGATGACAAATATAAATTAATCATAGGCCTATCAAGTCGATGATAATTTTTAATCGTCAAGGTAGGTCTTTAAGTCTGAGGGTGCGTTTATTAGAACGTTTCGCTAGTGTTAAAACGCTCCGCCAAACGCGTTATTTAACATTATTATGAACGATAGCGTTAATAATGTTCACAAAATGATATTATTTTTTGGCATTATCTTATGCAATATTCATCATCTCTACTTGTTGTTCAATGCAATATTCTCTACCAAACGCATCTTAAATTTAAGTCTCAACTATTAGTGGTACTCACGAATTAGATAATGAATTTTATTACTAATAAAATTATTTTTTACTCTATTTGATCATTCAGTTGATGAATGCTACTTCTTAAATTAAGACTTAAATGTCCGAATGCCTAACATTATTCTGAAAAAAGAGTATCTCTAATAGTGAAACCAATTTCATTCATAGTTAATGAACAACAACAATTAAGAGATATCTTTGACATGAAAACACTAAAAAGATTTTAACAACGACTGCCAATATAAAAGTGGGAGAAGATGTTTATCAAATTCATAGAATCTGATTGAATATTGAAACAAAAATTCTATTCTATCTCAAGGGTATATTCGAACAAACGGAAGAACATTTCACTGTAGTGAAATACTCTCCTTACCCAAACATATGTTCGAGATACCCTTGAGAGAGACAGAGTAGCACGACTCATATTGAAATGGCGAGGAGACATATTAATCAGTTGTTTGTTGACGTAGACTCTTTGTGCAAATCTTGAAACTTCGGGCCTTGGATTAATTCAATTATTACAAGAAACCAAATCAAGTTATTGTCACGAAGCAGCCGTCCATTTATTGTTAACTGCCGCAATAGGGCAAAGATAGCTTTTCTACATCACACACACATCACAATTCCATTTTCACTTTAATGAAAAAATTTAATGTGCTCGAGGGTCACTTTAATGGGGAAAAATATGTGATTTTGCATATATACAATATGTTTTAGTTTGGCTCTTACTGTCGAATTTTTCTTGAGTGATGAAAATATTATTTTTTGAGTAATTTAAAAGTTATAAAGTTAAGATATAAAATCTGTAATTGATGGAAAGATTTTTATTTTCAGTGATTAATTTTTTTTCTAAATAATGTTAGTGGACTAAATATTTTATTCATATTTTTCTAAAGAAAATAATAAAAATTATGGAATCAACAATTTGTCAGCAACATTAATTGATTATTGTAAGTTTTTCAAATTTATTATATGATTTTATGAGTAGTACTAAAAAATTCATATTAACTTTATCATGTCAATACATCATGACTAGAGATGCCATCGGGTAGAGTTTGGTGCGGGTTTGTCATTACCAAACCCGCAATCGCATATGTAAATAAATTACTAAACCTGCACCATATTTTTTGCGGGTTGTAATTTTCATTATCAAATTCGCACCCGCGGATAAAAATAAATTATCAAACCCGCATTGATATCCATTGGATTTTTTGCGGGTGTTTAAAATAAATTAATGAAGTACTAATATTTTTTTTTAAGTCACCAATTCTTATATATACAGGATAAAAATTTTGTCTATCCATTTTAGCATTTTTTTCATTGCAACAGTTTAAAAATAAAATTTACTAAATACATATAACAACTTCTAAACTCACATCGGAAAATATATCACTATTTACTGCCATTTTGACATAATATTTTGTATGATTTCTCGTGTTTTATAAACGTTTTGATGTGTTTTAGTTTATTTTACAGATAAAATAAAATCGGGACTTAAAAGAATCAATCAGGACGAAATATAGAACAAATAAGGGCAAAAAAACTGGACTTGACATTTGGATTTTAGAGGTTGGAAACTTGAAATGGTGTTCTAATGAAGTACAATTTCGGAAATTTCAACTTTACGTAATTTTCGTATTTTGGCCATAACTTTCTACTCCAATATCGGATTGAGGTGATTCAAGTTCCAGATTAAATCAGACTCAAAGTTCTACAACTTTGACGTTCATAATAATTTCGAATTATGAGGTTTTCATAATAGAAATTGATAAAAACATCCGAAAGTATTTTATGTGTAATTATATAAGTCATTTTCAAAACCAAAAAAAAAAAAAAAAAAAAAAAAATGAAAATTGTCAAACTTCCACCAAACATGCTTGATTTGGTGCCATGATTGGTGTCATGTTTGGTGTCATGCTTAGTGGAGAAATTGGTGGAGGTAAAATTTTGCCTATAAATACCAAGCCATTTCATTTGTAAATTTCACACTTTCCTTAATTTCTTGATAAGGAATTAAGGATTGTATCTTGTGTGTTTTATTTAGAAGTTTTGTAATGTTTTTTTTTTTTTTAGTCATAATAGTTTGTTTGCTTTTACTTTCTTTTATGTTTAGTAGTTAATTTCCGATGGGGGAATGGTGAAACCTTTAATATGATAAGGTAGATTAATCTCACTTAATTTATAATATGAAAATTGTAATTTAATAATATGGATTAAAGTTGATACCGCCTTAATGGCTGGTTTTATTTATTTGACATAATGTGACACCACCTATATGGTCAGTCTTTAGGCGACAGATGATTACCGCATATATGGTTGGTTTATGGACAAATAATAACACTGTCTTTATGGATTGTTTGACTTAAATGGGTAACACTAACAATTTCTATATTATAATAAAGTGAGATTTCTACATTTGAAATATTAAAGGTGGATCCCCTAACCCCCCAACATTTTATTTTTATTCTAAGGAAGTGATGAAACACAATATTTACGAGTTTTATAATTGATTTAATTATTTTATTTGTGCTGTTTTGGCTTGTTTATTGAATCTTCAGCTTAATACTTCTTGGTAACTGGCCATTAATAAGATTGATGTGGTAACTTAATATGAACTTGGAAAAATTATTTTAGGTTTTAGCCTTAAATTCAATAGCTCGCGATCTCACATTAGGACAAGAGACTCTTAGGTAGATTTCCTTACAGGATAGACATATACCTGTCGGGCAGGGGTAGCCATAATTGGAACTTGAACTTAATAAATTCAGATAACTTGGTTAACATAGACATATGATTAATTGGGTTATTCTGGGTGTTTGCATCTAACCATCGGAAGAGGCTTTTGCATATCTTCGTGTTCCACGTTAACAAACTAAGTTATTACAAATGTATAAGATAATCAATTCATCATTAGAATAATATTGTGTGGAATCACAATCTTAGATATTTGTGTCTTTTGTTTATTTTCTTTAGTATTTTCTTTTGAGTATTTATTTAATTATTTAGCAAATCCACATTCAACCAACCAATCAACAATCATTCCCTTCTCCTTTTAATTAGATACCTGTAAATAAATAGTATCAATAATTAATAACAACAATAGAAATTAAGTCATTGAGGGATCGATATTCTTATAATACTTGAGCGATACGTGCGCTTGCGTTACGTGTGCGATTTCACCGATCAAGTTTTTGGCGCCGTTGCCGGGGACTTATTTTTCTTGCGTTATTAATTTTGAACCTATCTATTTTACTTGTATCTAATTTTATTTATTTTTATTTGTAATTTTTGTTTCTTTCTTTTATTTTTCAGGTGGTTGAAAAAATGGATCATTATTGGGCGATGGAAGAATTACGAGCTTTACGACGTGAAGATACACCCATATCAGGGAGCAGCAGTCCGATTTTCTGAGGCATGTTGTCCAACCCAATTATCACTGGATGTTAGAACCAATCAATACAACATTTGCCCAACCATTTGATGAGTGATATTTATATCACTATTTCCCACTCATTTGACTTAATATTTTGTATAGTTTCTCGGGTTTTGTGAATGTTTTGATGTGTTTTATTGTTATTTTGTAGATAAATAAATTTTGGGAAGCATTGGAAACAATTTGGGGCCAAAACAGTAAAAAATGATGAAAAATGGCATTTTTGTAATTTGGCCTCGTCGCGACGCGCAAGTTGCCTACGTCGCGACTCCTAACATGCGCCACAACATTGTAACGTGCGCCGGGTCCACGTGTCAGAATCTAAGAAAGTTGACTTGCTAACGTGCACCGAGCCACGTGTCATCATCACAGAAGATCTGCTAAAATGCGCCGGATGGCCACGTGTCACGAACCTGTGGTGCCGACACTCCGCGTGACACGTGTCACCTTCTCAGTGGACCGAATTATCGGTGAATCACATTCTGCCATGTGTCAAGCTCTCATTGGACCGATCCTTATCGCGTGCCACGTGTCGCTTTCTCATTGGACCGAAACATTCGCCAATCACCGTGTTCCACGTTTCGCCTTCTGATTGCACATTCTCACCGCGTGACATGTGTCATCACCAGATTGCACCGACGAAATGCGCATGGTCAAACCGCGTAGACCAAAAACGCGTCTCGGCGTCGCGACGCCAACCCCTAATTCTGCCTATAAATTGAGCTCATTTGCACCTCATTTGGTGTGGTTTGCTTGGGATTTTTTCCCTGATTTCATAGGAAGCATATAGTTTTGTAAATTATTGTAATATTAAAATTATGTATTTATTTTTAGTTTTCATTACATCATTTTATTTATTTACTTTATGTTTTGTAGTTAAATTTCCGCTGGGTAAAAGGTGAAACCTTTAATATAATTATCTAGGTAAATCTCACTTAATTATAATATTTAAATTATAATTTAACCGGATTAATTAATGACAGACTTTATTACCGCCTATATGGTCGGTCTAAATATAAATTACTTTACCGCCTATATGGTTGGTCTTTATGTGATAGATAATTACCGCCTATATGGCTGGTGTAGTTGGACTAAATGGATTACCGCCTATATGGTTGGTTTTAACTCTTTAACATTATTAATTCATGAGAAAGTAGAACATAAAATAATTTATATATTATAATAAGTGAGATTCCTAGATAAGAAATATTAAATGTGGATCCTCTAACCCCAATATTTTATTTTATTCTAGGGAAATGATGAAACACAATATTCACACTTAATAATTGATTTTCTTTTTAGGGGTAATTCTTTAATTTGTTTATTGAGTCTTGAGCTTAATGTTTCTTATTGTCTGATCACCAATAAGATTGATGTGGTAAACTTAAAATGAACTAGACATAGGGATTTTAGGTTTCAGCCTTAGATTCAATAGCCCACGATCTTCCTTGAGGATAGATAACCCTTTAATAGATTTCCTTACAGGATAGACATATACCTGTCGGGCGGGGGTAGCCACAATTGGAACTTGATCTTAATGAATCCAGGTAATTTGGTTGACAAAGACATATGGTTCAATTGGGTTATACTGGGTATTTGCATCTGACCATCGGAAGAGGCTATTGCATATCTTCGTGTTCCAGGTTAGCAAACTGATTTATTACAAATAAATAAGAGAATCAATTCATCTTTAGATTAATATTGTGTGGAGTCACAACCCTAGATCTTTGAGTATTTTGTTATTTTCCTTAGTATTTTCTTTTGTGTCTTTTAGTATTTTATTTATCAAATCCACATTCAACCAATTGGGTTATACTGGGTATTTACGTCTGACCATCGACATAGGCTTTTGCATATCTTCGTGTTCCAGGTTAGCAAACTGATTTATTTCACATATGTAAGAGAATCAATTCATCTTTAGAATAATATTGTGTGGAGTCACGACCCTAGATCTTTGAGTCTTTTCTTTTATTTTCCTTAGTATTTTCTTTTGAGTCTATTTTTATTTTAATTAGCAAATCCACATTCAACCAACCAAAATCAATCAATTCTCTTCTCCCTATAATTAGATACCTGTAAATAAATAGTATCAATAATTAATAACAACAGTAGGAATTAAGTCCTCGTGGGATCGATATTTTTATACTACTTGAACGATACGTGAGCTTGCGTTATACGTGTGTGTTTACGCCGGTCAAGTTTTTGGCGCCGTTGCCGGGGACTTATTTTTCTTGAGTTATTAATTTTGAAGCTATCTAATTTACTTGTATCTAATTTTCTTTATTTTTATCTGTAATTTTTCTTTCTTTCTTTTGTTTTCAGGTGGTTGAAAAATGGAACATTATTGGGAGATTGAGAGATCACGAGCTTTACTAGAAGATACACCCCAAATCTGGGAGCAACAGTCTGGTTTTCTGAGGCCCAACCCAACAATTATCACTTGATGTCAGAATCAAGCAATACTACATTTGCTCATCAGAACGAAATGGGGAGATGTGTAATTTGTGATGGTAACCACTCGAGCGATCAATGTATATACCTTTCAGAGTGGCTGAATTATTAGAATCATTCAAGGTACGAAGAACCATCATACTTTCCATCTTATCCACCATCCACCTACGATCTTCATCAACAATCAAAAATATCAGAAGAAGATCAGATTATTGACATGCTCAAAGATTGGAATAAGAAACGAGACAAAAAAGTTGGATGCAATGCTTGAAACATACCAGAATCAATTCGAAAGTATTCAGAGACAATCAACATTCATTCAGAGACTGACATATCAAATGAGACAATTAACAGAAAACCAGAGCTATATACCTCAAGAAGCATTTTCAGACGAAACTGACGGAGCCTTCGAGTACCAAGCATTTCACGATGACACTTTAGGAGAGGAAGAGGCTGAGCAGTATCAAGAATCTGAAGTATCAGTTCAGGAACCCGAACCGAAAAAGTCTCTGTTTGACTTTTATTATTCAGATTCCGACTCTGATGAAGAAGCTGAGTTGTTTGTACCAACTGCACCAACAACAATTGAGGATGGAACTCTGTATCCTCAAAATGAAGATCTTGGAGCGTCCATTGCATTGATGTTTGAAGAAGATCTACATGAACCATCCATTTCAGTCATATCAGAGGATGAAGACCTAAAATCAGACATATCTTTACATCCTCAGGTTGACACTTATGGAGCATGCATTTCACATATGACAGATGAAGAACTGAACGAGGAAATCCTAAAATACATCTGTGAAGAAAATATGGAGCAAGAAGCAGAGCAAATGGAGGAGCAAATGTCTGACTTATTGAAGATCTAGAGCATTCAGGCGAAACATCACTGTTTTGGGGAGTACAATTTAGAGATATCACCCAGAAGCTTGATAGAATGGAACTTCCATTCAAGGTCAAGCACCATACGAGACCTCATGATTTTCTTTCTTTCTTTTCAGGAATTACTGGAGCGACAAAGATCAAAAAGGTGGCACGAGCACTGAATGTGACAAAATTCTTTTTGCTACCTTACCATTGGAAGAGACCCTTCAAAAGCAACGTTCATGGGATTGTCTTTAATCAGACATCCAAAACGACGCTGAAACCTCCTTGATAGAAAGATTTCAGTCACGTCTGGCTGAAGACGAAAAATTTAGCGCTAGCAGGGAGGCAACCCATGCAATTTGGTTTAAATTCTATTTTCATATTTTTTTTGTGTATACATGTTGTAGAATTATTTTTAATTTTGTGTTATTTTTGCAGGAAAAATAAAGACGGAATATTTTGGGACAAAGCAAGCCAGTGCAAGCGGGATTTTCACAAAATAAATTTGACAAAATTGCGGAGATATAAAGTTAATCCAGTAAAGACGGCCGAGCATGGAGTCGCTCATGAGACGCATCTCAGAGGATTTATTCGTCGAAAGACTTGATTTTGCCAAAAAAAAACATTCCGCGTCGCGACGTAAAAACCCTGCGCATCGCGACACCATAGCCTCAAACACAAAACCCTAACCCTAAAAAATCGAGCGTCGCGATGCAAGACAAAATTTGGCATCGTAACGCGCGTTCGATAACAGGTCCTAAACCAGCAGCCGCCAGTCAGTTTCTGCACTTCTCACCTCCATCTTCTCGGCATTTCCTCTTAAAAGTCACCGAATCCAGCCAACTAAACACTGAAATCTTCATCTGAAATCATCAAAACACACAAACAAGCTACAAACTCTCATTATCTCCCTCGATTTCACCCACTGCCGAACCATATAACCCACGATCGAGACCATCACACACGACTAAGACACCCACCAGCCGAGCTCAACCACCGACGGTCGAGACTTTCATCATTCGGTCCACTGCCAAGCACATAAGCCACGACTGAGACCCATCAACGTTAGGTCCGGTTCTTCCAACAACAAGATCACCATTTTCGGTCTGGTAAAATCGTTCTTGAACTCTTCATTATCTCTTGAATTTCCGAATTTACAAGGAGGATAACCGAAAATTGTGGGGTTTTGTGGTATTTTGTGTGGTGAAATTTGTTGAACTGGATTTGAAATTTTGGCAGTGAAGAGGGATAGCCGAAAATTGTAAGAGTTTGTGGTTATTTAATTTTGTTGAAATTGGAGGGTTGTGAACTTGGAAGTTTGGCAGTGAGTAATTGGCAGATTTCTGATTTGAGGATTGACTGATCGATTGAATTCGTAGATTTTGGGGGCGAAGGTTGTTGAACAGTGATAAATTTGGGTTGAATTTGGGGAATTTGGAAATTTTATGGGAGGCTCTGTCGAAATTTTTACTGAAAAATGGTCAGATAGCGATCGTGGTAAGAAGCATAAATTGGACATAGATCTTAATCGGTAATTTTTCCTGTAAAATTTCAGCTAACCAGGTATTATCTTCTAAACTCTTCTTCTACTGCTTAAAACATTGGGGACAATGTCTCATTTAGGTTTGGGGGAGGGATTTAGTTGATTAGTATCTTGTTTTTAGTTTGTGTGTTGTTTTTATTTTTAGTCCAAAATTTTTCGAAAAATACAAAACAAATTGAAAATTTTTCAAAAATTACAAAAATATTTTGCGTTTTTGTATTTTTAATTTGACTAAAAAGGTGAAATTGGTAAGAGATAGCTGAGTAAGGAGTTTCCACTCCTGAGACGTATCTCAATCCTAATTCGGAACAAGTTAATTTTTGTTTATTTCCTTTTGAATTATTTAATTTGTAAATTCTCCATAATACTGACTAAAATGGATCTTCATATGCTCAGTTGGTAGATATTATCAACATGGATGGTAACATACGGACATGAGCTAAAATTGAAAAATTTGTAATATTCAGTGCTCTAGTTTAATTGGAGGAAGCATCTCAAAAAGTGATGGAGTAAAAAAAAAAAGTCTGAGATCCGAGTTATTAAGTCCGTAGTTGTGTTTTAACACTTAGTGCCCTAAAACCAACTGGTTTGGGAGTCACTAGCCCAAAGCTCGCTACATGGATCAAGGATATTGCAAAAAAATATATATATCTGAAGTCTGAGTAATTAAGTCTGTAGGGGTGTCTTAACACCTGGTGCCCTAAAGCCAACTGGTTTGGGAGCCACCGACCCAACACTCGCTACATAGACGAAAGGTATTGTATATAAATAATAAAAAAAAATCAAAAATCAAAGAAACAATCAGAAAAAATCAGAAAAATTATTCCATTGCTGTAAAAAGGTGTGAATTCTGATAAACCTTTAGGATAAAAATATTACTCTCTTCTCAACTGCACTTATGACTGTTGTGGGCAAAAATGAGTTGTTTAATATTCTATTGGCTGTGTATATGGAGAATGGTAAATATAATCGGAGAATTTACTTATTCGGTAATTTAGAAAGAAAGAAAACAACTAGTAACTTGGAGTAGAAGTTTCACATGATTAGTCCATTGTATGGACCAAATTTGGTCCAATGGCAATTTCGTCCTTTAACTTCAGGCCCAATACTGAACGCACCCGACTCCCCAACATAAGACCCAGGCCCAAGTTTCCACCTCAAAAGGAAGCCCCAAGGGTTGAAGTGTATAAAGGCCCAGAGAATCACAGGCCCAAGCCCAGAGAAATACCACGTGCTCAAATCATAATTGGGGATCACCCTACTCCAGTCAAACATTACGCCCAAGCTCATAAATGCTATTCACAACCCAACCGTTTCAGCCTACAACGCAGTAATAGCTCCTCATGAAGTTGACTGTTACCATGATCCAACAGACGATTAATCAAAAGACAATAAAGACACACGTTACTATAGCATGTATATATAGTGAACGAGGCTCCAAGAGGAAAGTGCATTCAACTTCTAGCTCTCCTACTTACAGCCTTGAGACATCCTCAAGCTCACCACACCACCGACTGATCGCCCTCACGGCACCATACTAAGTTCAAGGTAGCACCTAACCTCGACTTCCCATCTTTTACCCCATTTGCTCATTAACTGACTTGAGCGTCGGAGTGCCCCCGACACCCACCACACCGGAGATTCAACTTCTAGATCTCCTAATCACAGCCTTGAGACATCCTCAAGCTGACCACACCACCGACTGATCGCCCTCACGGAACCATACTAAGTTCAAGGTAGCACCTAACCTCGACTTCCCATCTTTTACTCTTTTTGCTCATTAACTGACTTGAGCGTCGGAGTGCCCCCGGCATCCACCACACCGGTGGGCAGTACTCCCGCTCACTCTACATCTTTGTTTTATAGGATCGCCAGTGCCTCATCCTGACGAAATCTCGATTGTAGACCTGGAGCGAAAATCAGCGTCTACAATTTGGCGCCCACCGTGGGGCCCTAGCGATTCATAGCATGCAAAGATCTCTCCATCTACGATCCTTTCAAACACCCATACTTATATGGCGTCATGCAACGAGCAGATTCCAGATCTTTATGATCATCAAATTAACCATCCTTCAAACATAATCACAAATATTGGAACACATTTCTTCAATCTCTCGAAGGCCCGAGGCTACGGGTCACCTCAACAATCCTAATAACATGGTCTGATCTCTTAGAAGCATTCAACAATGGGGCAAGCAGAAATCCACCATCAGACGACCATCCACTAAATCACCAAAGAAGAAACCATATTTCTCCAACTGACCTTTCACAATAAGTCATGTTTTCCATGTGAAAGGAAATAAAGAAGTGCAAAGGGACACTTCTCTCCAATCCACTTGAATTCAAACTACCAATAAAGAAAGCCAAGCCGAGATAATATGGGATATTCATTTCCCACCAATCATCAGCTCCCAACGACATGGAAGGGTAGCCATATTCTCCATACGACATGGATGAACACATATGAAGATTGCCATCAACTCCAAACTACATGGAAGAACTATCATCCTCTCCAAACAACGTGGATGGATTCTTTTCAATTCTGAAGTACATATGAAGGCTATTATCTCTTCCCAAAAATGTGGAAAATGATTGTCTCTTGTCTCTTCCAGACTACATAGAGGGACCATCATCTACCTCTCACTACATGTGAAGATTATCATATTCACCACGGACAGTATGAATGATTACCAACAACTCCGAACTACAGAGGATCACCATATTCCACAGATGACGTTGATAGAATGTCATTTACCCCATATTGTTCAGAAGGTTTGTTATCTTTCAGACGACATGTGTGGATGGTCAACTCCACCATACGACGCAAAAGGATTACCATCGTCTCCAGACTACATTGAAAGATTATTGTCTCATTCATAAGACATGAAAGGTATGTCATCATCTCCAGTCGACAAGAAATGATTGTTACATATTCTCTATATAAAATGCATGAATTACCATTAGCTCCAGACTACGTAGGAAATCCTTCATTTTATCATGTAAAACGAAGAATTTCATAAACCTTAATCAAGTCCAGTCGACCTCTATTATGTTTTTTAGAATGAGGGGTGGGGGACCCTGTTGGTCCTTCATTGGGTCCGGTCAACCATACTCATGAACCTTTAATAGGTCCAGACCTTCATAAAGGTCTTGTAGTGTGGAGACTCCCATAGGACTTTATCTTGTCTAACAAAGCGAGTGAATTCCCTAATGGATCTTTGCCTAATTCATTCGACCATGGTCTCACGGACCAGGCCCGGTCAATTATAGACTCCCATATACCTTCATTTAGTATGGTGGAAGCTTTCTTGGACTTTCATCAGGTCCAGTCGACTGTAGAATCCCATAAAGTATAATGGCATGCTACTTGAGACAACTGATACCCTACACACGAAAGAAAATAAGGACACAAGCGACAAAATTCTACATGTCCAAGCCCAAACGACAATAAAAAAGGGGGCTTTAAAGTGAAAGTCCAGAAGAAACAAAACGAGCCAAGACTTAGCTCATTCAGCATAAATAAACAACCTCTTCCAGCGGATCACGTAAAGGCCCATGGAGAGAAAGAAAAGGTGGCCGGGTAGGGGGATATAATAAGCCATCATGGTTCCAGGCATATAAGACGCAAGTTGGTATCTCCACATCCGAATCGACAAGAAATGAATGGCCCACTCGCCAAAACACCATACGCAGGCTGCAAAGATAAGCCCACGAAGACGCTACGCAGTTCACGCACACAAGCTCATACTCCACGTGATTCTTCCACCACTATTCATTCTACCGAAGACATAGAGGATAAATTTAAAGTTTTTGGAGTTAACCAAGTAACAAGTCAGGCCCCACATGCTAACGGAAGAAAAAAAAAATGCCCACGTAAATATGCAACTTGGGGTCCTGCGTCTGTCAGTTAGACCACTCGCCCATGCCCCTGCTTTCCCAGCCAGCCCATTCGACCAACCCGTGAGAGAAGCCTGCTGAAGATAAGCCAGCCACGTAGCCCATACATGCCTCCAGGAATGAGCATACCCCAGCCAACATACATCCCTCCAGCCGACACATATGTATCTCCCTTCTGAGATGAATCTAGGAAATTGGGTTCACTAGCCTCCATAGTTCTGCACAATTGTATTAATTTCCCTTCAGCAGTGTCATCACCAACCACCCAATTTTCAACTATGGGGTCGCGTGTCGTTAGCGCCAACTCTGGACCAAACGGAGTTGAAAGTTCATTGCATAGCTCCTATACCAGAAAGACCACATTTCTTTTTTCCATTTATTGGTGTCAGCCGCTCTACATTCATGCACATCGTCGGCCCCATTGTTAATACAAGATGAATGTGCTCTGGTCAAACTAGATATCTTTTGTCGAGTCAGATGGGATGTTGTTCTTGAGTGCGTCCATTAGGAGGATGATCTATGGTGAAGTTAATATCTTGTGGGATGCCAAAGACCAATTTTCGAAAGACTTTAAAGCAGAGTTACGGCTGTTGAAGATCGAAATGGAGAGTGCTTCACTCGATGGATTCTTTGAGGCGGAAGAGATCTTCAGCAATATTGTAGACGGTCATGAGGCAAAAGGGGAGAATGATACTCAAATTGTCAATTGCAGCGCACTAAGTGATGAAGACCATAAGTATGGATGGTCTAGACCTTATTTGAGGTTGTCAGATTTGTTTTCAGATTCTTATTAAAACAAGCCTTTGTGGCATTTTCTCGAGCAGTTAGCAGGCTCTATTTGACTCTGCAGGTGAGAGTCGAAAGCCAAGTTTCGTATCCCCTTACAATCAAATTTGCCACAAGAAAACATAAAGAGTTTCAATTGCCATATTAAAAATAATAATAATAATAATAAATAATATTCCTAGTTGGACCATATTCTTCAACCTTGACCTGCTTCTGGGATGAAGAATCTCTTACATCGGGTAACGGAGGTGTCGAGTGAACCATTTGACCTATTGTTATCTTTCATTTTGTTTTCTGCACTTCTTGGCCTTAGCGGAGATTCCAGACAGGCTTTGTTTGGTGTTTTCGACGGGCATGGAGGGGCAAGAGCGGTCGAATTTGCAGTGTAGAATTTGGATAAGAACATTATGGCTAAAGTGTGTTCTAGTAAATATGAATAGTAGGGCATTGAAAATGCAATTAGAAATAGTTATTTGGCCACAGACGCTGAGTTTCTGAATGAAAATCTAGGTGGTAGTGCTTGTAGTGTTACTGCGTCGATACGTAAAGAGGATCTTGTGGTCTCAAATGCTGGTGATTGTCGTGCCGTTATGGTTTCAGGCGCTGTTGTGGTCGCGGTGTTTGGAGAATACATGGTTCTCTTACTGTTTCAAGAGGAATATGAGATATACATTTTTTTTTTTAAAAAAAAAATTGGGTTTCTGCAGAACCCGAAACCAAAGTGTTCAAGATTAAGCCAGAGTGTGAGTTCTTAATCCTAGCTTCTGATGGCTTTTGGGAGAAGGTTTCAGATCATGAGGCAGTAGACGTAGTTCGCCCATTATTTGTAGGAGTAGATAAGCCGGAGCTATTTTCTGTCTGCGAACCAAAAGAGACCGAAGTCAAAACAAGCTTTATGAACCAAAAATCCAATCCCCAGCTACGCCAAGTCCCACATCGATTAATACTCGAGCAACAACAAAAATTAAACCGCAAAGGGAGTCCTACATCGATTGGTGCAAGAGGAGCATCAAAACGCAAACAACAAAGTTCATCCGGTTTCAAGAAAATTGGTAATCCACCTAATCCATACCCCAAATATGCCTTATTGAGTCAGGGAATTCCTTATCTTAAACCAAGAATATCAATTTACATCTTACCATCTCAACAAATCTCGTCTACAATTTCATTCGACACGAAAAATAGATAAGTTGAACTACTAAAGGTTCCAATCAACGTTACATGGATACATATCATGAGGATGTTATCCCATTCGACACTACAATGATGTAGTGTCAGCTAAATGAGAATGCTATAGATGAAGATGCAATAAGTGAGTGTCCCATTCGACACAACAATGATGTAGTCTCGGCAAAATGAAGATATTCTAGATGAAGATACAACAAATAAGTGTCCCACTGGATACTACACTCAGCATGAAACATAAGTCTCACTCGACATTAAACGCATGAGGCTTGATTCTTACTTAAGATCCCATTCGACATGACATTGGAAAATTATCATATTCTCCATATGACTAGATAGATTGTCGTCTCATCCATACTACATAAATGGATTGCCACCAACTATAGACTCCATTCAACCATAAACCTACATTAGCCTTTGTCAAAGTTTTGTAGAATGAGGAACTATACCCTCATTGATCTTGGTCAGGTCTTGTAGAATATGGAAGGAAAACTCTCATTTACCTTTGTCAGGTCTATTAGAGTGAGGAGTAGTGACCTTCTTGGACCTTTATCAAATTCATTCGATGGGTCCATACGACCGTAGACTCATGGACCCACATCAGGAGAATGAGTGATGACCTACTAAGACCTTCAAAAGGTCTAGTAGTATGAGAGGGAAATACTCCTAGACCTTCGTCAGGTCTGTAGAGTGAAGACTTTCATAGACCTTCATCTGATAAAAAATTAGATACTTGTAAATAAATAGATTCAATAATTAGTAACAACAATAGGAATTAAGTCCTTGTGGGATCGATATTTTTATACTACTTGAACGATATGTGCGCTTGCGTTATACGCGTGTGAATGCACCGGTCAAGTTTTTGGCGCCGTTGCCGGGGACTTATATTTCTTGAGTTATTAATTTTGAATCTATCTAATTTACTTGTATCTAATTTTCTTTATTTTTATCTGTAATTTTTATTTCTTTCTTTTATTTCAGGTGGTTGAAAAATGGAACACTACTGGGAGATTGAGAGATTACGTGCTTTACAAGAAGATACACCCCACATCTGGGAGCATCAGTCCGGTTTTCTGAGGCCTGTTGTCCAGCCCAACAATTATCACTGGGTGCCAGAACCAAGCAATACTACATTTGCTCAACAGAACGCAATGGGAGATGTGACTTATGTAATGGTAACCACCCGAGAGATTATTGCGAGTACAACTACAATCCAGGGTGGCAGAGCTATCAAAATCCTGCATGGTATGAAGAGCCATCATATTTCACATAACCACATTTTCCATCGTATCCACCACCCACCTACTATGATCTTCACCAAAAACCAGAACCATCAGAGGAAGATCAGATGGTTGACATGCTCAAAGATTGGTTCAAGAAACGAGACAAATAGTTGGATACAATGCTTGAAACATGCCAGAATCAACTCGAAAGTATTCAGAGAGAATCAACATCCATTCAGAGGATGACAGATCAAATGAGACAACTAACAGAAAACCAGAGTTACATACCTCAAGAACCACTTTCAGATGACACTGATGAAGCCTTCGAGTACCAATCATTTCACAATGACACATCAGTGGAGGAGGTTGAGCATAATCAAGAACCGGAGGTATCAGTTCAGGAGCCCGAACCGGCAAAGTCTCGATTTGATTTTTATTATTCTGACTCTGACGAAGATGAAGCTGAGTTGTTTGTACCAACTACACCAAAACTTGAGGATGGAATTCTATATCCTCAAAATGAAGATCTTGGAGCATCCATTGTACAAATGTTTGAAGAAGATCTACCTGAGCTAATCATTTCACCCAGATCAGAGGATGAAGACCTAAAATCTGACATTTCTTTACATCCTCAGGTTAATAATTTTGAAGCATGCATTTCACAGATGATAGATGAAGAACTGAATGAAGAAATTTTCAAATACATTTGTGAAGAAAATGTGGAGCAAGAAACAGAGCAAATGGAGGAGAAAATGTCTGACCTTATTGAATATCCAGAGCAATCAGGCGAAACATCACTGTTTTGGGGAGTACAAATCAAAAATATCGCCCAGAAGCTTGACAGAATGGAACTTCCATTCCAAGTCAAGCACCATGCGAGACCTCCTGATTTTCTTTCTTTCTTTTCAGGAACTGCTGGAGCGACAAAGTTTAAAAAGGTGGCACGAGCATTGAATGAGACAAAACTTTTTTGCCACTTTACCGTTGGAAGAGACCTTTCAAAAGCAATGCACATGGGATTGTCTTTAATCGGACATCCAAAATGACACTAAAACCTCATTGACAGATAGATTTCAGTCACGTCAGGCTGAAGATGAAAAATTTAGCGATAGCAGGGAGGCAACCCATGCAATTTGTTGTAATTTATGTTTCCATATTTTGTGTATACATGTTGTAGAGTTTTTAATTTTGTGTGTTATTTTTGTAGGGAAAGGCACAAACAGAGCATTTAAGGAGGAATGGTGTTTGGCAATCACAAAAATGAGATTTAAGTCATTGGTGATGGCTGAGTAAGGAATGGATTCTTGAGACGCATCTTGATGAATTTATACCAAACGAGTGGCGTATTGCGTACATAATTCCGTTACCTTAATTATTGCTCTGATTTGCTTTTCTTTTGTTATTTTCTATTATTTTCGCCGACAAGATCTATATTTTTTTACTTTTACGATTTATTTTAAAGTTCATCTAATAATTATCATTTGGCAGATACTAGTACAATTATTACTCACCCATTTTCAGGTTTTATAAATTCAGTTCTACATTTCTCTCTTCGACACATCTATATATACATCCAAATAAGAGAGAGAAAATGGAAGCAACTTCACAGCAGTAATTTAAGCGAATTTGTGTTTTCTGTGGATCCAATTCTGGTAATAAACCAGAATTCATTAAGGCTACAAATGAATTGGGGAGAGTCATAACAGAACGAAATATGCACCTAGTATATGGCGGTGGCAATCTTGGATTGATGGGAAGCATTTCAAAAGCCGTTCAGGAAGGTGGCGGTCATGTTTTGGGAATCATTCCAAAACCTTTAGTGGACGAACAATTAATTGGACCAACAAATGGAGATGAACGCATAGTATCAGCCAAAAGACATGAGTTCGTCACAAAATCTGTTCAAGATATTTTCCTGACTGCGACAAAGGCCGAAAAATTAATTGACCAAATCCAAGCATTTGAACCAAAAATCGACCCCGTTCTTTCCAAGTTGAACTAGTCAGATAGCGATCGTGACAAGAACCGTAAATTGGACATAGTTCTTAATCGTTAATTTTTTCAGTAAATTTCAGCTAACCAGGTATGATCTTCTAAACTCTTCTTCTATTGTTTAAGACATTGGGGACTGTTGGAATTCTCTAAGGTCCCAGAGGATCAATTATCAAGCATGAAACAAATGAATACAACAAATGAGAATGGCAGAATCATACTCACATTGAACGGATTGGATGCGTCGAAGAAAAAAACTTTGATCTCTTCTCCAAGATGTGCTCGGCAGTGACTGGTTTTGCCTCCTCCATTTTCGGCCATGGATGTCCTCCATTGATGCACCAAGCTCCAAGCTTTCAATGACCATTCCATGCTCATGTGTTCGGTTCCCTATCACCTTAGGATAACTCCTTTGTGTGCTAGCACTTTGATTTTGCAACAAAATCATCATCTTGCTTCTCTTTTGTATTCGGCAGTGACTGGTTTTTGGAGAAGAAGAAGTTGGCTCAAAGCCGAATGGGAGAGAATGAGGGAAAGGTTCCAAACCATGAAAGACGGAGAGAGAGAGTAAAAAAGAAATGTGTTAAGTGTATTTTATATTTATTTTCCAAAAATAAATCAAATACCAAAACCTTTTCAAATCTCAAAAGTCAAAAAGCAAAAAATAATCAACGCTTTCCAACTACCAACATCAATCAATAGTGACATGTTGTCTCATCACTCAAAGTGACTAGACATCACATCAATCGATTGACGATTGATTTGACGCTTGATGTGACTTGCGTGCCGCACTCGAATTCGAAATGCGAATGTGCTCGCAAACACTCCCGGGCTCGGGTTCGCTAATTCCAAATTAATGAATTTTCCATTGCGATGTAATTAAATATTTATGCCTAGCAAAATTACTATTCACGTCGCTAACGAATTAATTCTAAATTAACTCGTTCGCCCGAATTAAAATCTAATTTCAATTCCGCGTCGAAATCCAATTTCGTATATATATCCAATATATTATTTTATCGATTAATTCCAAATTAATTGTTCTCTCTCTTTAATTAATATTTTATCCCATATAAAATATCTTCGTAATTAATCCCAGATTAATTTTCTCTCTCATTTAATTAATCCCAGATTAATAAAGTGCGAGTCATACTTCATCGGTGAATCTTTGGGAAGCAACCCATGAGATCTCCAGATATGTTGGCAGTAAATACGGTCGTCGGACTATCCGAACACGTAAGTACCTAGTACTACATTTGTACTGATTTACAAGACAAGGTTGGCTTCTAGCAAAGTGCCATGCCTACCCAATTCTCCATAAACATGCTTACAGGAATAAGCGATCTATATCAGGTGTAATATACATAGTATTGCGTATGTCGATCCAGTATCGGATGATCACGTGCTAGGCCTGGGGCTGGAATTGTGTCTGCCCCGTACGAAGCACATGTCGGATGTCTGGTAACTAATCTCTATAATCGGATATACATGACCTTGTCATAATATCCCGATAGCTGCAGCATTTAAGAGAACCAGTCCCGTATCCTACGTGACCATCATCTCCACTATGACTGGAGTGATACTTCCGTCTTGACATCACACCCAACACACTACGATTCTCGATATACCCAGAAGAGGCGTACACAGAAAACCAGTTAAAGCCCTGGACGACCAAAACCAAAATATATTGATTGTCGCAAGTATTAGCGGTGCAAGTCTCAGGTTAAGACCAAATACACCTACCCTGATTTCGGACTTCCATAGACACATAGTCATACTACCAATGGAATTCTGATGGGGTCTATCTAGAGCGAAGCTGTTTCCCGTACCATCGGTAAACACAACCTCCTATTACACTTGCATGAGTATCATATACCCAAATATATGAGAACTATGTCGTTGTGCTCTCACAACGCGCACAAGTGTAATACTAGTCTTTTACGTATTTATCGATGTCCAATCTCGATAATACTCTGACTAGGGATATTTAATGATTTATCCTACGTGGACTGATACTGTCTCATATCATTCTCAATCCAGGAACAAATCATAGGGACCTCCTATCATTTATACATCTTGGTGATCTAATCACAAATGATAAGAGAGCAATCTCCTTTGTCACATAGTTAATTTGTACAACAACACCATGATCTGTACAAATTGTGACGCTATGGGTCATAATTGTCCAACAATCTCCCACTTGGCCTATAGCCAGTCACTCGAGTGTCTGACACCCGAACTATGTACGGTTGGCTCAAACTACTGAGAAGGTCTTTCGTCAGCGGATTTTCATGATTATCATCTGGTGCGATTTATTCGATCATCACATCGCTACGATGTATGATCCGAACGAATCAGATGATTATCGAAGTATGTATCTGGATCGTTGATGAGACCGTTAATTCTTTAGCCTGTGCTGACGCCTAGCTCAGCTGCTAACAGAACTATATCTAATCTAATTAGATTTATTATTTACCCAAATGGATTCTATTGCCGCCTCAGGTGCAGCAATAACCCGCATTTGTTGTTTATACGGTAACGGTATCTTTCTTGGAAGATTTCCAGCTCACTGTTCCGTTATTCAAACTGTATAGTACTGTTGTTACGACTTGTAGTCATTTTATCGGTTTGGGAAACTTGCTACAGTGATCCCAGTCACTTCAAGTTCTCCTTCTCCATAGTCCAAGACAACATCATTAGTTCTCTAAGATACTAACAGATGTTCTTAATATCAATCTTGTGACTATCACTTGGATTGGCCTATTTGTGAATCCATATGCTCAAAGCGTATGAGACATCAGGTCGCGTATATTTTTCAATGTACGATTTCTCGGAGAGTTTTTCATGAAAGCCAAGCTTTCACCGATTGTTTTATGGGAATATCATTTCCAAGAAATGACATATTATCATTATTTATAGGACATCCACTGTCAGTGCGCTCCCAGTAACCCTCTTATATACACAAGAATCATTTTCGTTTTGAATTAAATCATACTCCATTATGATTACATCAAAACGATAATTCTAAGAACCAAATGCTTGCTTCAATCCAAACATGGATTGAATAACCTGCAAACCTTGTTTGCTAGTTTCATACGACAAAACCATAGGATGTTGTAAACATCCTCCAAAAGGTTTCCGTTTAAGGAAAGTGATTTTCCCGTTCAGCTGACATATTTCATAAATGAAACATGCAGCATCAGCAAGCATTATCCAAATGGATTTACCATGGCAACAGGTAAAAGGTTGAATCGTAATCAACACAATGTTGATAACGATACCTTTCTGCCAAAAGCCTAGCTTTATACGTTGGTATGTTGCCATCCATGTATGTCTTCCTTGAAGACTTATACAGTACCAATAGGCACAATGCCTTGCGGTACATCAACTAGTATCCAAACTTGTTGATATACATGGAATCCAATTCGGATATTATGGCACTTTTCCATAATAGGGAGTCGATACCTTGTATCACTTCCTCATATGTAGTCGGTTGGTATTCCTCAATAAGATTGACATCTTTATGAGGTGAGATCAGAAACCCATACCCCATGTTGTTTTCTGACTCTTTCCGACATACGTCGTTCTTGTGTATTCGAAGATTATTGGTATAGTTTCATCCTTGATGAACTATTTGTGTTCCATTAAGATTCGGTGCCATGAATAGTATTACTCCGATTTTCATCGAGTTTTACTATCCTCCCACTTACCACTGCATATAGGTATTCCTCTTAGGAAAACTGCATGGTGAGCAACAATTACATTGTTCTCTAGTGAGTTGTATAAGTATTATACTTATGGTATCCCTAGGATAACCTACAATTAGACACTTATCCAATTTGGGTTTTAGTTTGGTATCATCCAAACATATGCCTAGCATACCCAAATTATCAGGAATGAGAAACCCGGTTTCCTTCCCGTTCATATCTAATATGAAATCTGTCAAACAGATTTTTATGGAACCTTATTCTAAATAAGTTCTTGCACTGTTTAAAGCTTATCCGTTGAAGGAAATGGTAGCTCAGAGCGACTCATGATTAACCTTATCATGTCCAACAAAATTCGATTTCTCCGTTCGGACACATCGTCAAACTGACGTGTTCCGGGAGGAGTCCTCATTTGAAAGAATACTATACTCTTTCAAGTATTTGAGAAACTTATTACTTAAGTATTTTCCATTACGGTCTTACCGTGACAGTTTAATACTTTAGCCGATTTGTTTGTATATTTCGTGTCGAAACTTTAAAAGTTTCCGATTTGTGTTCTTCAAAAGAAACACATAACCATAACGTGATGCCACATCCGTATAGGTCACGAAATATCCATATCCATCTCTAGCCTAGCTAGACATGGGCCCACTTACGTCACTATGAACGAGGGCTAACAGATCGGTGGCATTTACACTTTTACCAAGTAAAGGTGTTTTAGGCACTTTGCCCAATTAACTAGATTCGTAGACTTTATTTGAATGGAATCAAATCAGTCCTAGTACCCACTCTTCGAAAGTGTGGATATACGAGTCTTGTTTGATTGTGTCCCAGACAACAATGCCACATCAGTTTCTTCTGATCAAATCAGTTTGAGCTGTTTGTTTGTCAAGTTATATATTTGAGATTTATTTATATTCAAAATATAAATTCTGTTATTCACATCTAATGTGTTTATCTCAATATCATCTTTATATAATAAAACACTTTAGTGTTCTAGAATATAAAGGTTCACCCGCAGCGGGTTAAACACTGATATGAAGATAATGTATCTAGTCAAACTAGTTACATTATAACAGTTTCCTAATTTAAGTACAGACCCGAAGGTAGTTCCTAAACTTAGGTATCTACGGTTGAAACAGCGACTTTCGTCCCGTTTCCAATTCGCAGATTAATCTCAACTGAAGTCAGTATCCTGCTCATAGCAGATTCTGAACATCAGTATGTATTTATGTACCACACTAAGTATTTAAAATCCAATTTCAATACTAGTTGTGAACATAATCTTGACAAACATATTTGAAGTCAGAGCCTTGCTCGTCTTCAATTCCTTCATGTCTGCTTTGTCCAAACGGCAGTCACGCTTCCGCGATTCCGTTTTCCACAATCTTAGGCAGACATTTTAGGATATGTCATTTATCTTCCCAGAAGATTATAATGATTTTGCCTTTGCCCTTTTCACATTCCAGAAGCCTTTGGCCAAGCCTTGGCCTTCTAGAATATCGAAGTAAGGTGCGCCTTGCACTACTTGCCTAATTGCAAAGTTTGACTTTATCTCCTTGAGAATAGCCATTAAATCTCCAAGAGTTTACTATTGCAATATTAGTACTTCTAAGATCTAATAAGATCTATAAAGATCCTTCAATTTCAATATCATACTTTAAGGATCTAATTCTTAGTTCTGATTAAGAAATTAAGGAGTCTACTTGGCAAGCTTAATGGATTAAGCACTAAAGTTATCATCACATGAATCTTCCAATGATCATGCTCTACTATTTGCTTAACTCCGGGCTTAGGCCTAATATGTTATCTTATCAAATAAAGTAACTTATTAGTTTCCAGGACCATCCTGAAATTATATTCCCAATTTGAAAATTAAGTCATTTAAATACATTTTCCCTAGGATCATGTTTTAAATGTCAATCTTTCAATTTATCTTGATTTTAATAGTCCAACTATTTAATCAACGATTTCAGGTACTAATTAATATAATGATTACTATAGTCAAACTATATAATCAACTATACTTTTAATTAAATCAAATATATTGATTACTATAATCTAATTATATAACCAACTATATATGAATTATTTGAATACAGTCCAACTGTTAATTAAAACAACAATTTAAATATTAGTCCAACTAACATTTAATTTATTTGACGAATGATATTTGTTTGAGCGCGTATGGCAAGTAATTAAACGAATATTGCAAATTCAATTCTTGCCTCCCACTATTTTTTGGCGAGCCTCTAACCCTCTGTCGAGTACTCGGGAAACCGTGTTTCCTAGTGGGCTAGGATCCCGTTAAATATCACACAATCTTGACTTTGGCCAACAAATTGTATGATAATTAACTAGGTAGATCTCTAAGATCAATTGGATCCGATCCAATTCCTATATCCAGTAGGGGGACATCCAAGTCCGAAACATATATCTTATATATGCCAATATATCCAATATATTGCCTAACCTTTTTCCTCTGAATCAACTAAGCCTTGGCTTTGGCACAACAAACTTAGTGATCCCAGTTAAGCGTGACCCATTGACCATGGAAAGCTTCGTAATCAATGTCGATGGACAAAAAGTGGTCTTGACTTTGGCCAACAAACCACAACTTGGACAAGACACCAATATGGAACAAAGCTCTCGTGATTCAAACACATCCTCGACGGACAAAGGCCTTAACTTTGGCCAACAAGCCAATGCCAGTCTCGGATCTTGAGTGAGAATCACTCAATGGAAGGAAAAACGCTTAATATTTTGTGAGGGTTTTTCGTGTGCAAATTGGCAACCAATTTAATATCTTTGTTAAGGTCTCATCATCATACACCCTTAAACATGCATTCTAAACACATAATAAAGCGCATATGAATAAAATAATAATGATATGCAGATGGATACTTTACACATTGATCCTAGATCAAATCTCTCCATTTTCTCTCTCCCGCTAGCACATGTATTTACTTCTACCCGTTACACTACACTTCTAAAGAAACCTCATTTACATTGAGGGGAATATGTGAGAAGAGAATACAAAGAATAAGGAGGTGATAAGGCTGGACACGCAGGTCCAATTAATAAATCAAATTTATTACAACAATTTCTAAAATTGCCCCACCCATCTAATTAATTAATCTGATAATTAGTGACCATCCAATGTTCAAACAACGATTTGATTTTGCGCGAGTCAAACTCGTTTTGCGAATAAGTACTCAAAGTATGAATTCACGAATTAAATTAAACTACAAAATTAAATCCAATTCAATTTGTATTTAATACTAATTCGCTATTTAATTCCAAATTAAATATTACACTTTATTAATAAACCTTTACGACTTAAATTCCAAATTTAATCGTTACGGGTCTCGAAGCCCGATTAACGTCCAACGTTAATTTAATTAGAGTCCAATAGGCTTTTAATTAATTTCTTTAAGGCGTGGACTTTTGGTCAACTCGGGTCGAACCCAATAACCAAAGTCCATTCCGGGAGTTACCCCATAAGCCCAGAAATCAATTTAGGCCCATTAGGCCCAATTAAACTTTAAAAGTCCATTAGTCGCATTTTGGCTTTATGGAAGCGGTTTCGGGCCCAATTGGATCCAATCCATTTGGCCTAAACCTAACTTGGTACAACCAAGCCCAATAAGCCCAATAACAACTTTAAAAGCCCAAATCCAATTTTAAGGCCCAATATAATTAAATTACAAAATTCCAAATTCCCAATTTAATTACACAAAGTGTATAACACAATTAATTACCCAATTCAATATTTCCAAAACACCAATTATCCCAATTAATCATGTTCATTTTCATCATCACATGTCCAACATATTTTGATTAAAATCAAACCCAATACATGCTCAAAGTCTCGGCATTTAGGGAATTTTATATCCGATTTGGTTTCAATCCAATTAAATCCTCAATCGACATAAATCAACATTCCCGAATGATTTCCAACACATCCAATGATCAAAAAATCAAAATCCAAGACATTTAGGGCTAGTCAAGTTTCGGCCAAGCCAACTCATTTTGGGGAAAAATGTTCCAAACATAAATTCATGAAATTGATCCAATCAATATTCAATTAAACATCAATTAAGCATATTAAATCATCCAATTTCATTATTCATGCTCAAAATCAATTTTACCCAATTTTTAACCCTAAATCATTTTCATGCTCAATATTGGCTCAAAATATCATTGTTGGAATTCTCTAAGGTCCCAAAGGATCAATTATCAAGCATAAAACAAGTGAATACAACAAATGAGAATGGCGGAATCATACTCACATTGAATGGATTGGATGCGTCGAAGAACAAAACTTTGATCTCTTCTCCAAGATGTGCTCGGCAGTGACTGGTTTTGCCTCTTCCATTTTCGGCCATGGATGTCCTCCATTGATGCACCAAGCTCCAAGCTTTCAATGACCATTCCATGCTCATGTGTTCGGTTTCCTATCACCTTAGGATAACTCCTTTGTGTGCTAGCACTTTGATTTTGCAACAAAATCATCATCTTGCTTCTCTTTTGTATTCGGCAATGACTGATTTTTGGAGAAGAAGAAGTTGGCTCAAAGCCGAATGGGAGAGAATGAGGGAAAGGTTCCAAACCGTGAAAGATGGAGAGAGAGAGTAAAAAAGAAATGTGTTAAGTGAATTTTATATTTATTTTCCAAAAATAAATCAAATATCAAAACCATTTCAAATCTCAAAAGTCAAAAAGCAAAAAACAATCAATGTTTTCCAACTACCAACATCAATCAATAGTGACATGTTGTCTCATCACTCAAAGTGACTAGACATCACATCAATCGATTGACGATTGATTTGACGCTTGATGTGACTTGCGTGCCGCACTCGAATTCGAAATGCGAATGCGCTCGCAAACACTCCCGGGTTCGGGTTCGCTAATTCCAAATTAATGAATTTTCCGTTGCGACGTAATTAAATATTTATGCCTAGCAAAATTACTATTCATGTCGCTAACGAATTAATTCTAAATTAACTCGTTCGCCCGAATTAAAATCTAATTTCAATTCCGCGTCGAAATCCAATTTCGTATAATATATCCAATATATTATTTTATCGATTAATTCCAAATTAATCGTTCTCTCTCTTTAATTAATATTTAATCCCAGATAAAATATCTCCGTAATTAATCCCAGATTAATTTTCTCTCTCATTTAATTAATCCCAGATTAATAAAGTGCGAGTCATACTTCATCGGTGAATCTTTGGGAAGCGACCCATGAGATCCCCGGATATGTTGGCAGTAAATACGGTCGTCGAACTATCCGAACACGTAAGTACCTAGTTCTACATTTGTACCGATTTACAAGACAAGGTTGGCTTATAGCAAAGCGCCATGCCTACCCAATTCTCCAGAAACATGCTTACAGGAATAAGCGATCTATATCAGGCGTAGTATACGTAGTATTGCGTATGTCGATCCTGTCTCGGATGATCACGTGCTAGGCATGGGGCTGGAATTGTGTCTGCCCCGTATGAAGCACATGTCAGATGTCTGGTAACTAGTCTCTATAATCGGATATACATGACCTTGTCATAATATCCCGATAGCTGCAGCATTTAAGAGAACCAGTCCCGTATCCTACGTGACCATCATCTCCACTATGACTGGAGTGATACTTATGTCTTGACATCACACCCAACACACTATGATTCTCGATATACCTAGAAGAGGCGTACACAGAAAACCGGTTAAAGCCCTGGACGACCAAAACCAATGTATATTGATTGTCGCAAGTATTATCGGTGCAAGTCTCAGGTTAAGACCAAATACACCTACCATGATTTCGGACTTCCATAGACACATAGTCATACTACCAATGGAATTCCGAGGGGGTCTATCCAGAGCGAAGCTTTTTCCCGTACCATCGGTAAACACAACCTCCTATTACACTTGCATGAGTATCTTATACCCAAATATATGAGAACTATGTCGTTATGCCCTCACAACGCGCACAAGTGTAATACTAGACTTTTACGTATTTATCGATGTCCAATCTTGATAATACTCTGACTAGGGATATTTAATGATTTATCATTCGTGGACTGATATTGTCTCATATCATTCTCAATCCAGGAACAAATCATATGGACCTCCTATCATTTATACATCTTGGTGATCTAATCACAAATGATAAGAGAGCAATCTCCTTTGTCACATAGTTAATTTGTACAACAACATCATGATCTGCACAAATAGTGACGCTATGGGTCAAAATTGTCCAACAGGGACAATCTCTCATTTATGTTTGGGGGAGGGAATAGTTGATTAGTATCTTGTTTATTTTGTGTTAGATTTGTACTCCAAATTTTTTCGAAAAATACAAAATAATTGAAAATTTTCAGAAATTCCAAAAATATTTTGCATTTTTGTGTTTTTATTTTGACTAAAAAGTTGAAATTGGTCAGAGATAGCTGTGTAAGGAGTTCCCACTCCTGATACGTATTTCAAGCCATTTTCGAAATAAGTTATTTTTTGTTTATTTCATTTTAAATTATTTAATTTGTAAATTCTCTATAAAACTGACTAAAATGAATCTTCATATACTCAGTTGGCAGGTATTATCAATATGCATAGTAACATACGGACATGAGCTGTAATTAAAAAGTTTGTAATATTCAGTGCTCTAGTTTAATTGGAGGAAACATCTATAAATGGCAATGGAGTAAAAAAAAAAGAAAAAAAAAATATGAAAAAAAAAATCTGAGATCCGAGTTATTAAGTTCGTATGGGTGTTTTAACACCTAGTGCCCTAAAACCAACTGGTTTGGGAGTCATTGGCCGAAAGCTCGCTACATGGATCAAAGTTGTTGGAAAAAAAAAAATATATATAATATATATATATATAATCCCAGATTAATTAAGTCCGTAGGGGTGTCTTAACACCTAGTGCCTTAAAGCCAACTAGTTTGGGAGCCACCGGCCCAAAGCTCGTTACATAGATGAAAGATATTGTATATAAATAAAAAAATAAAATCAGAAAAAGAAATAAAAAAATCAGAAAAATCAGAAAAATTATTCCATTGCTACAAAAAGGCGTGAAATCTGATAGAACTTTATGACAAAAATATTACTCTCTTATCAACTGCACTTGTGACTGTTGTGGGAAAAAATGAGTTGATTAACATTTTATTGGCTGTGTATATGAAGAATGGTAAATATAATCGGAGAATTTACTTATTCGGTAGTTTAAAAAGAAAGAAAACAACTACTAACTTGGAGTAGAAGTTTCACCTGTTTAGTCACTAACTTCTTTATTCTCTTTTCTCTTGTCTTTTTGCTTCTGTGTGCATTAGTTTTACTATTTTTTTTTTACTTTTGTAAAATATTTCTGGGTATCATTGCTGTAAACCCTCACGAGACTACAACTCGTCCACTAGGACATCTAGGGGTTTAAATGCTTGTTGCATACGCTAAATGCAACCGTGATCCCTACGAAAGTGGCTTAGTTTAATTTTAATTTCATGTTATTTTATTTTGTGTTTTGCTGAGGACTAGCAAAATGTTAGGTTTGAGGGTGTGATGAGTGGTATTTATATCACTATTTCTCACTCATTTAACTTAATATTTTGTATAGTTTCACGAGTTTTATGAACGTTTTGATGTGTTTTTATTTATTTTGCAGATAAAAATAATATTGGGACTTAATGGAATCAACTCGAGGCTAAAACGATGAAATCCGGGGAAAAAAAGGTCCAAAACGAAAATTTATTGTACGCGTCACGAAGTGTAGTCCTAAATTCTAATTTTGTGCAAGTTTCGTATTTTGGCCATAACGTTTTCATCCGATATCCGATTGAGATGATTCAAGTCGCAAATTAAAGAAGACTCAAAGATCTACAACTTTGAAGAATAAAATAATTTCTAATTCCGCATATTTCATGATCGAAATTAATGAACAATCCGAAATTATGTTATGTTTAATTACTAAAGTCATTATCAAAAATATAAAAATTTGTCAAACTTCCACCAAACATGTGCAGTGTTTTGTGCCATGTTTGGTGCCTTGTTTGGTGCCATGTTTGGTGGAGTGTTTTGTGGAGTGTCTTGTGGCATGTTTGGTGGAGTGTTTGGTGGAGCAATTCGTGGAGCAATTCATGGAGAAATTGGTGGATGCCTTTAGATTTTCCTATAAATACCAAGCCATTTCATTTGTAATTCTCATGTTGTCCTTAGGTTTTTGTAAGAAATTTAAGGATTGCATCTTGTTTGTATTTATTTTCAGTATTTAATTTATGTATTTTTATTTTCAGTAATAGTAGTAGTTCTTCTTCTTCTTCTCTTTTCTTTTATGTTTAGTAGTTAGATTTCCGCTGGGGGAAGGGTGAAGCTTTTATTATTTTAATTTAGATTAATCTCCCTTAATTATAATATGGAAATTATAATTCAAATTAAAAGGATTACCGCCTAAATGGCTGGTTTTATTTATTTGACATAAAGTAACACCGCCTATATGGCCGGTCTTTAGGTGACAGATAATTACCGCCTATATGGCTGGTTTATGGACAAATAATGTTACCGCCTTTATGGCTGGTTGGACTTAATTAAAATCTGACTTAATGAGGATACCATCTATATGGTCGGTCGGTAATATCACGGATAATTTCTGTATTATAATAAGGGAGATTTATAAATTAGGAATAGTAAAGGTGGATCCCCTAACCCCCAACATTTTATTTTTATTCCAGGAAAGTGATGAAACACAATATCCACAGTTAATAATTGATTTTCTTTTTATGGGTAATTCTTTAGTTTGTTTATTTAGTCTTAAGCTTAATGCTTCTTGTTGTCTGATCGCCAATAAGATTGATGTGGTAAACTTAAAATGAACTTGAAAAATGGATTTTAGGTTTCAGCCTTAGATTCAATAGCCCACGATCTTCCTTGAGGATAGATAACCCTTTAATAAATTTCCTTACAGGATAGGAATATACCTGTCGGGCGGGGGTAGCCACTTTTGGAACTTGAACTTAATGAATCCAGGTAATTTAGTTGACATAGGAATATGGTTCAATTGGGTTATACTGGGTATTTGCATCTGACCATCGGAAGAGGCTATGCATATCTTCGTGTTCCAGGTTAGCAAACTGATTTATTACAAATAAATAAGAGAATCAATTCATCTTTAGATTAATATTGTGTGGAGTCACAACCCTAGATCTTTGAGTATTTTGTTATTTTCCTTAGTATTTTCTTTTGTGTCTTTTAGTATTTTATTTATCAAATCCACATTCAACCAACCAAAAGCAATCATTCTCTTCTCCCTTAATTAGATACTTGTAAATAAATAGATTCAATAATTAGTAACAACAATAGGAATTGAGTCCTCGTGGGATCGATATTTTTATACTACTTGAACGATACGTGCGCTTGTGTTATACGCGTGTGAATGCACCAGTCAGTTAATTTTATTTTTATGTAATTTAATTTTGTGTTTTGTTCCAGGACTAGTAAAATGTTAGGTTTGGGGGTTTGATGAGTGGTATTTATATCACTATTTCCCACTCATTTGACTTAATATTTTGTATAGTTTCTCGGGTTTTGTGAACATTTTGAAGTGTTTTATTTTTATTTTGCAGATAAATAAAGTTTGGGAAGCATTAGAAGCAATTTGGGGCCAAAATAGTGAAAAAATGGCATTTTTGTAATTTGGCCGCGTCGCGACGCCTAACATGCGCCGCAGCATGCTAACGTGCGCCAAGTCCACGTGTCAGAATCTTAGAAAGTTGACTTGCTAACGTGCACCGAACCACGTGTCATTATCACAGAAGATCTGCTAAAATGCGCCGGAGGGCCACGTGTCACAAACCTATGGTACTGACACTCCGCATGACACGTGTCACCTTCTCAGTGGACCGAATTATCAATTAATCACATTCTGCCATGTGTCAAGCTCTCATTGGACCGATCCTTACCACGTGCCACGTGTCGTTTTCTCATTGGACCGAAACATTCGCCAATCACCGTGTGCCACGTTTTGCCTTCTCATTGCACCGTCTCACCACGTGACACGTGTCATCAACATATTACACCGATGAAATTCGCGTGGTCAAACCGAGTAGACCAAAAATACGTCGCGACGCCGAGACCTTTAGCATCGCGACGCCAACCCCGAATTCTGCCTATAAATTGAGCTCATTTGCACCTCATTTGGTGTGCTTTCCTTGTGATTTTTTCCCTGATTTCATAGGAAGCATCTAGTTTTGTAAATTATTGTAATATTAAAATTATGTATTTTTATTTTTAGTTTGTATTACAACATTTTATTTATTTACTTTATGTTTTGTAGTTAAATTTCCGCTGGGTAAAAGGTGAAACCTTTAATATAATTATCTAGGTAAATCTCACTTAATTATAATATTTAAATTATAATTTAACCGGATTAATTAATGGCAGACTTTATTACCGCCTATATGGTCGGTCTAAATATAAATTACTTTACCGCCTATATGGCTGGTCTTTATGTGACAGATAATTACCGCCTATATGGCTGGTGAAGTTGGACTAAATGGATTACCGCCTATATGGCTGGTTTTAAATGTTTAACATTATTAATTCCTGAGAAAGCATAACATAAAATAATTTATATATTATAATAAGTGAGATTCCTAGATAAGAAATATTAAATGTGGATCATCTAACCCCAGCATTTTATTTTATCCTAGGGAAGTGATGAAACACAATATTCACACTTAATAATTGATTTTCTTTTTATGGGTAATTCTTTAATTTGTTTATTGAGTCTTAAGCTTAATGCTTCTTGTTGTCTGATCACCAATAAGACTGATGTGGTAAACTTAAAATGAACTAGACATAGGGATTTTAGGTTTTAGCCTTAGATTCAATAGCCCATGATCTTCCTTGAGGATAGATAACCATTTAATAGATTTCCTTACAAGATATACATATACCTGTCGGGCGGGGGTAGCCACAATTGGAACTTGATCTTAATGAATCCAAGTAATTTGTTTGACATAGACATATGGTTCAATTGGGTTATACTGGGTATTCACGTCTGACCATCGACAGAGGCTTTTGCATATCTTCGTGTTCCAGGTTAGCAAACTGATTTATTACACATATGTAAGAGAATCAATTCATCTTTAGAATAATATTGTGTGGAGTCACGACCCTAGATCTTTGAGTCTTTTCTTTTATTTTCCTTAGTATTTTCTTTTGAGTCTGTTTTTATTTTAATTAGCAAATCCACATTCAACCAACCAAAAGCAATCAATTCCCTTCTCCCTATAATTAGATACCTGTAAATAAATAGTATCAATAATTAATAACAACAGTAGGAATTAAGTCCTTGTGGGATCGATATTTTTATACTACTTGAACGATACGTGCGCTTGCGTTATACGTGTGTGTTTACGCCGGTCACCATTTCAGAACGCAATGGGGAGATGTGTGATATGTGATAGTAACCACCCGAGCGATCAATGCATATACCTTTACAATTTATGGTTGCAGAATTATCAGAATCTTTCATGGTACGAAGAACTAGCATATTTCACTGAACCTTATTCTTCATCTTATCCACCATCCACCTACCATCTTCATCAAGAACTAGAACCATCAGAGGAAGATCGGGTGATTGACATGCTCAAAGATTGGATCAAGAAACAAGACGAAAAGTTGGATGCAATGGCTGAAATGTTTCAGAGTCAAATAAAAAACCAAGCAGTAATCTTACAAAGATTGAATGATGAAGCGAGACAATTAACAGAAAACTAGAGTTACGTACCTCAAGGAGCATTTTCAGAAGAAACTGATGAACCCTTCGAATATCAAGCATTTCACGATGACACATTAATAGAGGAAGAGGCTGAGCAGTATCAAGAATCTGAGGTATCAGTTCTGGAGCCCGAACTAGCAGAATCTCAATTTGATCTTGATTATTCATCAGACTTTGAGGAGGAACAAGAAACAAAGTTGTTTATACCAACTACACCAACAAGTGATGATGAAACTTTACATCCTCAAAATGAAGATCTTGGAGCATGAATTGCACTAATGTTTGAAGAAGAGCTACCCGAACCATTCATACCAACCACAGAGGATAAAAATCTACAATTATACATGTCTTTACATCCTCAGGTTGACACTTATGGAGCATGCATTTCACAGATGACAGAACTAAACAATGAAATTCTGAAATACATCTGTAAAGAAATGATGGAGCAAGATACAGAACAAATAGAGGAGCAAATGTCTGATCATATTGAAGATCTCATGCATTCAGGAGAAACATCACTGTATTGGGGAGTACAAATCAAAGACACCGCCCAGAAGCTTGACAGAATGGAATTCCCATTCAAAGTCAGACACCATACGAGACCTCCTGATTTTCTTTCTTTCTTTTCAGGAACCACTTGAGCGATAAAGTTTAAGAAGGTGGCACAAGCACTGAATGAGACAAAATTCTTTTTGCCACTTTACCGTTGAAAAAGACCCTTCAAAAGTAACGCACATGAGATTGTCTTTAATCGGACGTCCAAAACCACACTGAAACCTCATTGACAAATGGACTTCATACACGTCTGGCTGAAGACGAAAAATTTAGTGCTAGCAGGGAGGCAACCCATGCAATTTTTATTATTGTTTTAATTTTATTTTTTGTATTTTGTATAGAGTTTTTAATTTTATGTGATATTTTCAGGGAACAACACAAACGAAGCATTTAAGGCAAAACAAGACTAGAGGAATGGTGTTTGGCAATCACAAAGATGAAATTTAATTGATTAGTGATGGCTGAGTAAAAAATGAATTCTTGAGATGCATCCTAATGAATTTATATACTAAGCGAGTGGCGTATTGCGTACACAATTCTGTTGCCGTAATAATTATTTTGATTTGCTTTTCTGTTGTGATTTCCTTTATTTTCGCCGACATGATCCAGACTTTTGACTTTCACGATTTATATTACTGTTTAGCTAATAATTGTCATTGGCAGGTATTAGCGCTATTATTATTCACCTTTTTTTTAGGATCTATAAATTCAGCTCGTTATTGAAGACATATAGATTTGAGAAAGAAATACATAAAAAAATAAAAATAAAATAATAAAATAATGGAAGCAACTTCAATAAGACGAGTTGTTAACATCTATGTGTTTTGCGGTACTAGTGTTGGTTCTAAACTAGAATTCATTGCGGCAGCACAAGAATTGGGTAGAGTCATAGCTGAAAGGAATATGCACCTAATATATGGCGGTGGCAATCTTGGACTAATGGGGTACATTTCAAGGGTCGTACAGGAAGGAGGAAGTCAAGTTTTGGGAATCATCCCAAAACCTTTAGCAGAGGCGAATCTTATAGGACCATCAAACAGAGATGAATGCATCTTGCCAAGTATGTCTGAATGACTGGTTGAAATGATTAATCGTGCTAATGCTTTTATTGCTTTGCCAGGTGACTTGGGCACAATGGAGGAAATTGTTACAGTGCTATCTTGGGCGAACTTGAACATACACCAGAAACCAATTGGATTATTTAACGTTGATGGATTTTATGACTTTCTTTGTGTGTTTCTTGATGATGCATGGAGAAATAGGTTCATTTCAAAACCTGTAAAAGATATCCTCTTTACTGCCAAAACTGCCCATGATTTAATTGACCAACTTTTAGCCTTTAAACCACAAATTGACCCTATCTTTTCCAAGATAAACTGGTCTAATAATGATCGTGGTAAGAAACATCAGATAAATCTGGAACTTAACCTTTAATTTTCTTTTTAGATGTAGCATTCCAGCTAATCAGGTATTGTCTTCTAAACTCTTCTTCTACTTTTTAAACATTGGGGACAATGTCTCAATTAGGTTTGGGGGAAGGGAATAGTTGATTAGTATCTATATTTTTATTTTTTCGTTGTGTTGTTTTTGTTGGTTTTTAGTCAAAAAGTTTCAAAAATTCAAAAACAAATAAAGATAAAAAAAAAAAATTTTGTTTTTATGTCTTTTTTTTAACTTGACTAAACAGGTGAAATTGGTGTGAGATAGCTGAGTAGGGAATTTCCACTCCTGAGACGTATTTCAACTTATTTCATAACAAGTTAATTTTGTTTATTTCCTTTTGAATTATTTAATTTGTGAATTCTCCATAATACTGACTAAATTGGATCTTCATATGCTCAGTTGACAGGTATTATCAACATGCTTGGTAACATACGGCCATGAGTTGTAAGTGAAAAGTTTGTAATATTTAGTGCTCTAGTTTAATTGGAGGAAGCATCTAAAAAAAGCGATGGAAAAAAATAAAAAAAAAAAATAAACTAAACATCTGAGATCCGAGTAATTAAGTCCGTATGGGTGTTTTAACACCTAGTTCCCTAAAGCCAACTAGTTTGGGAGTCACTGGCCCAAAGCTCGCTACATGGATTGAAGATGTTATATATATATAATATATATATATATATATATATATATATATATATATATATATATTATATATATATATATAATATATATATATATATATCTATATATAAGATCTGAGATCCGAGTTATTAAGTTTGTAAGGGTGTCTTAACACCTAGTGCCCTAAAGCCAACTGACTTGGGAGTCACTGGTCAAAGCTCGCTACATGGATTAAAGATATTCTAAATAAAAAAAAATTAAAAAAAATCCATTCCTAAAAAAGTGTGAATTCTGATATAACTTTAGGACAAAAATATTATTCTCTTTTCAACTACACTTATGAATATTGTGGGCACAATGATTTGATTAATACCTTGTTGGTTGTGTATATGGAGAATGGTAAAAATAATTGGAGAATTTACTTATTTGGTAATTTAGAAAGAAAGAAAACAGTTATTAACTTGGATAAGAGTTTCACTTGTTTAGTCACTAACTTGTTTGATCTTTTTACTTTTGTGTGCATTTGACGTTTGTGGGTATCGTCATTGTAAGCCCCCACGAGACTACAACTCGTCCACTGTGGACACCTAGGGGTTTAAAGGCTTGTTGCATACGTTAAATGCAACCGTGATCCCTACGAAAGTGGCTTAATTTAATTTAGTTTCAGTTATTTATTTTATTTTGTTGTTTTACTCGAGGACTAGCAAAATGTTAGGTTTGGGAGGTGTGATGAGCGGAAAATATATCACTATTTACCGCCCTTTTGACCTAATATTTTGTATGGTTTCTCGGGTTTTATGAACGTTTTGATGCGTTTTAGTTTATTTTACAGATAAAATAAAATCGGGACTTAATAGAATCAATCAGGATGAAATATGGAACAAATAAGGACAAAAAAAGTGGACTTGACATTTGGATTTTAGAGGTTAGAAACTTGAAATGGCGTTCTAATGAAGTACAATTTCAGAAATTTTAACTTTGCATAATTTCCGTAGTTTGGCCATACCTTTCCACTCTGATATTGGATTGAGGTGATTCAAGTTCAGATTAAAGAAGACTCAAAGATCTACAACTTTGACGTTCATAATAATTTCGAATTCTGAGGTTTTCATGACCCAAATTGATAAAACATCCGGAAGTAGTTTATGTGCAATTATTAAAGTCATTTTCAAAACCAAAAAAAAATAAAAAATAAAAATAAAAAAATGAAAATTGTCAAACTTCCACCAAACATGCTTGATTTGGTGTCATGTTTGGTGCCATGTTTGGTGTCATGTTTGTGGAGAAATTGGTGGAGAAATTTTGTGGAGAAATTGGTGGAGGAAAAATTTTGCCTATAAATACGAAGCCATTTCATTTGTAAATTTCATACTTTCCTTAGTTTCTTGGTAAGGAATTAAGGATTGTATCTTGTGTGTTTTATTTAATAGTTTTGTAATGTATTTTTATTTTTATTTTAGTAATAATAGTTTGTTTATTTTTACTTTCTTTTATGTTTAGTTGTTAATTTCCGCTGGGGAAATGGTGAAACCTTTAATATGATAAGGTAGATTAATCTCACTTAATTTATAATATGAAAATTGTAATTTAATAATATGGATTAAAGTTGATACCGTCTTAATGGCTGGTTTTATTTATTTGACATAATGTGACACCGCCTATATGGTCGGTCTTTAGGTGACAGATGATTACCGCCTATATGATTGGTTTATGGACAAATAATAATACCGCCTTTATGGATGGTTTGACTTAAATGGGTAACACTAACAATTTCTATATTATAATAAAGTGAGATTTCTACATTTGAAATATTAAAGGTGGATCACATAATCCCAGCATTTTATTTTTATTCTAGGGAAGTGATGAAACACAATATTACGAGTTTTACAATTGATTTAATTATTTTATGTGCAATATTTTGGCTTGTTTATTGAATCTTAAGCTCTTGATAACTGGTCATCAATAAGATTGATGTGACCTATTAGAACTCAAGCCCAATGTAAGTGAAAGTAGTTCATTTTACAACAAATGGATTAGGACACTTCCTCCATGAGATCACTTATTCCATTACACTACACCCTCCAAAATTGGGTCCAAGAGTGGGGAAGAGTGTGCATGTTAGTATAAGTGGATTAGGCCACTTCCTCTAATGAGCCATTTCATCCAAAAATGAAGAAGTGTCATTTATTCCTCCATGTGCGCATGTTGCAGGAATAGCAGGAGGTGGAGGGGCCACTTCCTCCAAATTGAAAGTGCGCGCACGGTTACAAGAAACATGGACGGAATATTTATTAATTCTACAAAGGAAAGCAGACGCATGAGAACAATCACAACACAAACTCAGAGAAACCAACTCAATCTTAATGTTGTAGCAGTAGTTAAATCTTTCAAGACTCTAGTTCTCTTTTATAATTAAATTTACGTATTTCATTTGTACTTCAATGTTGGAAATGGTGATCGAGCACCATTCACTTTTTGTATGAATATTTGATATTTATGCAATATAATATTTATTTTATCATGGTTATTTATTTATTTATATGGTCAAACTCTTACTTTTATTTATATATGTAAATCTAAGAGTTAGATTACTCTAAAAGTTAGAGATTTCGAGTTACACTCGGAACCTTATATGAATTTAGTAAAGACCCGAGAGTTACAACATATGGTGATATAGTTGCAAGAGTTGCAAATGGTGTTGAGAAATATCACGCATTCTCTCGAACATAAATTATTCATGGTATAGATATATTGACATGGGTCGGTCATTATATTGGTAAGACTAGTGCATTGTCTATATATGTAATGGACATATGGTTTGTCTCAACAGACTGTGAGCTTAACGGAAGTTCGTATAGAAATGCAGATATTCATTAGTTGAATGAGTATTGAATTAACTCATAAAAGATGACTAATAGATATTCCATAAAATTGTCAATAGTTATCTTTTCGAGTTGAGTAGTTATTGTGGTCCTTTGACTTGAGATACCACGGTGGTCTTGTGAGTGATCCTCTGTGCCTGATACCATGCATGTCAAAGACCTTTCATGGTCTGACTTCTGGATGACTGTTAGGTATAGACCGATGCTCACGAAGATCGGTGTGTGTTAAGATGAGGATTCGTCAGTCCATATGGTTGGATTTTGTTTCCAGAAATTTTCAGAATATATTCCGGAAATCTTTTGGCCGAAAGTTCGTTGAAGAAATTTTTTCTTTAACATTATAAATAATATTCAAAAGGAGTTTTGCTATATTATTTATTAATGAAATATAAGGATGAAAAGTTTCATTATATTGAGTAGATAAGGTTTTGACAGTATAACTATAACCTTACTCAATTGGAAACGGTAATGACAAAGGGATTATACATTAGCGTTTTAACCTCGACTTGTATTGTTCGACGTGTCGTGTTGTTTAATCATGATTTGTAGGTGGACAGGCCTTCATGAAATATGTATACAAGTATATGAGATATATAAGTATATATATACGTAACAACCGAACGTGAACCTAGAGAGTTCCATTATATTGAGTTTACTCGTTGAGCACTAGGGCGACCTCTCATCAAATGTCGACAAAGTATTTTTGGGTATTTAGGATTAAATTATTTAATCCGATAATTTATGAGATGAATTGAATTAATTAATTTTATATCAAGAGTTGATATAATTTTATTGTATAATAAATGTAAATTTGATTTACATTAAATTGGTAATTATTTTGTGAATTAATTTAATTGTTAAATTAATATACAAAATTAATTACTCAGTTTATACAAATAAATGTTTTAATTAATTAAAGTAACTAAGTTAAAATAATTGAACAATTTTGGTTAAAGTAACTAATTTATTCAATTGTAACTAAGTTATTAAAGTTGGTGAGATATTTGTTTTAACCTTGGCTAAGTTAGTTTTTAAAATATGTGGTGTAGGAAAAGATTCTCTTAACCATGGTTTAAATGAAAGGCTTGGATTTGTTTTATTAATTTTAATAATAAAAAGAAAATAAATAAAAAAAATTTCTTTGCTTTTGTTTTTTTTTACTTACTGCAGAGAGAAAGTAACAAATAGAATAAAAAAAGCAAAAGAAATTGGTTTCCTTTGAGATACCCACTGTCGAGACCAAGAAGAAAAAAAATAATAATTGGGTTTTGGTTGTTCATTGCTTCTCACCTACTGCCGAACAACAACAAGGAAATAAATTGTTTTTGCTTTCAAAATCCAAGCCAATAATCTCACCAAATATTACCCTACATATAATCAACTCCATGGAATTAATCCCTAAGTGTTAAGGGTAATTTATGTTCTTGAGTTTTTCTTTTTCGTAGGGTTTAAGAGTTAAATATTGGGGAAAATCTTGGTTGCTATTCTTGAGTGATCAAACCACCTTTTGATCACCAAGACTTGTTCTTGAGGAGCTCAATTTGGTGGAGTTGAAGGAGTTCAAAACTTGGAGGACTTGGAAAAGCTTGGAAGATTTGGAAAAGTTTGAAGGAAATGATCATTGGCAAAGCAATTGTTGGTACATTTAATTTGTAAATTTATTGTTTAATTTGTTGATGATTATTGTTGAGAAAAATTGTTGTGGATTTGTTGGATAAATTGGAAGTATGTAAGTGAGGAATTATGAGCATGAAGTGTATGATAATTGATATATAGTTGATATAGAAATTTTATATGATTGGAGTAATTTTCAAGAGTTGGAAATTATGTAATATGCTTGAAATAATTTTGTAAGTGTTGGAAAATTATTTTGTTAGCTTGGATTAATTTTCCAAGAGTTGAAAATTAATTTATTGCGTGGAATAATTTATCAAGAGTGATAAATGTTTTTAAGTGCGTTGAAAATTTTAATTATGCTTATGGTAATTTTTGATGCATGGAAATTATTTTTAATGCATTGAAAAATTTTAAGTTGGTAGAAATTTTCTTTGCCACTAATTTAGGCTTAATGCCGAGAATTAAAAATAAATAAATAAAAAATTTATTTGCTCAGGATTTGATCTCGGGCGGGTTCCGCTGCGCTCGGTATTGCCGTTCCTCACGCAACACAATTTCAATCCAGTACATACAATTCCCTTAGCTTTTAATTTCAGTATTGTAGTTTTTTAAATTCTCAGCATATTTATTTAATTCTAGTTGTTTATCCCATTTAGATATTTAGAAGAGCTGTTACAATCATTTGATTAGAAGCAATTATGTTCAATTCAATTCATTTGAGGATCTCTTCCGCTGACACGCCCGCTCAATACTTTCAGTAACAAGAAGTAATTTTATAGGTAAGTCAAGGGAGAGTCAATCAAGTCTTGGAGAGAATTGAGCAACATATTTCAAGACAGACTTCCAATCCTAGGAGTGAGAGGGAGGGTTGAAGGTCAGGAAACAACCTCTTGGTTTGTTAGGCAGGAAAAGCTCGGGGGATTTCCTTTGAAGGTTCTCATGAAGGAAATAAAGGTGAGAAATGGTTTCTCTTCTTGTAGCTACGGTCGTAAAATGAACCGTACGGAAAAATCACACAGAGGATCATAGCTGATTTTTATGGTTATAAATTGTTTTCTTTTACACAATAAAAGCAACACACATACATATGTAAATAAAAAAGAGCATAGCATGTATACCTCTTGTAAGCTCAATCCGAAAAGCGAACCGTCTCTAGTTGCCTTCAAGCGTATCCACACACCGAATCGGTTGAAGAAACTTCTGGTTATAATTTGAGAGCTTATTCAAAGCTTATGACACAATATTTTTTTTAGCTTAAATTAATTTCCTATGAAAAATGAAGCAACTAAGCTTGAACTTTGAAGAAGAAACACAAAAGAATCAATATCCTTTGATTTCCATCTTCTTATTCAATCTCATACACAAAGAAAAATCCAAGAAAAATATTTTTCCTCTCTCTCCCATAACCATTGCCGTGAGCTTCCTCATGTGTATTCTAGATGTTTTTTTTTCATTATGTATTAAATACATAATAACCTTTAACCTAAGTCACCTTATGACTTCCACCATTCTCATAATTTACAAGTCATTTTGTTTAATAAGTTACAAGTCATAAGACTTCAAATAACAAGTTGAACAAGTCATTTGCCACATGTCCAAAGTTAATAGGCTAGTTAAAATATTTAAAACATTTGCTCAATATTAAATATAAAATATAAAATCAAATATTTTAATTTGGTGGATTTAATAAGATCTTGACACTTGTCAACAAATCATGGTGCCAAGTGTCACCTTAAGACTTTAACAAATTGCCAAATCAAAATTTACCATGATTAAAGTAAAATAAATATCTAGATATTCTATTAATTTACAAAAAATAACTATCTTAAATACAAATTAAATCTTGTATTTAATATATAAGCTTGACATTTGGTAAAATCACATGATGGCATATGTAAACTTAAGAACTTGATAATTGTTCAAATCAAAATTTGACATGTGTAAAGTAGACAAATATCTTGATATTATATTATAATATTAAAATATTATAATCACAAATATCTCTTTATCTCATAAATATCTTTATCAGTCTCTCAATTGTCCGCAAATCATATTTACGATATTTCTAAATCACCAGAACATTTCCCGAATAAGCAGGTGCTAGCTCGTCAACACCAGGAAATATTTTACACTTTACCGATAAAATACATAAATTATATTTTGATCATATATTGAAGTAATTTAATTAATTCGTCAATCATTCGGCTAATGTATGCGACCCCCTGGGTTCTTCATGAACTGGACACGAGTCGATACAAACTCATTCGTATCATTTTAGTACAACAAATTGTAACCGAAGTTCCCAATGATCATGAGTGACTTCTAACAAGATGTCATGACCCCGAGACATGAAGAATGAAATATCGGTTAAATCCATAAAGTCGTATATACGTGCAGTAAAGTCCATCTACTGTCAACTCTCGATCAATTATGAGCTATGAAATCATCAAACCCCTCACTCGATCATAGGATATGAGAATAAATCATATACGGGATCCACATATCTGTAAAATATAGTTTCAGAAGACGTGCGCTCCAGTTAAAGACTTGATCTACATGTATGACATTTCCGTCTAGGATCTAAAGCTCAAGTATCCAAGCCAGTAAATTCCATCTTTATCATCACTTGTCCTCATACATTAAGAACACATTGCCAACAAGCTTCTTTTAACAGGCATGGCTAGCCCGATGCTATATACACAAGTGAACGATGTGTCTCAATACAGATGGTAGCCTTGACGTCTCAGATTAAAGGACTAGTGGTACACTAGTAAGGCTGTGTGATAAATCATTGACTGTTGATAATCACTCATATGATTCATCACATTTGGTCGCGTTCAGTAACACGTTTCTCAAACGTATTACCCATGTTCATGCTCTTGTGACGTGAGACCCATCACCTAGTTATCAATATCTAGTACTGATAAATGGCAGCATCAAAAACATGCAAGTCTTGCGATGTGATCATCCCAGAAGACATCACCTCAATCGGGAACAGATTTAGATGTATTTAAATTGAAATTCTGTACTCATATCTACAACATTTTACAGATAGAGTCTCGACATAAAATATATCACGAGATCGTATTTTGCATAAAGTATATGATAACAACTAAATAGATGCAAAGTGTTATAAAATTATCATTAGATGCAAAGTGTTATAAAATTATCATTATATTAATCGTAAACTAATTTACGACTAATTAGAAGATATGTTTATATAAGGATAATACCCCTGAACCGTATGAAACGATTGGTTCCAGGGCATATACCCAAAAGGAAATGACCTACATTGGCATGATATTAATGTTTCTCTTCCTATTCAAAAAGAAATATATCAAAACCATTCACATGAGGGAAAATGTTATAGGATTTGCCAAGATTCCTGCTAATAATGGTCGTCATTTTAGCAATGACAGGTTCATGACTCTTTTGGCTCATCAAAAATTCTTTGGGACTACAAATTCGAACAAAAATCATACACTTTATGAAGAATAAGCGTATATAGGAATAAGCTTGGGGGCATTCCTCTAATGTTCAATAGAGGAGATCCTCCATCAATGCAAGTACCTCAATATTTGGATGTAAAAACAATAAGAGAAGTCGTGGATGTACCCTATAGATCAGACCTTAGATAAATTGGTTATCCTGAATTTCATAAGTTATATTTTGATACTGTTGACAAAGAAAATCATTATCCTTATCCCAAAGGATATAAAATTCTAGATTTTTCTTTGTTTTCTAAAAAGGATGGTCAGTCCTCATTAGAGTAAATTGTAGATTCATCATCCAATATAGAGAGTTAGTAAATTATTGATATTAATGGGTGAACACAACTACGCGTTAAATATGGATTAAAAACTCATATTAATTATTTTACCAAATCCTACATGGTTAGTAAGATATATAAATAATGTGTCATATAAAACAAATGTCAATGATAAGAATTTAGGAGAAATTTATAATTAATACATATACACAAGTATAATTAAAATATATATCATCAATAAAAATAATCATTTTAAATAAAATCATGTGAAAGAAATTTCACAGAGAGACACGTGAAAAATTGCTACAACAAGGCCACATAAACAAGTGCCAAACCGAGGAGATATAAGTAATTGACACAACGAGGCCAATAATAAACAAACCCTGCGCATGTATAGGGATTGCACCCAAGGATATGTCATCACTGTCAAAATAGCGCCACTAGGGGCATAACAATGCCATAATGGGGAAACATGGATCCATAATGTGTGCCCACAATGGGGTTTCATCTATACCAATTTTACATATATCTATTTTTAATTTCATTATTAATCCGGAACCATTCTATTTTAATTTTTTACTACCATCTATGTATTTATAAATAAAATATATTATCATATCATGATAGTCACACTGTGCCACCAGATAAGCCATCTCATATTTCATAAAACAAGACTAATATTATAACACATTTCATTTTTATATGCATAATATAGTGATATATATAAATAATTAACTTAAAACCATAATTAAGGTGAGAAATTGAATCTTTACCTTAACCAAACATTCGAAATGTGAAACCAATCTATAACACCCGCCGAAGGTAAGACGTTTCGGTAGGACATGTCGCGCCTTAAAAATCGGACAACCTGGAACATGGTCCAGCACCACAATGACCTTTCACAAATATTAGATATACAAAAAGGACCTCTGGTTCAAACCCAAGACGTAAGAATCCATGACATCAATACTTACAGTCTTTGTGCCCACAATTTCACTTACACATCAAATCATTTATTTACATATATATTATAACATGCATTGCACGATTCAAATCATAACCAAAAAACCCCATGACTCTGAAGTGGCTGGCTGCAGTTTGAGTGATCCATTATCTCGAGCATGACTTTCCAAAATTCGAATGGCTGACCGATCAGGTGCCAAACTGCAAAACTAGTAAATTATGATGATGTGAGTTGTAAAACTCAATAAATAACCATGCTCAACCATAAAAAGACAAGAATCCATTTTGAAAATATCATATATAATCATATATCTTATGAATGTAATTTGTCACACAACTATTTATCATATTGAACTAAAATCCGTGGAAATCTATAGTGGTAATTGGAAAACGATCTAGAAAAATATATTTAGAATTTAATAGAAACACTGCACTTAAACTTACATTGAAAATCTTTCAAACTTTGTACTATTATTTACACTCTTAAATATCAACTCTTTTGAAAGTACTTACATATATTGATCTAGGGTTAAGTTCATAAGTCATACTTAATTCAAAACCCAATCTTTAAACAAAACCATAACGAGGACTGCAAATGATTTCTGAACTAAACTCTTTTATCCTATATTAGTAAAGAAAGCATATTTGAAATATCGTCAAATCGGAGAATATATAACATTTCCTTTGGTAACAACATATGTACTAATCCTTATACGAAAAACCTTTAGGACGTTCTATATTTAAGTTATATACTATTACATATACGAATTCAGAAACATAGCTTATATATAATCTCAAATCCGTTACTTAACAGTCGCACACACGAAACTTCCAAAAGTTTACTGTACTCATACATATACAGAAAATATTTCCAATGTAAGAGCTTTCATATCTTTCGCATATAAACCTTTGAGCAATATATACCTTTAATATACAAATCTTTTAGAAATATGTATCTTGTACAAATCTAAAATCTTAATCTCATTCCAAACCTTTAGAATATAGGATAGCCAACAACAAAGACATACAGAAATTCCAGAGATCATAGTCATCACATGACGATATTAAAAGTCAAAAAAAGCAAAGAATACATGTCTAAGTCATAAACAAACAAAAATATTAACTCATCAATCAAACTATTCACACACATATTACCAACACAAGTCATGTGCAATCAATCTCATCCATCATTCAAATTATCCAAAACGTAAGGTAATCACTGTAGTCTTATTTTCTTTTTGAAAATAACTCTTTTCAGGATAATAAAATAAAATATTTAAAAACGTCATAAAACTAATTAAGTGTCCAATGTCCAAGTCACGCTCTCTGCCCGGACAATGAATGAAACAAGCTCATATTGACAGAGGATAGTGGGCCAGCCATTTTCTGATGGTCAAGACCCCATATCAAGCGCCACAGAGGTTTTAAAAACTAAAATTATTATCAAGCTCCGTGACAGAAATATATCATTAAGCACCTCATCGAAAACATAACGAAAGATCATAAAATACGAAAAAATATATCAAGCACTGAGACGGAACATATCATATCATATCTCATCAAAAGCTCATATCATTTCATAAGCGAAATCAAATGAATTTTTTTGAAAATAAACTTTTCGAAATACATTTTTAGAAAAACTATGAAACAAAAGTATCCAAAATATATTAGAAAACTATTCTCAGTAAATGGAACCAAACTCCAAAACCAATATCATCATAAATCCATATCAAGCATCCATGAACCAACTCAATTGGACGAACATATCAAGCGTCCAATGTCTTGGTCGTGCGCACTGACCGGACAATGAACGAAACAATACCATGTCGACAAAGTATCGAGGCAGCCGATTTTAGATGGTCAAGACCACATAACTGTTGGAGTTGGTGCTTGGAGCGTCAATCCGAATAATATATTGTACATTTATTATTTATTAATAAAATAACTATATTTTCATTTCAAACCTTATTAATGGTAATGTCATTATACATATTAGATTGATTTATAAATATGCTAAGAATGACATCGACCTTAGAATAGTCATTTAGTAATACTGGATATTATGTGGTTTGACATTGGGATAGTATTACTACTATAAACCATTCTTAAAGTAAATATTCATAGTTGTTGGAATACGGTCGAATTCATATAATCTAGAAGATTAGCATATGTCGTATATTGGAATTGGAGTTCCAATGGTTTAACCTAATATACCATGAGCTATGAAAGCTTGTATAGACGTGTGGGTATTCATTAGAACGAATACTAAATAACTCATAGGTGATTCTTAATAGTTGGAAGTACACACCACCGTAAATAGGAATCTCCTCGAGTCGAGTAGCATATGTGATCCTTTGACTATAGGATAATATTGATTATGTGTGAGATCCTCCACACTTGAATGCTATGTATGTCAGAAACCTTTCATGGTATGGCATCTAGATGTTCGTTGGGTGTGGAGTGATGCACTCATTAATCAAGTGCATATCAAGATAGGATCCGTCGGTCCGTATGTGTACCATAAGAGGTTTAGGTATCCACGTAAGTAAGTCCCAATTCTTAAAACTTTGGCCAAAGTCGATCACCTAGGGTGGATCACATATATTGACATGAGATGTGCGCCTCAGAAACTTGACGGTGTATTCTATGTTTCCTAAACACAACTCGGATAGCCTACGATGGAGGGATTGATAAACATATGTGATGACCTCGACTTGTATAGTTCAGAAAGGTCGTTCGTATTCTTCGCGAATTCGAAGGTGGCTGAATTACGTATATATATGCTAGGCTTATATGACGAACGTGTTTAGACTTAAAGAGCCTCACAATATGAAATGTACTCGTTGAGCACTTGGGTAGCTAATAATTTTTTATAATAAATAATATTTGATATTATAATTATCAACTAAGATAATTAAGTGTTATTGAATAACATTGATTATTTACTTTGACTCAATTGGATTAATCCAAAATTTACACAAGGGCTTTGTCGTAATTTCATAAATATCTCTATTATTTGAGGATATTTTGGTAATTACAAATATGTAATTATATGTGTATTTAGCTTGATTTAATTGGATTAAATCAAAGTGGTAGACAAATGTGATTAGTCACAGCTAATTATACATATTTGGACAAATTAGATTAAGCCATATAAAAGTTTATTAGAACTTTTATTAATTAAAAATTGCTTAAGTTTTGTTATAAATAGCAAGCTTGAGCAAATGTTTTAATCAAACTTAAGAAAGCTAAAACAAGCAAGAGTTAGAGAAATTAGCCTAAGTTATAAAAGTGTTTAGAGAAGCTTTGGAAGATCTCTATAACATTTCAACACGGAAAAATCAAGATTGGATCTTGGAGTAAAGCTTGCTAGCATTGGAATCAAGATTGGATCTTAGAGTTAAGCTTGCTAAACTTTGGAAGTTCTCCAACCATTTCAATAAGGAGAATTAGATTTGATATTTGAATCAACCTTACTAGGTAAGTTTGATATTCTCCAAAAGTTATGTTTTTCATTAGTGAGTTTTCATTAGTGAGGCATATATTGATGAATTATGTATTAGATACATGATAACATAGCTTGATGTTGAAATTAGGCTAATTAATCGTGTTAGGATGCTTTGGAAGATTAAACACAATATGCTTATAATTGGTTCAAAATGTTTATGTTAGACATAAACATAAAATTAGAGTTTGAAACTCTAGATAATAGCTTGGAGCTATGACTACCATTCTAGAATCACTTGACCACCTTTGAGTGACTAGAATTGTTCATGGGTCATTTCATTGTGGGAATCTATTTTGGTTTATAATTTGATTTAAATAACTGCATATATATATATATATATATATATATATATATATATATATATATATATAATAATATATATATATATTATAATTATATATATATATGTTTGTTGTATACATGTGTTGTGGTTGGTTTTGAAAATAAAATTATTTTGGGTGATTTTAAAATATGTTTAAGATTTTAGAAATAAATAAATAAAAATTGAAAACCAGTAGCTGTTTTAGCGCAGCATGTTGCGTTGCAACCGTAGCATGCTGGCTACGCAAGCTGTTTTTGCAGCCCGAGTGATGCATGTTTTTTCTAATTTTGTCCCATTTTGATTTTTCCGAACTCCGATTTTTCCCTAAACGCTCGTAATGGAATATGGTATTTCATTAAAATATTTTAAAAACACCCATACTAGATATCCATGGGTTAGACCCACTTTCGCTGCACGGGGTACCGATCCGACCCTAGTGTTCAACATCCACCCCAACAATAAAAAGCGCCTCAGCGGAAACATAATGAAATATCGTAAAACACAAAAACATGAATTAAATGTCGGGACAGAAATATATCATCATCATATATAATAAAAAAATGTGTTATCTGAATCCTTTGAATTCATAAAATCAAAGTATCAAAATGTCAAAATATAAAACAACTTATCATAAGTAACAAAAACAAAAGTATCCACTCATATCAGACATATTACATATTGCACATCAATTCCGTCATCCATTGACAAATAACGCTCATATTACAAAATGATCACATTATGTCACCTATCTATTCATCAATAACATACCTCCAACTTAACATATATATACATATATATCCATAATGTAGGATTCATACATGGTTGTACCAAACCACCCAAACCTGTGGCTATAGCTAACCCAAACCCTTGATGGTTTAGCCAACATAAACTATACATATTTCTATATATATATATATATATATATATATATCCAATATGAAACAATCATGCGAAAAATTAACCATACATCAAGTATTTGTTGCATGGAACACTTACCTTATCTCGCTAACACTCCCGATCCTACTCAAATCTCTAAAAACAAACAATGAAAATACTTAGAACCAATGTTATGCTGAATTCTCGACTCAGCTATAAAAACTTCCGGATCTTCTCGACAAACCCAAATCAAGTCTGTTCTAAAATATTTAAATTTACACATCTAACACATCAAATTCATTTTCTAGTCTAAAACTTAAAATCCTCTGAAAAGTTCGAAAGTGTTATGAACGGATCCGGAATATTTCGGATCTTTTTGGTTTCTCCCAAAAACCATTCAAATACTCATAAAACCCAATAAAGTATCATTCGAGAATCATCATATATCTTAAAATCTCGAATTATATGTTTTCGGAAAATATTCCGTATAAACTTCCAATAACGCTACGGAAGGATCCCGAACCTCCGAAACTTTCCAGATTCATCCAAACATTATCATATCATTATATTTAACTCATATTTATCATTACATTCAATAAAGCACAGAAATTCATGAAATTCGATTTTATCGGAAACTCGCTAATCCTACCGAATTGATTCAGTTCATTCTGATTTCACCCAGATTCTACTATAGTACCAATTCAATACATTCTAACTTATCCAACTCAATACAAGTCAATACATTACCCTACGACATTACTAAAAGCATCCAAATGCAAAACAAGAAACTTAAAAAAATAGAAAATTTTACCATGATGTCATACCGAGATTCTAAGGGCATATACAAACTCCCAATGCTCCCACGAACATACTGGTGTGGTTAAAATTTCATTTGGAGGTGTCTAGCAGCACGACCCCATATGATAGTTCATTTTCCTCGTTTTACATGTTATTGAGCACAAATCAGAGAATTAATCACCATCATCTTGTAGTACACTTTGAGAGCTTCAATTTGATATATGGTGTGACCCAAAAGACGAAGGAAAGAGCTGGATCGAGCTACAGTAACCTATGCATTTTTTCGCTTATTTCGGCCACCCCAAGCCACCACAACAGGCTGACGGCCACCAGATACCTCCTTTTGGCCAGAACCAATGCTGGCTGATAGCGCACCGGTAGTGGCCGGATGGCCATGTGCCGACCAATCCCCCTCACACGTAAAAGGTCTTCTCCCAATTATTGTGCAAGTGTGTGATGGTTTTGGGGTCAAATTGCAATAACACAAAACTCTGGCTTTATAAACAAACATTCTGAAAATTGAACAAACATCCATGCACGAAATTACAGTTTGATCGTTATTATGGGCTGATTCGATTTTCAGTAAATTTAAAGCCCTTCAGCTCAAAATTTCAAAATATACATAACAAAAAGTTGTTCATCTTGGAAAAATGAGTTCAATGGTTTAAGAATCACCTCAATCATAGTTCTTTTTCTATATTTATAGCCAAAATAAACTTTATCTATATATAATGATCGTGTAACCAATTCTTTTGAATTTCACGATTCCCAATGCAATGAGATCCCACTTAAAGGCATTGTGACATTATTCAACAGTTTAACTCTTATTTCCCAACATCGTCTAGTTCCGAGACCTGAACTGAGATCCGTGAACTTTCTAGAACTATTTCAAAAAATTGGGTATTACAGAATCCACTCCTTTGAATATAATGATACTGAACTCTCATTGGCCCATCTGACATGCCTCATAAGGCATGTATGACCAACTCCGAAAATGAGTTCCATTAACTAACAATCTCCAAAGGCCAATCTTAAAGAAAAACCATGAACCTGAGATACCACAAGGTTTTCAAATTAAATCCCCATATATTCTAATGAAAATCCAACATGGTTCTATTTAAATTACTATTTCCCATTTACAACTCAGTACTAAAAAAAAAATACCTCACTCGGAATGAATAATAACCATTAACATCAATACTCTAATCCAACACCAAAATCACTAAAATAATATGCATAAAAATTCGATGATACACTTAAAAGTAAGAAATTCAGAGTTCAAGTTCATTACAATGCGAAACGTTTAACCCAACACACTGGAAATCTTGGGAATCAGAAAATCTGCCCAAAATAGAACCACACGTAGGCCTAGACGTGCCACCACATACGTCTACACGTGGGCCCATGCGTCAATGAACTTTAACGGCATGGATAGCATCCTCTGAATAGATTTTTCCTCTGTTCATCGTGAATCGACCAAAAATCAAATATGCACCTTAGCTCTTTTTTTGCAAGTGTCACCACTACAAAAACGCTCCTCTAAGTCTTCCCCTATCATTTCCACACTTGAATTGTTGGAAAATAAACCTTCAAATATTGGATTTCAAGATTTTTCTCTTTCTCTCTCTTCAACCCTCATTCATGTTTTTTGCATTTGGAGAAAAGGCGATGCCTTAAATATTGGCATTGAAAATAACATATGACCCCTTACATTTGAGCGATTCCATTATAATCCCCTTGATTCTTTTACTTGGACTCATAGGGAAATGACAATTGCTCATAGTGCAGTTTTTGTCAGACATTCCTAAAACGCTTCCGGAATTATTCCAAAAATTTTGGGAATTTTTTTATGCATCATATGCACTAATACAATAGTTCGAGCATTATAGAATGGCAAAAAAAATATAATTTTAGAAAATTATGATTTTAACCGAGAAGATTCTGAAAATTATGTGAATTTTTGTTCACTCATTATTACACATCCAATTTTATTCATAATATCTCAATTTCAAAAAATAACTACAATTGAATTAATTACATAATTAATTAAATTAATCACCTAATTAATTCTAAGTCATGCAAATCCAAATTCCTAAATACCAATTGAGAGTCAACCACCATAAAGCAACGCAAAAATAATTCTAGGTCACCAAGGAGTAGCTTAAGGAACTCTAGAATGATAATTTGGTGTCCTATACTCTAATTAGGCCTAAATACACTAATTAGCCTAATTAATTTTACACATGCATCAAATGGTTTCCTATTAGGGTTTCTAAATATCAATTAAAACCAAATAATGAAAGAACCTCAATTATATCAAATATAATCAATTGGAAACATAAAGAAATAATTTCAACCAAATACAATTAGAATTTACCTTAATTTCACTCATTTAAGTTTTGGTCACTTCCAATTATTCTTCCACCTTCTCTAATTTTGATGAATTGATCAAATCCTAATAAAACCCTAATTTTTCTCTCTCTCTTAAGAATGAAACAATGGCAAAAAATTACAAGCCTTCTAACTTCTCAAATAGCGGAATTTTGCTATTGTATATGGGAGGTGTATTTGGTCATTTTGATAGAATAAAGGCATTGCTTGGTTATTATTTAGTAATGTATAAAGCTTATCTAATAAGTTTATTAAAGAATATTCCATAAAATGTTCTATAACTAATAATTATTAAATAAACTTTTAATTAATTACTTATTTATTTATATGTGTCAAAATTCAAATGGACCTAATGTGTATCTAATCAAATTATGTAAGATATACATATACACATTAGAAATAAAAATACTCCGGCATGTGTAAAGTTAGGAATAATCCATATTATTCATAATTAATTGCCTTAATGGTCTTCAAATATACGACATGTATCGGTCTCAACATATTTTACTAACCGACTCATGTCAACAAATCTCGAACACGAACTTTATTTGAGAATATACCACAAGTAGTGAAACTTCTCGATATCCATAACATGTCTTAGTTTAATAGTGTCACTACCGCATATTCTCGAGTATTTTTCAAATCTATATATCACTAAACCTCAATTAGTTTCGATCTAAAATAAATTAAATCGAATATATATATATATATATATATTATATATATATAAATTATAAGAGGTGTTGCCATTAAATATGTAATATTATGGAAAAAAATGATTGCTCATATTCATGAACATGTCATAAATACGATATGGATTGGCACTCAGTCAACAACCCCAATAAAAAAAGAAACTTGATTCCAAAAAAATATTTACCACTAAATCGGCTCGCTGGTTTGACAAAATGACTAGCTAGTTTAGCACTAATTCTCGTAACTAGCTTTACTTTTGCCTAAACCGATTTTACCCAAAAAAACCTGCCATTTTATCAAATGGTTTGCCGTTTTACCAAATCGTTTTGGCAATAACCATGAAACCAGCTTACTGATTTTTGGCTAAATCGATTTGGCAAACTGGCTAGCTATTTTCTCCAAACGGTATACCATTTTAATTAAACCCGTTTTCTAATTCCAGAAATTTATTTGAGCTTGAATCTCTCAGTTTCGTGCATCTAATAAATTCAGAAATGATTCTAAAATATTTCAGAATATGTTTACATAATTTTCATTACACAACATAACTGTAGATTTACATACATATATTGCGTGACCTATTAGGTTCATTCTCAAGCTGGAAATGGATATAGACATTATAAATTATCGTACAAATTTATCCTCTAATGAATAGATCACGAGTGACACTTAGTAGTATGTCATGAGCCCCAAATGAGGACGAAAATAAGAACTTGTCTGTAAACGATTTTCCATATGATTCAATCTTTTCGCTTTTACTATATCCCGTTAATTGACCTAGGGTATGAAATTTGTCACCCCAATAGTCAAAGGTCTAAATGTTGAACATAATCTTGATAATATTGCAATATGAGAATTCTCAAAACCAATCATTTGGAATCATCCACTGCGACCATAAGTTTGCATTATGATTATGTTAATTACACATGGGATATAAACTCTATAACATATATTATCAAGAGTGATAAAACCTTTGTTGTCTCTCACAATCTTCACATACATCGCACATAACCCAATCACTATCTTATTAGTAATTTTTAAAGGATAACTCTGGTTGGTGTCAAAGTTACATGATTCAAATACAATATTAGTGAAGACCTCGAGTCTACAGGTTATTCATACATCGTTACTAAGATCTTTTCATAGACATGTGGGATAAATACTTCCATATGGACACTCTGTAAGGGGTCTGTTCGGTGGATTTATTATTCACACAAGTACCTATGTGTTACACCAAGCTATCGAACCTTGCTAGTAGCTTATGAGAACATCAATCCCACTTTAAGTAGGTGTTAATAACCATCATAATAGTCTATTTGGATTATCAATGCCATTATTATTGATAATCGTATGAGTAGAAACATTTAAGAGAGTTAGGATCTCATAGACTAAAGCTCCATTAGGTTTTTATGTAAATCATTCTAAGGGCTTCATCATATAAGATATCTCTTGTATAAATATGGCCTAATAGTCTATATGATAAAATATGCCAATAAATATTCCTAATCCGATTAAATCTATGGCATATTATCAACAATCTCCCATTTTCACTAGATCCAATTACCATACGCCTTTCCACCTAGATATGGTGTGCCTTATCAGGCTCCGTATGGGATGGTGGCCTTAGTCTAGAGAATCTAACATACCTTTAGTAAACAAAGGTTTCTTTTTGCGGATATCTTTATTATTTTTCACTTTTATAATTAACTTCTTATTAAGTAATTTCTACCAATGTATATGTTTAGATCCATTTGTGGGACCTTAGTTCATTTGACTTGTGTTATATATTCATTTGAATTATGATCGAATCAGCAATGCTTATGAACTACCACAGTCACTATCACAATTATATTGAGATTACTAGTAACCATATTCCATGATGGATTTTTCTTAATCCATAACATTTTTAGTAAGTTTATGATATTCCTAAATGGATTTCTTCGTTGAAAAGATCCGCAAGGGAATAACCTTAGATTTTGCATTATGCTAAAATGACATTTTGGTATCTCAACTTATAGAGTCTATTTGTAGACTTAGAGGAGCTTTCCGAAATTATATTGTCTATTTTGATTATGTAATTAGATCGTCTGATTCTATCAAAATATAGAATATACTTATGTGTTAGTAGGGTTAGTGGGAGTATACAAAATTTTCTCTAGTGTTATATCCTTGAGATATTTTCATTGTGAAGATAATAATGATATGTATATCAGGTAAAAAGTTTACATGGGTATACGTTTTCTCCGTGAAATGGTGGGAATATTCTCTATTATATTCGATATAAAGTTTTATATCTGAAATGAAATTAAGAGACTTGTGAAATTCTATTATTAGTAGTGCATTAGATATGATCTAGTAAAGGACACAACTTGACTATCTATATGACAGATAGTATATTTGTTTAACAGATAATGTTTATATATATATATATATATATATATATATATATATATATATATAATATATATATATATATATATATATATATATATTATTCATCTTTCATAGAGGATAATTTCTCAATTAAAAGAGAAATTGATTAGAATGTCTAATTAGTTTTATGCATCATATGATGATGTCATAATGAATGTTGTATTATGTATGATTATAGATATCAATTTAGTCGTAAATGTTACAGGCTATTTAAATATAATATAGACCGTAAGATGGCCTTGAAACATGTTGTGCCATATCTTTGAGATATTAAAAATGAGTTTCTATTCATGGAGATTATAATCTGCAACGATTGGGGTTTTGAGATTAGATTTTGAGTCTAATAATGACAATAGATGGTTTACATCATAATGAGTCAGAAAAGATGCAATGAGAGTGTAACAATTGATTCCATTATACGAGTGGAATTAGTTGTAACTTACGAAGTCTTGACTTAAGAAGTTGCTTAGTGAATTTATAAATAAGAAGTTTTGGTATTAATGTTATGCTTGCGGTTGTCTACAGAGTATTGCGAACTTGATACTTAAATACTTGGACAACTTAGCAGCTGAAACGCAATATTATTGTCACATTGGAGGACTATTAATGTAGAAATTAGGTTTTATATAATATGAGTGATGCTGATCAAGGGAGACATTTGTGTTTGTTTAACAAACTCAAAGTTATATAGTGGACCTACTCTCTAATTCCTATATTTTATGTGCTATGTGAGCTTTTAAAGGCCTGAGTATACGATACCCATTCGAGATGTGCATACAATACCATGGATTGACACTAGAGCAAGTGGGAGAAATTGTTCAGGATGGTGCTTTGAGCGCCAATCCGTACCGTATTTATGACAAGTTCATGAAAACGAGCAACCATTTTTTCCATAATATTTTTTATTTAATGGTAGCACCTCTTGTCTTTCCTATACTTATTCAATCTAAATTAGTTTAGATAAAAAGTAGATGAGGTTTAATGATGTATATATTAGACAAAGAATCGAGAATATACAGTAGTCAAACAATTACATCGAGACTTGTAATTGACATTGTGAGGTGTCACTACTTGTGGTAAATTCTCAAAATAAAATTTCTGGTCGAGATTTACTGACACGGGTCGATTAGTAATATCGTTGAGACCGGTACATGTCATATATCAAGACTTTGTCTAATGGTTTATCCCAATGAACCATGAGTCTTGGGAGATTCGTATAAACATATAGGTGTTTATTTGGTGAGCATTAAACGACTCACTAAAAGAATTCCTAATATATGGGATACCAACATCAATAGGAATCTTCTCAAGTTGAGTTGTATATCTAGTTCTTTGACTTAAGATGCCACCATGGATGTATGAGTTGTTAGGAATATGACATATACCCAACATGTGGGTCGGTTAAATACACGTGTATTTATAAGATAATGAGGATGTAATAGTTTCATTAATCAATAAAATGGAATTTATTATGATTTGTGTCTCATATAATCTGTTTGGATGATTTACATTCATAATAATGCCCTTGGAATATTAAGAGGATGGTTTCCATGCCTTAAGAAAATCATTATTCCTAAATTTTCCTAGTCATAGTTTGTGAATAATCAGAGCATTCACACAGCAAATGACTAGCATGTTGATATTATCTGCCCTTAAGTGGGGTAGCTAATATCTTAGGCTACTAGCGGAGATCCAACCGTTTGGTATATCACATGGGTGCATGATTGGTTCATGTCCATCGAACTGACCATCAAGAGTTTTAACGGAAATGTACATTTACTGCCTTGCAGTTGGTAAAATTGTATTTTTTTAATATTTTATCTATGTACGCGGATTGTGACAATCATATAAGCTCCATAACTCTATCCTGGTAGAACCTTTTACTCAGTATATAGAAAACTTCACCCATGTTTTTCATGAAGAAGTTCTTACAAAGGTAGGCTTTAACATTTTATATCAATCTTATATCTTTCCCAATGATAAGGATGTCGTCTACATATAAAACAATGAATATTATCATGCTCCCACTAACTTTCTTATAAACAAACGGTTCTTCCTCGTTCTTTATGAATCCAGATAATCTAAATATCTTATCAAAATGAAGATTCCAGCTTCGAGATGACTGTTTAAGTCCATAAATAGACTTCTGAAGCTTGCAAACCAAGTTTGAAGTCTCACTGGATATGAAAGCATCTGGTTGTTCCATATAGATATCTTCTTTGAGGGATCCATTTAGGCAAGCGGTTTTCACATCCATCTACCATATCTTGTAGTCATGATATGCAGCAATGGCTAAAAGAATCCTAATGGATTTTAGCATGGCTACTGGTGAAAAAGTTTCCTCATAGTCAATCTCATGATGTTGAGTGTAACCGTTTGCTACCGGTGGTGATGAAAACCTGCCTGGAGCAAAGCCAGACAAACCCACAAGAGATTGTTATCCACGCAACTCCTGTGAACCACGCGGGAACAAAGCCAGTGAAACCCACAAAAGATTGTTATGAGCGCCCAGGAAAGCATAATGAGGTTTGGAGATTAGAAACCCGAGAAGAACAAAGCCTCATGAACCCCTAATTGCTTGAAACGCCACAAAGGACATCAACCCCTTTGATAAGTTTTTGAAGAGAATCCACCATTCCATGGTTAGCCATCCAGGCCTCACCACCAATGTGCCTGACGGCAATATTAATTTTTTTGGTTAAAACATCCATGCATTTTATTAATGAAAAGCTTGTTTAAATAGTACAATAGAAACCCTAATTCTAATATGTTAAAAAGCCAGAAATAACCCTAAGTAATAATCCTTATTACAAATAAAATCTTGGGCCCCTAACATTTGGTCCACTCTAGAATAAACACCAATATTAAAACCTAGGGCCCCTAACAGTCGACCCACTCTAAAATAAACACTAACATTAACCCCCTCTAGGAGGCCTTCGCTTGTATATTTTCGACCCCTTCATTGCCAAATAACTTGAATGGATTATTAGGCTTCATCCTTGGATGCTTAGATCCATACTTCGAGACTTGTTTTCTTGATGCTCTCTGTATCATATCATTCTCCCCTTCTTTAAGAAGATTTATCCTCGAATCTTTAAGGTAAATCTGTAATGTCCAAACACTTTATCTCTAACCAATCTGATTTGTCTTTCTGTTCCTTTTTTGTGACGCATGTGTAATGTTTTTTTTTTCCACAGCCCACGTTTTTTTTGTTTTTTTCATTTTTTTTTTTGAAATTTTTTGATTCCAACACATGCAGGATGACAAAAGAAAAAGAAAGAAAGAGAAGAAAAAATTTAACAGAAACATGACTCAAAGAAAAGAAAAATTAAGAGAAATAGGAATCAAAGAAAAGAAAAAAAAATTAACAGAAACAGGACTCAAAGAAAAGAAAAAAAAATTAACAAAAACAGGACTCAAAGAAAAGAAAACAATTAACAGAAACATGACTCAAAGAAAGGAAAAAAAATCATAAAAAAGAAAGAAAAAAAAATTAAAAAGACACAAACTATAAGATATAACTTGCTCTGCAACCAAAGCTCTGAATATCAACTGTTGAAAACCTGCCTGGAGCGAAGCCAAGCAAACCCATAAAAGATTGTTACCCACGGAACTCCTGTGAACCCCGCAGGAACAAAGCCTGTGAAACCCATAAAAGATTATTATGAGCGCCAACTGATGAAAACCTGCATGGAGCAAAGGCAAGCAAACCCACAAAAGATTGTTATCCACACAACTCCTGTGAACCACGCGGGAACAAAGCCCGTGAAACCCACAAAAGATTGTTATGAGTGCCCAGGAAAGCATAACGAGGTTTGGAGATTAGAAACCCGTAAAGAACAAAGCCTCACGAACCCCTAATTGCTTGAAACGCCATAAGGGAAAGCAACCCCTTGATAAGTTTTTGAAAAGAATCCACCATTCCATGGTTAGCCATCACGGCCTCACCACCAATGTGTCTGACGTCAATATTAATTTTTTTTGGTTAAAACATTCATGCATTTTATTAATGAAAAGCTTGTTTAAATAGTACAATGGAAACCCTAATTATAATATGTTAAAAAATCAGAAATAACCCTAGGTAATAATCCTTATTACAAATAAAATCTTGGGCCCCTAACATTTGGCCCACTCTAGAATAAACACCAATATTAAAACCTAGGTCCCCTAACAGTCGACCCACTCTAAAATAAACACTAACATTAACCCCCTCTAGGAGGCCTTCGCTTGTATATTTTCGACCCCTTCATTGCCAAATTCAGGCTTCATCATTGGATGCTTAGATCCATACTTCGAGGCTTATTTTCTTGATGCTCCTTGTATCATATCATTCTCCCCTTCTTTAAGAAGATTTGTCCTCAAAACTTTAAGGTAAATCTGTAATGTCCAAACACTTTATCTCTAACCAAATCTGATTTGTCTTTCTGTTCCATTTTTTTGTGGCGCATGTGTTGTGTTTTTTTTTTCCACAACCCACATTTTTTTTTTCATTTTTTTGAAATTTTTTGATTCCAACACACGCAGGATGACAAAAGAAAGAGAAAAAAAGAGAAGAAAAAAATTAACAGAAACATGACTCAAAGAAAAGAAAAATTAAGAGAAATAAGAATCAAAGAAAAGAAAAAAAAAAATTAACAGAAACATGACTCAAAGAAAGGAAAAAAATCATAAAAAAACAAAGAAAAGAAAAAATTAAAAAGACACAAACTATAAGATATAACCTGCTCTGCAACTAAAGCTCTGAATACCAACTGATGAAAACCTGCCTGGAGCGAAGCCAAGCAAACCCACAAAAGATTGTTACCCACGCAACTCCTGTGAACCCCGCTGGAACAAAGCCTGTGAAACCCACAAAAGATTGTTATGAGTGCCAACTGATGAAAACCCGCATGGAGCAAAGCCAAGCAAACCCATAAAAGATTGTTATCCACGCAACTCATGTGAACCCCGCAGGAACAAAGCCTGTGAAACCCACAAAAGATTGTTATGAGCGCCCAAGAAAGCATAACGAGGTTTGGAGATTAGAAACATGTGAAGAACAAAGCCTCACGAACCCCTAATTGCTTGAAACGCCACAAAGAACAGCAACCACTTTGATAAGTTTTTGAAGAGAAACCACCCTTACATGGTTAGCCATCACGGCCTCACCACCAATGAGCCTGACGGCAATATTATTTTTTTTGGTTAAAACATTCATGCATTTTATTAATGAAAAACTTGTTTAAATAGTACAATGGAAACCCTAATTCTAATATGTTAAAAAGCCAGAAATAACCTTAGGTAATAATCCTTATTACAAATAAAATCTTGGGCCCCTAACATTTGGCCCACTCTAGAATAAACACCAATATTAAAACCTATAGCCCCAAACAGTCGACCCACTCTAAAATAAACACTAACATTAACCCCCTCTAGGAGGCTTTCGCTTGTATATTTTCGACCCCTTCATTGCCAAATAACTTGAATGGATTATTAGGCTTCATCCTTGGATGCTTAGATCCATACTTTGAGGCTTGTTTTCTTGATGCTCCCTGTATCATATCAAGTAGGGCCTTAAAAGTTTTCACTTTTCCATCAGGCCATCGCTTCCTTTATAAATCCATTTTACAACTAATATGTTTAAATCCTTCAAAAAGTTTAACTAAGTCCCAGACATTATTTTCATGTAAGAGTCCATTTCGAATTTCATGGCTTCCTGCCATTTCCTGAATCGATATCTAATATTGCTTCTTTATACATAGTCGGATTCGTTTCCTCCAAGAGGAGACAATCAAAGCTCGCATTAAACATTAAAAACAGTCTCTCATGAGGCATTGATATTCTATTCGACTTACATGGAACTTGTGTTATAGATCCTTCACCTAATTGGATCTCTAGTTCCATCTCAAGTTCCTTAATGTTGGGATCAAACTAATCGAGTTCAATCTTTCTACGATTTCCACTTTCTCTCAAAAATTCTTTTTCAAGAAAAGTGGTAAAACGAACAACAAATACATTTTGTTGCTCAAAATCATAGAATTAATATCCCATGAAATTTTCTGGATGTCCAACGAACCTATATTTATACCCTATGGGTGCAAGTTTATCCCGCTGCGTAAGTCTAATATATGCAGGACAACCTCAAATCTTTAAATATCTAAGACTTGGATTTCTACCATACCATATCTGATATGAGGTCGTAGAAACAGATTTTGATGAAACGCTATTAAGTATGTGAGCAACAGTAAGTAAAGCATAACCCTAAAGGTAATTGGAAGATCTGTATAGTTCATCATGGATCGTACCATATCCAATAAAGTATGATTTCTTCGCTCAGACATACCATTGTGTTGAGTAGTTCCTGGTGGGCTATATTGGGCGAGAATCTCATTCTCCTTTAAATAACTTTTGAATTCATCGCTCATAAATTCCCCCCTCGATCTGATTGAAGACACTTAATGAATTCACTAGTTTATTTTTCTAATTCGTTTCAGAATATTTTAACTTTTCAAATATTTTCGATTTATGTCTCATCAAATAAACATATCCATATCGTGACTTATCATCTTTGAAAGTCACGAAGTATGTTGAACTATCATGAACGACAAGATTTAATGGACCACATACATCACTGTGTACTAGTTCCAATAAATCTTCAGCACGGTGACCAACACCAAGAAATTGGGCCTTTGTCATTTTCCCTTGGATATATGACTCACAAATTGGATAAGGATCTAAGGTAAGATCTTCAATCAAACCATCCTTAACCAATTTTGATAGACGTCTAATACCTATGTGGCCCAATTTCATATGCCTTAATTCAGTATTATTCAATTCAGATATTTTACTTTTATTTTCCTCTACATTAAAGACGTCTTTATATGTTTCCAAAACATAATGACCGTTATATAAAGAACATTCACATATCAAATAGTTGTATTTATCATATAAACATAAAGCATTATCTTTAATGTTTATTTTATATCTCTCTTATCTAATATAGGTAAGGATATTATTTATCCGATAAGAGAGGGTACATAATAACAGTCATGTAAAATTGATTTACTTTCATTAGGGAGATCGAGAACAACTGTTCCTATGACTTTGACATCCAATGTCTCGCCATTTCCAACTCTAAGCTAGATCTCCCTTTGTTTAGCCTTCTTTTAACTCGTATGGCTTGCATGGAGTTGTAAATATGAGTAGGACAACCAGTGTCTAACACTTAATGACATGATCCAGGCCACACATGGAGCATCAAAGTACATGGCCAACAACATAATGGAGCCATTGCAAGTACAAGAAGGGCCAATCACAAACAGAGGGCCAAGAGAATTAGAGAAATAATCGCAGGATTAGTTCGCAATTTTATGACTGACGGCAACAAACAAATCAGAGCCGCACTAGAGACGCATGTGAGCTTCAATGGAGAGGGCCCTATGCTACTTTACTTGGCCCAAATCAGTTCTGAATGAAGCTTCACAAGCCTTTGAAGACTTGAAGATTTTGGCATTTTTGTAATTTCGCCCTTTAGGGGCATTTTTATCTTTATGCCTTTAGGGTTTCTCTTTGTAACTTATTTAAACTTGCTTTTCTTCTTCCTTAACAACATTCATGAATTTTGAAAGAAAAACACCCAAGCTTTAAGCTTTTGGCTATGTCCGAAATTCTTGTGAGGGAGGGATTCCCCTTTTCAAGTTTAAATCGAGTTATCTAAGTTTAGCAAGCTTAATGGCGTCTCCATTGCTAGCATAACACACTGATTTTATGTTTTGAGTTATCATGGGAAATATTTCATGGTGGTTTAGGGATGATCTTGGATGGGTTTTGTTCTTAAAAAATCATTGATTAAGGTTCTTGGGGCTTAAGAAAGAATATTTGGGGTTTGCTTGATTTTTGAATCCAAGTGAGTTTCTTGTCACCCAATCACTATTTGCATATAAGGCTAATAAGATGTCAAAAATAGGAAAAATAAATAGCGTACATGGGGTTCCTGCTTTTCCTTTTAGCTCTTGACAATCTTTCTTCTAGTGTCTAGATTTTTTGTAGTGTAGACATACATCACGAGCTACATACGGTCTTGCAGTTTGTTTCCTGAAATTTTTTTTCTTATTTCCCATTTTAATCTTCTTAGACTTCCTAGAAGTCTTTGAAGAACTTGCTCCACCATTGAGGTACAATGTTGGATTCCCTTTCTTCAAATCATGTTCCGCCGAGCGTAACATATTGTGAAACTCTTCATATGTGGCTCGTATCCACAAAGCTATCATATGTACCTGGTAAAGAAGACAGAATCATATTTTGACCTAACCTTTCATTTATCATAATGTCATGTCATTCCAAATATCGGATCTGGTCTATCATGTTTAAAACATGAATGATAACCGCTCCTTCATCCTTGAGTGTAGCGCGGAAAAATTCCTTAGATCTTCGATATATCTCATTTTCTTGATTTGCTTTGATCAACTTATTGAATGTTCTCATAATACTTCAAGCATTTGGTATATCTATGTACTGCTTAACAAATTAGGAACTATTTCGACAAACATTGGGTTGAGCGTAACATACCTCAATCATTCTGACTCCAAGACAAGGCAGATGTTCATTTCCCATCAAAATAGTTTCTCACCTCCCTTCAATTTATTAGAATCCAAAAGTTACGCTAATTGATTTGCGGTAGTCATCTACAAGAAAACAATTAAACACTAGTATAACACTTTTCATTTCAATATAAAAATACTAATACGATTATGGATTTTAAATCTATTAGTGCCCTCCCACTACTTTACGTAATTCTGTAATATCCCTTAACGGAAAAATAGAAGTTGGACAATCAAAATTTCATAACGGGAAGTGGATCACATGACATTTACTCCAGCCTCATACTAAAGACGGTCTTGGCCTTCATAAACTCATTAGGTAGACCTTAAAGGTTAATCACATCCACGTGACTCCTTGTTTGGTCCTGACTGTTTCTTATCCTCACATTAATAACATTCTTGGATTAAGACATGTTCCAGGTGTACACTTGTCAATGTGCACTAATGAGCTTCATAAGTGCACCCTTACAATAATGACGGTATTGGGTGACTACGTTAACTCATCACGCTACATTTAATATTTTACCAAAGCGACATAAGTTCCAAGCATTTATACCCTCACACTAATGACGGTCTTGGGCACAAGTAGTAAGAACTCATTCATCTTCGTATTGACAAGACGGACCATCCAATAATGCTAAAACATTATTAATACTATTACCTAAATAAAACAATCACCTAATCACAAGAGATTTATGACAATCAAGTCATTAACATTCTTGGGTAAAAAAAAAACAAAATTTAATTTAAAACATACAATGCATATCCAATATGACTTATGTGTAATTAAATTAAAATTATAGAGGCATAGATTCAAAAACATGTCAAACATGCAACACGTGTTGTGTGGTTAAGACCTTCTCTGATACCGTTCTGTTGGTGCGGTTATGATACCCCTAGGGTCGGATCAGTGCCCCATGCAACGGAAACGGATCTAAACCATGGATATCAAACATTGGTGTATTTTTAAATATTTTAATAGAATACTATATTCCATTACGAGTGTATAAGAAAAAAAATCGAGGACGAATCGGAGTTCGGAAAAACCAAAACAGGAGAAAATCGGAAACAGTATGCGGAACATGCACATCCACCCAAGCAACGCATGCTGCCAGTAGCTGCTTGCGCAGCATGCACGCTACTTGCGCAAGTAAGCAGGTTACGCATGATGCGCAAGCATGTGTAGCTACTTGTGCTGAAGTATTTTTTAATTTTAAAAACCTTAAACACCTTTTAAACCACCCAAAATAATTTTAATTTCAAAATCAATATCGACACATGTTATAAAACAAACAAACAAACAAACATATATATATATATATATATATGTGTGTATTTTTTTGAATCAAAACACAAACAAAAATAAAATCCCACAATGAAATGACTCATGAATAATTATAGGTCACCCAAAGGTGGTCAATTGATTCTAGAATGATAATCATATCTCCAAGCTTTCATTTAGAGTTCCAAACTCTAATTTTATGTTTATGTCCAACATTTTGACCCAATCACAATCATATTGTATTTATGCTTCCAAAGCATTCATACACAATTTATTTGCTTGATTTCAACATCAAACTATGTTATTATGTATCAAATACAAAACATAGCTTATTATAGAAGATCAAACTTACCTAATAAGCTTGAACCAAAGATCAATCTTCTCTTTTTTTCGTTGAAATATTGTAGAGAACTTCCAAATTTAGCAAGTTTAACTCTAAGATCCAATCTTAATTCCAATGCTAGCAAGCTTCATTCCAAAGTTTCAATCTTGATTTCTCATTGTTGAAATATTGTAGAGAACTTCCAAAACTTCTCTAAGCATTTTTTCTTACTTAAGCTAATATTTCTAATTTTTGCTTGTTTTAGCTTTCACAAGCTTAACTTTCTTAAGCTCAATTTAATTAAAAATTTACCCAAGTTTGTCTTTTATAGCAAAATTTATGTAATTTTTAATTAATAAAAGTCTTAATCAACTTTTAGGTGGGCTTAATTCAATTTTTCCAAATATGTATAATTCGGTGTGACTAATCACCTTTGTCTATCACTTTGATTTAATCCAATTAAATCAAAATAAAGTTTAATTAATGGATTAGTTAAAAGTCTACTACTTTTATTTAATACAATTAAATCAAGATAAATACACCTATTATTACATATTTATAATTATCAAAATATCCTCCAATGGTAGAGATATTTATGAGATTATAACAAAGCCCTTGTATGATTTTGGATAAATCCAATTGGGTTAAAGTAAATAATCAATGTTATCCAACAATACTTAATTATTTTAGTTGATAATTATAATTATAATATCAAATATTATTTATTATACAAAATTATCGGTCATCCAAGTGCTCAACGAGTATACTTCATATTGTGTGACTCTCTAAGTCCATACACGTTCGTCATATAAGCCTAGCTTATGTACTATACAAGTCGATGTTATCACATATGTTTAACAATCCTTCCTTCGTAGGCTATCCAAGTTGTGCTTAGGAAACATAGATTACACCGTCAAGTTTCCGAGGCGTACATATCATGTCGACATATCCACCATTCTTTACAACTAATCAGAAACCATTTCTAATATATGAGATCCACCCTAGGTGATCGGCTTTGACGCCAAAGTTTTATGAAACGTGACTTACTCACATGGATACTTAAACCTCTTATGGTACATATATGGGCCAACAGATTTTATCTTGATATATATTGGATTAACGAGTGCATCGGTCCACACCCAACGAACATCTAGTGGCCATACCATGAAAGGTCTCTAATATACATAGCATCAAATTGTGGAGGATCACACACAAAATCAATGTTATCCTATAGTCAAAGGATCACATATGCTACTTGACTCGAGGAGATTCCTATTGACGTGTGGTGTGTACTTCCAACTATTAGGAATCAAATATGAGTCATCTCTCCAACGAATACTCATATGTCTATACGAGCTTCCCATGCTCATGGTTCATCTGGTTAAACCATTGGAACTCCAATTCCAATATACGACATGTGCTAGTCTTCTAGGTTACAGGAATTCGACCATATTCCAAAACCAATGACTAGGAATACTTACTTTAAAAATAGTTTATAATAGTAATATTATCTCAATATCATACCACCCAGTGTCCAGTATTACTACATAACTATTCTAAGGTCGATGTCATTTTTAGCATGTTTATATATCAATCTAATATGCATAATAACATTACCATTAATAAGGTTTGAAATGAAAAAGTAGTTATTTTATTAATAAATAGTAAAATATAATGTATTATACATTATTTGGATTGGCGCTCCAAGCACCAACTCCAACACCATATTCAACAGTGAGGGGAAAGAGAGCATAAAATTTTTCAAGGTCGATACCGGGGCCAAAGTGAAATTTCGCTATGCAAGAAGTCCTTCCAAGAAACGTTCATACATTGATTCCTACATCATATCATGCCAATTGCACGAGAAGGGAAACGGTTGATTATTTAATTTCAAATAAGGATCCTAAAGTCTTTAAGATTTCCTTAAAAAATGGACCACACCCTACCACTTATGGCCTATGACACACAAATGATAGCAACTGTAGTGTACTCTCCATACAATGTCCTCTCTATCAACTCATTCCACGTATAAGGCAGTAACATCTATATAATACATCATGAATCCTCATCGTCACATGTCACTATTATCCACATATAAAGTCTTGGGGTTCTTGAGAATATATTGTAGACGGTCTCCAAGTCGCATGGGATACGTGAAGCGAACTCCCTCATGGGGGGAGGAGCTCGTATGGGCATCAAAGGTAGATCACGTCCTAAGTAATCTTAGCGAGGTCGATGGTGTTTTCTTATGGCATGCGAGCTTGGGTCAGCAGCAAGTTTCACGGGTTAGACTTCCTTTCTAGTGGGCTTCTTGTGTTAATGAGCCTGTTTCACTCACTTGATTGACCGTGATTTGCACAAGTTACGTAAGCGCACATATCGCTCAAGTAGTATAAAAGTATCGATCCATCGATGACTTATTACATATGTTACTCATTATTAAGACTAACTACCTACGAGTATCAAATTGAAATTAATTATGAAGTTGGATTGAATTTAAACTAATGCTAAAGAAAATAAAGATAACTATGAAAATTCTAAAGGCAATCAATGAAAAAAGACATCCAGGGTTGTGAATCTTCATAGTATTATTCCATAGATGAATTGGTTTTCTTATATTCGTGTAAATAATTGACTTATTAACCTGGAATACTAAGATATCCACAAGCCTCTTTCGATGGTCATATGTAAATATTCAGAGTAAATTAATTAACTATATTTCTATGTCAACTAATTAACGCCAAATTTATTAAGATCAGGTTCCAATAATGGCTATACACGCTCTACATATATATTTCAGTTATATAAAGAAATCCCAAAGATGAGATCATGTGCTATTGAGTCTAAGGCTAAACCTAAAATTCCTTTGTCAAGTTCAATTAAGTTTACCACATCAATCTTGTTGGTGATCAAACAACAAAAAATATTAAGTACAAGACTAAATAAATAAGCCAAAGAATCACACAAAAAAAATAAGAAAATCAATTTTATAAACTGTGGAGGTTGGATTTCGTCCCAGGTCCACAATCGAGAATTTATTGTATGGGCACTAGCGAACCTGCAAAATAAGGGTAGAAAGAACGAGGAAGTCACTTGCCCACTGGTGTGGTGGGTGCCGTAAGCACTCTGACGCTCAAGTCAGTGATGTAGTAGAGAATCGGATAGGGAGATCAAGGCTAGTAGTTACCTCAGTCTCAGTTTGTTAGCCGTGAGGGCAGGGTGTGTTGGTAAGTCTAAGGTGGTATGCAGTGGAACAAAATAATCTTGAATCCCCTCTCTTTGTCGTGACCCTTCCCTTTTATAAGTCTTCTAGTGTGGGTCATTTAACCTTCTTATGCCCGTTGGAATCTTGGTAACTGCTGACTTAATGATGGAGTTTAAGGCTCTTTCTCTGTAACCATTGATTAATGAATTTGGACGTTTTTCCCACCAGGTAATTGATGAGTCTATGGGCCATCTTGATCTTGGTCCATCAATGGCAATGGGCTTTGGTCTGGTGTGGTCTCTCAGCCCGATATTGGTTTCTAAATTGGATTTGATAGTGGGCCTTGGATCTCTGGTTTCGAGGTTGGTTTAGAGGTGAAATGTCAGTTTTACCCTTGGGCCCAAATTTTTCCCATACAGTTTATCTCATACTCTCTAAGTCTTGAAGTCCTTGATTTGGAGAGTATTAATGTCGAACGAATCAGGTTGTGGAGCACTTTTATTGATCCTGCCAAAGGCTCAAAGCTGATGACCTGATATGATTTCTTGGGAAATGCCCCTAGTTGACTTAACAAAGATGAAGGTTCTGAGGCCATGTTATTCGCTATGGTCGTATGATCCGTGGGAGGGTCATGTCTTCGATTCAATCATCAAGAGCCCATGGGGGATGTCCCTGGTCGACTGAACTAGATGAGGGTTCAGGAGTCACTTTCACTCGACATGTCGTATGGACTGAGGGAAGTACATATATTCATTTTACACGACATGTCGTATGGATTGAATGAAGTCCATATATTCTTTTGACTCGACAAGAGTCCATGGGGGATGTCCCCGGTCGACTGAACCAGATGAGGGTTCAGGAGTCACTTTCACTCGACATGTCGTATGGACTGAGGGAAGTCCATATATTCATTTTACACGACATGTCGTATGGATTGAATGAAGTCCATATATTCTTTTGACTCGACAAGAGTCCATGGGGGATGTCCCCGGTCGACTGAACCAGATAAGGGTTCAAGAGTCACTTTCACTCGACATGTCGTATGGACTGAGGGAAGTCCATATATTCTTTAAGCCAAGACTTTCGAGTGTATTATGTCGAGTGAGCATTTTTCTTGCCAGGCCTTTTATGTCGTTTCTCATTCGACACTAAGACCACTTCTAGGTTTTTCTCTAGTCTTCTAACATAACCATAACGTTATTTACTAGGAATTTTGGCGGGAAATTGAGGTGCCAAAATGGAAGGATATATAAAAGAGCTCTGAAGGTTTATTTGCCTCATTCTCAAAATTTCTCTTCAGTGATCAAGTTGGGAGAGCTCTCAAGCCTTCAATGTATTCTTCTCAAACCCATCTCTTATTCTTCATTAATCTTTAAACGTTCATAGTGTAGATCCAAGCTGTTCTTAGGTAAAATAGGATGTTTGATCTTTCGAATCATAGACTTATTTTCGAATCTATGTTTGAGGGTCTTGATCTTTAGGGAGTAGTTTTCTTGGTATTTGGTGTTTATATGCTTGTCGTCTAGAGGATGTCGAGTGAAGAATCCTTAGGCAGCTTAGGTGCTAAGATTGATGAATTTTTCGAATCATCCCCAAGCGAGACGGAGGTGGATGAAGTATATAGGGATTGGTCGTATCAGGATCTGATTGAAGCTGGGCTAATAACCATAGCTGAGTTATCCCAAGAAGTCTCTACTGAAGCTATTCCACTAAGGGTTTTACCAGCCATTGTAGAGTCGAGTGGACTACCTAGTACAAGTGAACCAACTAATCTGTTATCAAAAAACCCTGCTAGTCGAATGACTGGGAAATTATTGAGGGAACTCGGGTGCAAGTTTAGGTTTCCTGATACGTTGGAACTGAGGGTACCTTTGTCGAGTGAGAGAATTGACTACAAAATTCCGGGGTGGATGGGATTCTATATGCGACCATTTACTGATGGTTTAAGGTTCCATATTCCAAGATTAGTTTGGGAAGTTTTGGATCATTTTGAGATCGCTCCTTCTCAGCTGATGCCCAATACTTGGAGGATTCTGCTGTCGATTGAGTGTATGGCCTTCGAGTTAGGAGTGCTTTTGAGGTGAAGGATGTTTTGGCCACATACTATCTAAAAGCACACTTGAAGGAGAAGGGAAGATATACCATGTTTCTTAGCCAGAGGAAGAAACATTTAGTTACTGGATTGCCGACCAATGATAGGGGAAATTGGCAATCTGATTACTTCTTTGTGAGAGGTAAGGGTATATTTGGTTAGGCTGGAACTGGTCGAATCCCAGAAAATTGGAGTTTTTCGAGTGAGTAGTGTTTCTAAATTATATTACATCTTCTAATTTACTTGTGAATTGGAATAATCGTGAACTTTTTTTTATATTGCAGATCCTTTACGAAATAGGTCGTTTGACTCTACTAGTCGAACCATTTCAAACACCAAGACGATTCTAGCTCTTTCGGCTTAGGAAAGAGATTGGAGAGTCATCTTGGTAGAGAGAGGTTAAGGGCGACTCTGTTATGGAAGGATATTCATAGTTGAGAAGATACCCTTCTGGCCTTTTGTAAAGACGTATTGCCCGTGATATCTGGTAGTTGGTCATGTCAGGAATTACATGGAGAGTCTATCTTTTTAAAGCCTCTAAATCCTAAGGAACTCTTATGCGCAGAGGACATGATGTCTGGACCATTCAAAGTGGCTTCACTCGACGAAATGAAGAATCAGAGGAAGGTCAGGAAATTAAGGTGAAGGAACCTGAAATTGAAAAGGTAGCGGAGCCTCAGCACAAGGATGTCGTATCAAGTAGGGCTGTTTTGGAGAAGGGAAAATCGATTGAAATGACTTCAGTTGGGAAGAAAACGAAATTTATTGCGGAAGTGGAGGAAGATATTGACAATGTTATTTTAAGGGTTCCTCGCGAGTCGACTGCAATCTCGGACCCTTCAAGCATAAATTCATTTGTGGATGGGCTTCTTCTGGAAGTAGATGAAGAAAGGCTAATGCAGATTGGTCCAGTGGAAGCCATGAAGAAAGCAACAGCTTTAAACTACCAAGTACTTATTCTCAGCTTTTCTTTATATTACTTTGATTACTGATCGAACGACTTCTAACTTGTTTCTTTTTCAGGCATTGGAATGTAGCCTGTACATACGAAAGTATGCCGAGTCGAGTCAAAAAATGATCAAGGAACTGGAGAAATCATTGTCTGTGGTGAGGAAGGAAGCATCGAAGCTGAAGTCCGGGTTGGTCGCTTCTCAGAGAAAGGAAAAGGGGCTCGAGAAGGAGTTGAAGGAAGTTAAAGCTACACTCAAAATGGAGAAAGAAACGTCTGAATTAACGATCGACTCCTATAAGCAAATTTTTGACAATATGAAGAAGGATAACGAGCAGTTGCTTGAGCAAATGGAAGAGATTGCCATTGATTCCATGATGAAAGATAGGTATGATTTGATGAAGGAGTATCTTGATGGGAAGCATGTAGATTGGAAGCCCGTGAAGTGGATTCGGGAGTATGAAAGACATGTAGTTGGGCTTTCCTCGTCGAGTGAGGGCGATGAGGAGGAGAAAGATGATGAAGACGAGTCGAAGAAGGATGAGGTGATGGAGATCGTAATTCCAAAAGTTGATACGGATGTGACTGACGTTCAGGTGAAGGAAGAAGAAGACGTTGAGCCCACGGAGTTGAACCTGTTGCTCAAGAAGAAGAAGAAGTTCCTACTAGTACTTCCGTGGCTGCAGAAGATCAACCAGCCAGTGCTCCAGAAATTTGAGAACATTGCTAACCTAATGTAATTTTTTTTTTTACAAAGAAAGCTATTTTGTCGAATGAAAAGGAATTCTAAATGAATGAATTTTATTCCAATCTGTCGAATCATTTTTTACAAACAACAAATCTATTTATTTCATACTTTCAAAAGACATTTACGCACTGCATGCATACTTCGAAAGAAAAATAACTTAGAATCGCAGACATTACCGGATGAATCGTTTGAGATGGACGGAGTTCCAACTATTGCGGATGGGAGTTCCTTCCACAGTCTATAGCTTGTAAGCTCATCTCCCAACAATTTTGGTTACGAGGTACGGGCCCTCCCAATTTGGTCCCAGTTTTCCATCTCCAACATTCTTCGTGTTCTGAGAAACTTTGTGTAGGACCCAATCTCATTCCTCAAAAGTTTTTCTCCTGAAATTTTTATCGAAGTATCTGGCCATCCTCTGTTGATGGGCTGCTAGTCGAATGGAAGCTCGGTCCCTCACTTCGTCAACTATATCGAGACTAAAGTTCATAAGCTGTCGATTCGATTCCCCATCGAGCCATTGGTAGCGTGGGGATGGGATAACTTCTTCAGTCGGAATTACTGCTTCCATTCCAAATGCTAGTGAAAATGGGGTTTCGCCTGTCGAAGAACGAAGTGTCGTCCTGTAGGACCATAACACCCCCGGGTGTTCATCCGCCCAAATGCCTTTAGCCTTCTCTAATCTCTTCTTCAAAGTATTCAGAATCATTTTGTTAGACGACTCGGCTTGGGCGTTTGCTTGTGGAAAGCGCGGGATCGAGAAGCTTAATTTTATTCCCCAATTTCTGCAGAGTCTTGAAAGCGATGGCTGATGAATTGTGAACCGTTGTTAGTCACGATTTCCCTTGGTATGCCGAACCGACAGATGATATTCTTTGAGATGAATATTTGAGCCTCTTTGTCGCGTATCCTGGTGAATGATTCAGCTTCGATCCACTTTGAGTAGTAATCTGTCAGTACAAGCATGTAGACTCACTGGCCTGGGGCGGCTGGGAGTTTTCCAACGATGTCTATTCCTCACTTTATGAATGGCCAAGGAGATAAGATGGGATTGAGTTTTCATGGTGGGAGGTGTGAGATTGGAGCAAATCTTTGGCATTTTTCACACTTCCTAGTGAATTCAGCTGAGTTGGACCTTATCGTAGGCCAGTAGTAGCCTGTCGAATGGGCTTGAAGTGCTAAGCTCCTACCTTCGGAGTGATTCCCACATTCTCCCTCGTGTAGTTTTGCCAATACATGATACGCCTCGTCGTGTGTGAGGCATTTCAGGTAGGGTCCTGAAAATGACATTTTTAGCAACTAACCATCGAATATGATGAATCTTACAGATTGTCTCCGGATTTTTCTAGCTTGGGTTTTGTCCTCTGGAAGCATGCCTTCTTACAGATATTTGATAATAGGTGTCGTCCAAGTGTCATTTAAATTCACTAAAGCGACCACCATTTCTTCTTCAAATAGTTGGCCAGTTCAAGTATACTACCGGTATTGAACGTGGTTTGTCTCCCTCCATTATTGAACCAAGGGTAGCCAGAGCATCTGCTTGGGAGTTCTCGCTTCTTGGGACTTGGGTTATGGTAAGTTCCTCAAATGTCGACTGAATATCTTTTACCTTTTGCAAGTAGGATGCCATCTGTGTACCTTGTCCGTGATACGACCCCCGGATCTGGTTGACAATCAACTGTGAATCAGACTTCACTTCTATCTTTGCAGCTCTAAGTTCTTTAGCGAGAGACAACCCTGCTATCAGAGCTTCAAACTCTGCCTCATTATTGGTAACTCTAAAATCGTATTTGACTGCTCGTTGTAGAACGTCGCCTTCCAGAGTGGTAATCATTGTCCCGAGGCCACAACCCTTTTTGTTACTGGATCCGTCGACTACAAGTTTCCATGGAATGGTCGAATCGACATAGCAGACTTCTGTTTCAGCTGCAGCTAGTAGGCTGGGAGTGAAGTCGGCTACAAAGTTTGCTAAGGCTTGAGATTTGATAGTGGTCCTGGGCAGGTACGCGATGTCGTAGGCGCCAAATTATGGAAGCTGGATTTCGTCTGAGGTCCACAATCGAGAATTTGTTGTATGGGCACTAGCGAACCTGCAAAATAAGGGTAGAAAGAATGAGGAAGTCACTTGCCCACTGGTGTGGTGGGTGTCGTAAGCACTCCGACGCTCAAGTCAATGATGTAGTAGAGAATCAGATAGGGAGATCAAGGCTAGTAGTTACCTAAGTCTCAGTTTGTTAGCCGTGAGGGCAGGGTGTGTCGGTATGTCTAAGGTGGTATGCAATGGAACAGAATAATCTTGAATCCCCTCTCTTTATCGTGACCCTTCCCTTTTATAAGTCTTCTAGTGTGGGTCATTTAACCTTCTTCTGCCCGTTGGAATCTTGGTAACTGCTGACTTAATGATAGAGTTTAAGGCTCTTTCTCTGTAACCGTTGATTAATGAATTTGGGCGTTTTTCCCACCAGGTAATTGATGAGTCTATGGGCCATCTTGATCTTGGTCCATCAATGGCAATGGGCTTTGGGCTGGTGTGGTCTCTCAGCCCGATATTGGTTTCTAAATTGGATTTGATAGTGGGATTTTAGATCTCTGGTTTCGGGGTTGGTTTAGAGGTGAAATGTCGATTTTACCCTTGGGCCCAAATTTGGCCCATACATAAACTTGAAATAATGGGTTCCATCACAACCTTGGATTAAGAGTTTAGTTGCTACACATGCTCAAAAACTCTAAACAAATATTCAATAATAAATAAAACATCATGGAAGCGAAGGAAAAAAAGGAAACTCTGTTGAGATCGGCAGTCTTTCGCTTCCTACTGTTGAGTTTATGTGTTGTGCTCGCTTGATATGTTTCGTATTCTCTCAAAAGTCTCTTTGGAGGCTTCAAAATTATCTTATATGACTCTCTCCTAGGTTTTAAGGCGAACATGTGCTTATATAGAAGGTCCAGGGGTATTTCCTCTTCAAAAATTGAGTTCTAGACGAATTAGGCAGGAGCTGGCCGCATTATGATGCACACCACTTTGATGCTCTCTGCCAAGTTGTTAACGTGTGCTCCAGCATCGGGATGTGTGTTTTGACTCTGAATTTAGTCTGATTTCCTCTATATTTTTCCATTTTCATCCATTGATAGATCTGTTGAGTCTTGATATTATTTTAACAAATAAAATAAACCCAAAATACATCAAAGTACTAATAAAACTCGAGGCAACGCACAAAACATTAAGCTATAGGGGTGAGAAATATTGAGATATTAATCGTTCATCACACCCCCATAACTTAATATTTTTCTCGTCCTCGAGCAAAAGAAAAGGAAATAAAATAAAAATAAACAAACTAAAAATGAATTAACCTAAGCCACTTGCATAGGGATCACAGTTGCATTTAGCCTATGCAACAAGCCTGTAAACCCATAGGAGGCCCTAGTGGATGAGTTATAGTCTCGTGAGGACTTATAGCGATGACACCCACAAAATTCATTCAACAGACACAAGCAATCACACACAAATGCAAAAAAATAAAAATAAAAACTAACTAACTAAACAAAATTGTCCTATGAGTAAATAATGTGTATAAAGGTCTAGTCATAACTCGATTCCTAAGTATGTCAACCTAGTGATTTCTTCTCAAAAATTGGGAATTGATGGGTCAAACAAACTTAGATGTCTCGAATGTATCTTTTTCTGCTTATCTTCGCTCCATATAGTGCAATTTTTCTCTTTTTTTATTTTAACTCGCATACCCTTCTCCACATGGTGGTCCTAACATTCGCCCATGGGAACCTTCACGGTTACCGGTTATAGGTGGATTAACTTCTTTTTTCTTCTTTTCTTTTTTCTTTCTCTGTTTTTTTTCTTTTTTTTTTCTTTTTTTTCAGCTTAGCTATACCATACATTATAACACTAGCAAACCAAGATGGAATATAAGCAAACAGTCATTTATCGTCAGAAAATTTTCTCAACCAACCACTTTTTCAACTACTTAGGCTCTTACTGTTAAATACCTAATCTTAAGTGCTTACGAGTCTAACTTGATCAAGGCATCGGTTAAGATTAATTTGGGAACTTATCATCTTCAAGATTTCACGCCAAGGCAAACAATCTCATCATTCGGACTATGTTTCACTACCTAGGACTTAAATTTTGTTTTTAAATTTTTTTAATTAAGAATGACAATAGCAGGAACTAACTAACATGACACATGCACAAACCCCCAAATTTGAAATTTGCATTGTTCCCAATGTAAAATTAACGTAAAGAATAAGAGTGGAGAACAACATTACCATGCATGGGGTATACCATTTTCCTACACCTTTAGGTCTCGCGTCACGTCGCGTAGTGATGTGTGTCGTGACATCTAATATCATAAACTTTTTGCCTCAGTTTTGTAATGTGTCGTGCGTGATGCCCCGAGTATAGGCGCGACATGTGCCTGGTTAAGCTTCTGGTCAGACTTTAGCTGCGAGAACTCGTTAAGTTATGCCAGATAATTACACATGTAATATTTTTGAACATGCAAATAGCACACAAAAATAAATACAAAATTAAAATACAAAAACTAAAAATAAATGCATGGGTTGTCTCTCCACTAGCGCTAAGTTTAACGTCTCCAGCCGGACGTAACCACCCAATTGGTCGTGGTGGTTCCCTTGTAAGCTTAGTTATCTGAGATAGGGCACCCTCATGCATGCTCATATGCTGCCTATGAGGTGTCAAAAATCGATCGTTTTGTTACGGTGTTCCTTCTATGAAATGTACCTCATGGTCTGTCAATGGCTCAGTAAATGACTTCATCCGCGGATCAATTCTCACATTTGGTGGTTGGTCACAAACATGAATATGAGCTCATTCAGTTTTCTTATTTGCACTAAGTGTCTTCGGTAGGCTCGCCTCAGGGCTATCATTATAGTGACTCATGTTAACCGTTTTTAGACATGCACCTCTAATATTGTCTATCATGTGGCATTCTTCATCATCTTGTGGGCATGGCATGGCTTTGAAAACATGAAAGGTCACCTTTTGATCTTGCACTCTCATAGTCAGCTCAACTTTCTGTACGTCGATTAATGTACTTCATGCTGCTAAGAAGGGCCTTCCAATGATGATGGGGATTTAATTGTCTTCTTCCATATCTAAAACTATGAAGTCTGCTAGAAAAATGAAATTTTCCACTTTTATCAGTACATCATATATTTTTCCTCGATGGTAGGTGAAAGATATATCTGCTAGTTCCAACGTAACAGTGGTTGGTCTTGCCTCTCCCAAACCTAATTTATTGTAGATAGTCAATGGTATAAGATTGATACTCACACCCAAATCACATAGAGCCTTACCAAAATAGTGTTGATGGTACATGGTATGGTAAAGTTGCCTGGATCCTTCGGCTTGGGTGGCAGCTTCTTATGTAGGATGGCACTGCACTCCTTTGTGAGGGCCATGGTTTCAAACTCACCCAACTTCATTTTCTTTGACAAGATGTCCTTTAGAAACTTCATATAGCTGGGCATCTGCTCTAGTGCCTCGGCGAAGGGAATATTGATGTGCATTTTCTTGAAGATCTCTAAGTAACTTGAGAACTACTTATCTAGCTTATGTTGCTGCAATCGTTGAGGGAACGAAGGAGGTGGGTAATCTATAAGACTTGCCTCTTTTTTGTTTCCTTCATCTCTCTTCTTTTCTTTGGTGGGATATGTCTTGTTCTTTGTAAGTTGTCGTACCCCAATGTCTTTGTTGATGAAAGTCTCACTCTTTAGTGTGATATCCTTGCAAGACTCACTATTTTGACTCTTTGGATTAGGATATGTATCACTCAGGGGGCACCCAATGGTCTGTAGTTCTGCCTGCTTGCTAGTTATCCCAATTAATTCTCTAGTGTCTTCAAAGACGCAGCTTGGCTCTGTATTAATGCTTCTAATCTAGCTTTATTCTTAGCATTTTCCGTGTTATGCTCTGTGAGAAGCTTGTTTTGATTCACCATTTGCATCAGTAGCTCTTCCATTGGTGGCTTGCTCTCTTGAGTGGCCTTTCTATTCTGTTGTTGGACATATGATCTATCATGTGGTCCTATCCCTTGGTGACTTTTCCATCCAAAATTAGGGTGGTCTTTCCATCAGGGTTATAGCTATTGGAGTAGAGGTTGTGGCTTTACTTGTTGAAGTTGTTAACATAATTCACCGACTCGTCATATTGAGTGTATGGCTCCTCATTTTATCCTCTCATATATCCTACACATGTGACACCTACACTGTTCACCACATGCATACTAAGGATCTCCAGGCACTTATAGATTTGGTCCAGCTTGGCATTTACAACTGTATTGAGCCCGACCTCGTGGACTCCTGCAACTTGTTGGGGCATACTCCTCTATGTTGGCCACAATGAATTATTTTTTGCGATTTCTTCTAATAGATCTCAAGCTTGGTTTTCCCCTTTTACCTTTAGAGCGCTGTTGGCGGCTACATCAGCTGTGGACTTCATCATCCCACTAAGCCCATTATAGAAAGTCTGTACCTACAATCATTTGACAATCACATGATGGGGCACTTTTGTAGCAGCTCCTTGTGTATTTCACATGCCTCACAGAGGGATTCAGAGTCATACTGAATAAAGAATGTGATGTCGTTTCTTAATTTTACAATCCTAGTTTGGGGAAAGTATTTTGTAACAAATTTTGTAGCCAGGTTTGCCCAAGTCGTGATGGACCTTACTGGTAGTGAACAAAGTCATCCCTTAGCTTTAACTCCTAAAGAGTCTAGAAAAATTCACAGTTGCATTGCTTCTTTTGCCCCTCAATTGTAAGTGAATGTGTCGCACACTTCCAGAAAGCTGATGATGTGGGTGTTTGGATCTTTAGTTGCACCACCCCTAAACTGCACTGACTGTTGTATCATCTGAATGCACGCCTTGATATCACATGTGTTTGTTCGCATAGGTGATAAGATGATGCATGAGATAAATTATCAACAACCGGGATTGTCCTATCCCGAATGGGAATTGTTGGTGTTGCTTTCAAGGGTTCGGGCGGTTGATTGTCCATGATGAGGTATGGGTCTTGGCCTTCTCGCCTATCCCTTCTTAACTATCGGACGATTCTCTCGATTTCTGGGTAAAGCGGAAGAAGCTTACAGCTTCAACTTCGCCTCATAAACCTGCTCCATGACTTGAAATAAAATTAAAACAAAATAAAATAAAATAAAATTAAAATAAATGTTTAGATAAGCAAGTAAAGTACTTAGTGCTAAAATTAATAATGATAGATAAAATAAGTCCCTGACAACGGCGCCAAAAAACTTGACCGTGATTTTCACACAATACGAAAGCGCACGTATCGCTCAAGTAGTATAAAAGTATCGATCCCTCAAGGACTTATTACCTATGTTACTAATTATTAAGACTAACTACCGACGAGTAACTAATTGAAATTAAATATGAAGTTTAATTCAATTTAAACTAATGCTAAAGAAAATAAAGATAACTATGAAAATTCCAAAGGCAATTAATGAGAAGAAGACATCCAAGGTTGTGAATCCACCCAATATTATTCTACAAATGAATCAGTTTTCCTATATTCATGTAATAAATTGACTTATTAACCTGAAACACTAAGATATCCACAAGCCTCTTTCGATGGTCATATGCAAATATTCAAAATAAATTAATTAACTATATTTTTTATGTTAACTAATTAATGCCAAATTTATTAAGATCGGGTTCCAATTATGGCTACACATACCCTACAGGTATATTTATATTATGTAAAGAAATACCTAAGATGAGATCGTGTGCAATTGAATTTAAGGGTAAACCTAAAATTCTTTTGTCAAGTTCAATTAAGTTTACCACATCAATTTTATGAGTGATCAAGCAACAAGAAGCATTAAGTACAAGACTTAATAAATAAGACAAAGAATCACACAAGAAATAAGAAAACCAAGTTTATAGACTTGAAATATCGGGTTTCATCGTAACCCCGGATTAAGAGTTTAGTTACTACACATTCTCAAAAACTCTAAACAAATATTAAATAATAAACAAAACATCATGAAAGCAAAGGAAAGAATAAACTCGATTGAGATCGACAGTATTTCGCTTCTTGCTGTTAAGCTTATGTGATGTGCTCACTTGATGTGCTTCGTCTTCTCTCAAAAATCTCTTTGTAGGATTTAAAATTATGTTATATGACTCTTTCTTAGGTTTTAGGAAGAACTTGTACTTATATAAGAGGTCAATGAGGTATTTCCTCTTCAAAATAGAGTTCTTGATGAATTCGGCATGAACTGGCGCAACACTCATTTTTCACATTTGGCGCGTCGTGACTCGCCAAGGGCAGCGTCGCGACGCGCCCACTTTGATGGTCTCTGCCAAGTTTTTGTTAACGCACGCGTCAAGATGAGCGCTCCAACGTCGACACTCACGTTTTGACTCTGAATTTGGCTTGATTTGATTTATATTTTTCCGTTTCTATTCCTTATTGAATCCGTTGAGTCTTGATATTATTTTAACCTATAAAATAAACGCAAAACACATCAAAATACTAATAAAACTCGTGACAACGCACAAAACATTGAATTATATATATGTGTGTGTGTTTATTGCAAACCAATTGGATTAGATCCAAGTGGCGATGCAGTCGATAATGTGGACAGTGGGAAAGAAGAAATAAGATAAAAACAAACCAATAACAAGAAAGAAAAAGAAACAAGAAGTGGCCGACCAAATCATGCAATTGCAAGCAAAGAAATCCAACATTATTGCATAATCATGTCTCTATCTCAGCAAGATAAACAAAAGCCGCAAAGGTAACTATAATCCTACCCAATGATTGAACTTTTAGATGGTGGCTTTCCATTTTTGTTTGCTCAGCCGTTTCTCTAGGTGGCAACTCCCTATATTACAAAATATATGTCAAGACAAAAGCCTAATGGTTAGGCACTTTAGTATTGTATATGGCAGTTAATTTGCAGCTAGAGGGCGGCCTGCATGTTTTGCATGGAAGTATCTTACTCACAATCTAAATTATTGCAATAATATATCTGAACCGATAAACTATACCAATGGTGGATATGCGATTATTTTAAAATGAGAAGTTTAATTTAAGTCTCCAATCAATAGAGTAGTGGTACATTCATCTCCATTTCCACTCATGTGAGTAGTAGGAGTTTCAAGCCTTGCGCTATCATAAAGCCTTTTTTTTAAAAAAAAAAATTAATAAGTTTAAAGAAGGTATCATTATAAAACAAAATAAGAGAATCTAAATGCATCAAATACATACACACACACATATATATATATATATAGGGAGATACTAACTTAAGGAGATGAAAACAACTCAAAGATGTGAGGAATCAAATCCAAGACTCAAAAATTGAGAGTTAGCTCACCTTATTACTTTACATGAGATAAGCACAAATTTTTAGATTTTAAGTCTTTTGTCATATATTGTAGAAATTGTACATTCTCTGAATTACATTGTTTGTAATCAAAACTAGATAATAATATAACACATTTTATTAATATTAGCAAAGTTTATTTACATGTTAACTTAGTTCACTCGTCAACTTACATATTGTTAAAGAAAATTAGATTGTTTTAAGAAATATATATACGATTTTTATTTCTAAAAAGAAAATTAGATTTATTTAAACATGAAATAATATATTGGCAATCGGTCAGGAATGGTCGAGATTTTTCAATTCCAGCCCTGTCCTTATTGTGAATTTGAATCAAGATAATTTTTATCCCAAATCTTAGAATGAACGATTAAGAATCCTAAATCTCGATTAGAATTCTAGATTTTTTAAGTAAAAATTGTAAGATATTATATTTATATATATCTATATATATATATATATATTATATATAATATATATATATATATTTTATTTTTATTTTTTTTTATTTTTATTTTTTTATGATCGTAATAGTCAAGATCTTGAACAACATGATTTTCACAATCACATAATAGACTAATAGAGCGTACATTGATCCATGATGAGAGCAAAAAATCTGATTGATCACCAGAGGATTGAGATTCTCTCTCTTGACCCCTATAGACTTGATGTTTTTCTTAATGGACAGGAAATGAGGTGAGTGAGGATGAAAGATGACCAATCCTAAATTGCTTTATATAGACCCTCCATTAGGGTAGGGGTGTTCACGGGTAGGGTCGAGTCGGGTTTTTCCAAAAAAATTTGACCTGATCGGGTCAGGTCATTCGGGTCTTTTGACCCGAAACCTGAAATTTAAAGAGTTGACCCGCGCGGGTTGGGTCGTGTCAAAAAAACAGCGGATCGGGTCGGGTCGCATAATTTGCAGTGAACATAATATATATTTTTATTGATATAAAATTTACAACTTATATGTGTAGTTAAGTAGTAAAATCTGAGTTTAATTTGTAAATAATCACAAGTTTGAATCCTATCTAAAGCAACAATTTTTTTTTTTTTTTGAAAAGAGTGAAAAATAAAAAGAGAAGTTGGGAAGGGTGGGATTTGAACTTGGAACTGCAACAAGACCAAGGCAAAGCTTTGTCATTCCAGCCACAACACTTTCTCATCAAAGTTAAACTATTAAAATATATATTATAATTATAATATAATTTACAGCGGGTCGGGTCAGGTCGGGTCAAACCCGAAATTGAAATTTAGAATTTATAAACCCGATCGAGTCAGGTCGGGTCGCGGGTTTACTCGACTCTATGAACACCCCTACATTAAGGTAGAATAGGAAATTATCTTTTAATAATTGACCAATAGAATAATATCTGATATTATATTAAACCCATAATAAATACATTTGGGCCACCCATAGATTGGGCTAGATCGTAAATTAAGGCTAACAAAAATTTCAAAATTCAGGACAGAAATTAAAATCATTTTGAATCTCAATCTAATTTTTTAATCGAATTTTTTTAATAAAACAAAAAATCATCATAAATCTCATACCGATTAATATATGATATCAAATTTAGATCACAATTTAAAATTTTCTGGCATCCTCATAATTGGATAAGATGTTTTTAGTTTGCTTTTGAGACGAAAAATGTGTGGGAAAAAAGGGAGTCCACGTGAAGTCCCATGTGCTCCCCAAAATATTGGTGATTTAATTTCGCAAGAACACTTTTAAATCACTTCATCTTGGACGGAGAATTTTTAAATCAAACCGTTCACATGGCAGATATACGCCTCAAATGAACGTGTCTTTCAACTGTATAATCAGGAAATTTATAAACAAATAGTTACCCCACCCACCAATGACCTGCCTACTAGTTCGCTTCTCTTATTTCTCTCTCTATGGTCGCATATATATCTTAGAAAAATGTTAAAATAAACATTCAAATTACACGCCTCAAGATATATCCATGTGTATTGAAGAGAGTAATTTGCATATTTATTAAAATCTGCAGGATAAAAAGGAAAAAAAAATAAAATATAATATGGATGGATGGTCTTACGGTGTTTATGTATCATTACTTTATATCATATCATAGCAACTTAATCTAAATGTTCATTTTGAAAAGATCATTATGTCTATATCTTGAATTTAATATTGAGCTTTGTCATTTTTTTTTTATATAATCATATGTTATACATGAATAATTAAGATTCGATTATATTTAAATTATTAGGTATTAATTATTAATTAACTTTGTAAAAAAAAAAAAAAATCAACATTAGCTCAACACTTAATTGAAATTTTATATATTTATCTGTTTTAATGGTGGTGGATAAAATGGCTTCTTGTACCAATGGGAATTTAGATTTTGTATAAAGTGATAAGGCCTGAGAAGACTCAATTATTTCTAAGAATTTTATCTTATCTTTAAATGGATAATAGTGACACAACTTATATGGCACCAAAATGACAATATTCTCTCTTTTCCAATAGATACTCCACGTGTTCAACTTTGAAAATAAATTCAAGTAGGCATGGCCGCGGTTTGGTCTGAACCGGAACCAGAATCACCTGGAATCTCCGAATTTAGGAACCTTAATTTTTCGGTTCAATTCTGATTCCAGAATCGAAAAATAAAAAATAAATAAAATTTAATTTTGAGTTAGTGAAGTAATTAGTTAAGTATAAAATTTAACCATATTTTTTTGATTATATTGATATTTCTATTATAATATTTTTTTAATTTAATTAAAATTAATTATTTTATTTTTAATTTTATTAAATTGTTTTTATTAATACAGTTCACGGGTCCTAAATTCAAGTCACAAATTTAAGTGCCATCAAATGACTAAGGTGGGACAATAATATTAGTGTGACCATATATATTCAATTGTACAACAAATGATTGACATGTAATAATTGAACTAATTGGCACGTATTTAAAAAGAAAATTATAAGAAGATTTTGATTCAACTTTTTGGTCGGAGATGATTTCCAAATTAAAGTTAAGGATTTGGAATGTGATGGTATTCGAAAATAAGAGTTTAATATTAAAATATAGATCGAAATATTTTAAAGTGGAACTTTGTCGCATTGGAAAACGCGTGATTTCAGGAACCAATTATGCGATTCATGATTATATCGTTATACACGTAAAAATTTCTTATCGCAACTATAAAATTAGCAAACGAATTCCGACTGAACTGATTCTTGAATCATCGCACTCGTTTTTCCGAGACGAACACTTTTCTCAATTTGTTGAACACTCTTCTGAATTTGCATCAAAAGGGCTTCAAAACTGTGAATTTTTGGAAAGCCCCATGACAGAGGCATAATTACAATTTTCGGGGCTCTGAATAAAATTTCATAAACTTTCCTATAAATACCTCATAATTTCTTCTTATTGCAAAAATGGCATAGATCACAAATACCCCCCCCCCCCCCACAACGCCCCCTCTCCAAAATGTCATCATCTTCTTTGATGGTCACGCAAGCGGCCAACGGCCTATGCGACCGGCCAGGGGTACGCCGGCCACCCCTCCACCTTGTGGTGGCCGAGATCAGCCCCCAGACTGTCGACACCGGCGAGAAAAATGAAAGACACGCGTGAGTCATATGTATCCCGATCTAGGCTCATCGCTCCGTTTCACGGCCTGAGGCACCTGTCAAATCGAAGCTCTCAGAGAGTACTATAAGCTTGCGGTGTCAATTTTGTGAAATGGCCCTTGGTTTCGTGTGAATCGAGAGAGAAAGTTTCAGATGAATAGTGAAACACGATGAACAGTAGCTCCGATTGGAATTCTGCCGATTCCAGTGCGTTCGTGGAATTGTTTGGAGTTTGTATATGGCCTCAAAATCTCGGTAAGATCTCTCATAAAAATCCGTAAATTTCAAATTTTTCGCTAAATATTCGGATATATTCAGTAGTTTCGTAGAGTAGCGTAATGATATAAAAGGAATTGTTTGAGTATTAATATATTGAATATGTGCATTTGGTAGAATCAGAGTGAAAAGGGATTGAGTTTGATTGATCTGATAAAATATGCAAGTTTTCGGTAAAAGTGGATTTTTTTCATAGAATGATGTGTTTTGATTTTAACGATAGTTATGAGTTATATATGATATTACGAACAAGTTTGGATAAATCCGGGTAGGTTCGAAGTGTTCGGGACCCTTCCGAAGCGTTTGTGAAAATTTTTTCAGAATATTTTCTAAAAATACGTAAATCGAGGATTTAAATGAACTAGTTGTTTAGAAAAGTTTGTAAGGATATTTCAATAGTAATGGAACTGAAAATATTAAAATCATACTTGATTTGGTTATCTTGGAAAGATCTAGAGCTTGGTCAAAGTTAAGTCGAGAATTTCATAAGTTGAGATTTCTGACGGCATTTCACCATTTGTTTTGACAGATTTATCTAAGACTTGGAGCGCTCGCGAAACCAAGTAAGTAACCCATGTGATGTGTTCTCGAATCATTCTTTTCATCTTTTAAACGTGTGTATATATATATATACATACACAAATATGTAAATACAACTAAAAGGTTTATGATAGTTAAAATATGGATTTGGAAAAAAATACTTCGAGATCGTGAATAGTGAGTTAGTCGAACATCACAGGTATGACCTTTGTCATTTCTATGATATGAAGTAAGATTTTCGCCGATCTTAATATCTGTATGTATGCATTGATGCATTCTGAAGTGAAATGTTTGAGGATAATGCTATGATATGGAGTGAAAAGTTTGATAGTTTGATGGCTACATGTATGTATTGATACATGTAAATGCATGAACACATAATGGTTTGTGTATATATGTGATAATAAGTTGTGAATAATTTGAGTATAAAAGAACGGTGAATGGAATAAAGTAGTTATCTTCTCGTACATACGATTATTTGTATAGAGGTTGAGATGATTAAGTGAGATAATGAATGAATATGAGCTAAATTCTATCTGAAAGGATATGTTTATTTAGTGAAGACATTATATTAGAAGTTTCTAGATAAAAATTCTAAAAAATAATATAATTGATCGATAATTGAAGAGATGTGAGGACTGTGAGAGATACGATATTTTATTTCTTAATAAGGTGTATAGTATTATGTTTGAAATATATGTCTATATATGAGTATTTGAATTATGTTTGGATTATTTGTCGTGTATGTGCTTGTGTATAAAAATCGTATGATGAGTTTATGTTATATGGTGAGTGCTCATTGGGTATGTTTGATTGGATGATTTGCGGTGTAGTAGTCAAACTTGTTAGGAATTTGTTTGATCGGAATTCAGCTCATACATATTCTAAAACAGGTAATGAGTCTCGTACGAGCATTGTATGTGTAAGTCAGCCATGTGTTTGTATTGTTTGATGATGTATTCTATGATGTATTGATTGTTTTATGTGTTTCGTTATCGGTTGTATGATAATTGTATGTATATCTGTGTGTTTGTGTGTGTATATATATATATGATAGAACCCGCAATATGTATGTTGTAAGTGTTCCTATAACATGCTAAGATCATCTAAGAGTGATTTCTGTGTGAATTAATCAAAGGGAGTTGCGGAATACTCACATTGATCAGATTGAATTCAAAACTTTTTCATCTTTGTTGGATGTATTGGAAGCTTCGGAGCTTGAGTTTGAGTTCCAAACTCTCAGATTAGTCTCCATATCACCTTCCTTTGACTCCTTAAAGTGCTAGCAATGTAGAATTTTGAAACAAAATTCCATGGGAGAGAGCTTGTGTTTTCGGCAAAAAAGGAGGGAGAGAAGAGAATAGTTCATTTTTTATTTCCAAAATCATAAAACATTTACCAAATCCAAGTTTAGTATATGTCATTCAAAAATGAATAAACAATTACAAAGTGTGTTGAGATTATGTTGAGTAAAAAACAAGTAAAGCAAGTTTTTACACTCAAGCTAAAACAACTTCCATCACATGTCAAACTTGTGATGTAAGTCAAGTGGATCCCACCACTTGTAAATTCTGAATTTACGTCGAACAATCTCAACGCGAAACTTTGCTCGGGCTTGGGTTCGTTTAATTCCGAATTAACGAATTTTCCGTTGCGACTTAATTCAATTCAATTTAATTAAATAATAATGCCTCGCAATATTATTATGTAAGTCGCTTACGAATTAATTCTAAATTAATTCGTTCGCTTGAATTAAAATCTAATTTTAATTCCGCTTTGAAATCCGATTTCATTTAAATATTATTTTAGCCCAATTAAATAAATTAAACAGTAAAATCTAATTTCACCATTAAATTTATTTTACCGATTAATTCCAAATTAATCGCGTTCTCTCTTCTCGACAAATTTAATCCCAGATAAATTCTCGACGCAATTAATCCTAGATTAATTCATTCTCTAATAATTAATCTCAGATTAATTCTTACCGTAATTAAGCCCAGATTAATTTTCTCTCTCTCATAATTGATCCCAAATTAATTCTGTCAGAGTCAAACATCATTGGTGAATCTTTGGGAGGCAACCCAAGAGATCCCTAGATATATTGGCAGTAAATATGGTCATCGGACTATCCGAATACGTACGTACCCGGTACCACATTCTTACCAATTCACAAGACATGGTTGGCTTCTAGCAAAGTACCGTGCATACTCAATTCTCCAGAAATATTCTTTTCAGGAATATATAATCTTTGTCAGGTGTAGTATACGTAGTATTGCGTATTACGATCCAGTATAGGATGTCACATGTTAGACCTGAGGCTGGAATTGTGTCTGCCCCGTATGAATCACATATCGGATCTCTAATAACTAGTCTCTATAATCGGATAATCATGACCTAGTCATATTATCCCGATGACTGCAGTACATAAGAGTACTAGTATCCAACGTGATCATCATCTCCATATGAATGAAGTGATACTTCCATCTTGACATCATATCCAATACACAACGATTCTCAGTATACCCAGAAGAGGTGTACACATAACCTGTTAAAGCCCCGGACGGCCAAAACCAAAGTATATTGATTCTCGCAAGTATTAGCAATGCAAGTCTCAGGTTAAGACCAAATACACCTACCCAGATTTGGATTCCTATAGACACATAGTCATACTACCAATGAGATTCTGAGGGTTCTATCCAGAGCGAAGCTGTTTCCATACCATCGGTAAACATAACCTCCTATTACACTTGCATGAGTATCCAATACCCAAATATATGAGAACTATGTTGTTATGCTTTCATAACGCGCACAAGTGTATACTAGCCTATTCCGCATTATCGATGTCCAGTCTCGATAATACTACGACTAGGGATATTTAATAATTAAACCTTACGTGGATTAATATTGTCTCATATCTTATTAATCCGGTACTAATCATATGGACTTTTATCATTTATATATCCCGATAATCCAATTACAAATGATAAAAGAGCAATATCATTTGTCACATTGTTAATTTGTACAACAATACCATGTTCTGTACAAATAGTGATGCTATGGGTTATAATTGTCCAACAATCTCTCACTTGGCCTATAGCCAATCACTCAAGTGTCCTACACCTGAACTATGTACGGGTCGCTCAAACTTCTACTGAGAAAAAGCTTTCGTCAGCGGATTTGCAATGTTATCATCTGATGCGATTTATTAGATCATCACATCGTCGTGATATATGATCTAACGAATCAGATGAAATAGTCGAAGTACATACTTGGATCGTTGATGAGACCGCGGTTCTTTAGCCTATGTTGTAGCCTAGCTCAGCTGCTAACAGAACTACTCCTAATCCAATTAGGATTATTTTGATCCAAAATGCTTCTTTTGGTGCCTTAGTTGCAGTAATATTCCGCTTTTATTATTTATTTGGCAACAGAATCTTGCTTGGAAGATTTCCAGCTCACTGTTCCGTTGTTCAAACTAAATATGTACCCTTATTGCGACTTTAAGTCATTTTGATCGGATTGGAAACTTGCAACGGTAAACCCAGTTACCTCAAGTTCTCCTTTCCCCATATTTCCAGAAATCATCCTTAGTTCATCTAAGATACTCAAGGAGGTTCTTAACATCAATCTAGTGACTATCACCTGGATCGGCCTGATTGTGACTCCACATGCTCAAAGCATATGAGACACCAGGTCACGTACATATCTTTCAATGTACGAGTTCTTGGAGAGTGCCAACAACTTTTAGATCTATCCCTGTAGATCCTTATTCCTAGAATAATGGTTACCTCTCCCAAGTTTTTATGGATAATTTTAATGAAAGCAAGCTTTCACCGATTATATTATGGGAATGTCATTCTATGAAACAATACATCATCAACTTATAGGACATTCATTGTCAGTGCGCTCCCACTAACCTTCTTATATACACAAGAATCATATTCATTTTGAATCAAATCATATACCATTATGATCTCATCAAAATATTGGTTCCAAGAATGCTATGCTTGCTTCATTCCATAAATGGATCGATTTAACTTGCAAATCATGTTTGCATATTTTTGATATAACAAAACCATTAGGTTATATATAAACATCCTCTAAAATATTTCCATTTAAGGAAAGCGATTTTGATGTTCAGCTGTCATATTTCACAAATGAAACATGCAGCATTAGCAAGCATTATCCGAATGGATTTAATCATGGCAACGGGTAAAATATTTCATCATAATCGACACCATGTTGATGACGATACCCTTTCGCTACAAGCCTAGCTTTGTACGTTTGTATGTTGCCATCCATGTTTGTCTTCCTTGAAGACATATTAGTACCAATAGGCACAATGCCTTCCGGTACATCAACCAGTGTCCAAACTTGGCTGGTTTACATGGATTCTATTTCGGATTTCATGGCACTTTGCCATATAATGAGTCAATACCTTGTATCACTTCCTCATATGTAGCTGGTTCGTCTTCCTTAGTAATATCTACATGAGGTGAGATTAGAAATCTATACCTCCCAGGTTGTTTTCTAACTCTCTCCGACTTACGCGGTTCTTGTGTATTCGAAGATTATTGGTACAGTTTCATCTCTGATGAACTGTTGATGTTCCGTGAGGACTCGGTGCCTGGAACAGTATTACTCCGTATTTCATCGAGTTTTACTTTCCTCACACTTACCACTGCATATAGGAATTCCTCTTAGGAAAACCGCATGGAGAGCAACAATTACATTGTTTTCTTGTGAGTTGTATAAGTACTATACTTTGGTTTCCCTAGGACAACCTACAAATAGGCACTTATCTTATTTGAGTTTTAGTTTGGTACCATCCAAACATATGCCCAGCATTCCCAAATCTTTAGGAATGAGAAACCTGGTTTCTTTCCTGTTCATATCTAATATGAAGTCTGTCTATCAGTTTTTCATGGAACCTTATTCAAAATAAGTATTGCATTATTTAATACGTATCTCTAGAAAGAAATTGGTAGCTCACAACGACTCATCATTAACCTCACCATGTCCAACAAAGTTCGGTTTCTTTTATCAGATACACCGTCAATTTGAGGTGTCCCGGGAAGAGTCCACTGTGAAAGAATACCATACTCTTTCATGTAATCTTGAAACTCATATGGTTAAGTATTTTACACTATGGTCCGACTGTAATACTTTTACAGGTCTGTTTTCTTACTTCGTGTCAAAACTTTTTGAATTACTCACATAACCGTAATGCGATGCCACATCCGTAAAGGTTACGAAATATTCATATCCACATGTAGCCTAGTTAGACATGGGCCCATTTGCATCACTATGAACGAGGGCTAACAGATCAGTTCCATTTGCACTTTTACCAAGTAAAGGGTGTTTTAGGCACTTTGCTTAATAAACTAGTTTTGTAGATATTATTTGAATTTGTAACATCTCAGATTTTCGGGACCGTTCTAGAAGATTTTTGGACTGACATTATAGCTTCGGATCAGGATAATAATAAAGAATTAAGAGTTCAAGCGATGTTATATAGGTTGGAATAATATATTTTGATTATTCGTCGCGTTGGAAAACACGTGGAATCAAAAGCCGGTTACTCGATTTTCATAAAACACATAAAGTTTACGATTTTAGCCACAGAATTAGCAAACAAACTTCGATTAAGTTGGTTCTTGAACCATCGAACTCGTTTTTCCGAGACGCACAACTTTCATGTTGAATACTTTTCGAGAATCGCACCAGAAAGGCTTCAAAACGGCTGATTTCCGAAATTACCCTTATAGGTGGGGGAATTTTAGTAAATTCAGGACCAGATATTTATATATATTATTATTATTTATTAAGTAAATACAAGAATCAAAAAAAAAACAAGAAGCAGTAGTGACGTCGGGTGAGAGAGAGAAAGAGGAAAGAGGCGCACCGACGACCTCCGGCCAGCGGATCGCCGGCGGACCACCGACGCTAGATGCGTCCGGCCAGTGCGCATCCGCTGGTGGCCGGCGCCGACGTCCAGAGTGACCGAAAACGGCGCAGAAGAGGGAAATCAGTCACGACAATGGGTCATCCGATCCCGGCTCGTCGGTCCGTTTCACGACCCAAGCCACCTACCAAATCGAAGCTCTCGGAGAGTACTACGAGTATGCGAAGTCGATTTCACCGAACAGCGGCAAACGAGGAAAGAAGCGTGGATGAATAGTAGACCCAGATGAACAGTAACTTCGATCAGAATTTCGATCGCACCAGCGCGTTCGTATGGCCGATGGGAGTCCGAATATGGCCTCAGAATTTCGGTACGACTCTTCGTTTAGAATTTGTCATTTTAAAGTTTACAGTTTTACATTCGGATGTTTCCAGTAGTTCCGTAGTGTAGCGAATTAGCATAAAATGAATTGGATATGTTTTAATATGTTAAAACGATAAATATGGTAGAATCCAGGGAGAAACGGATTAGATTTGATCAATCCGGTAGATTTGGCGAGTTTCCGGTAAAACGGAGTTTCTCGCGCGAATGAGCGTAGATGACTGTAACCATAGTTAAGATGTAAAAATGATATTGCAAGGGTAATTAGGTAATTCTGGATTAGTTCGGAGGGTTCGAGACCCTTCCGTAGCATTTGCGAAAACTTTACCGCAAATTTTGCCGCAAACGCGTAAAATGAGAATCTGAGGTATCTAGTTAGTTCAGAATAGTATAGAAAGACATATTAGAGTAATAAAGCTTAAACCGTAGAGTCGGTGGGGATTCGTGTATTCCGGGAAAGTACGTAGTTTATTACAGATGAGTAGAAAGTTCCACAAATAGCGGTTCTGACAGATGTTTCGATTTATTTTGACAGATCGGATCCAGGTTTGGAGTGTTTGCGAAGCCAGGTAAGTAACTCATGCTGTGAGTACTTGATAGATTTAATAGCGTTCGAAATAAGTAATATAATAAAGTTGTATATAGTTATATGTATGAAACCTATATATATTTATATACTTATACAAAGGTGAATGTAGAAGAAATAAGCAGGTGTATTTATATGCACATACAGATAAGAACAAGTAATCATAAGCAGATGTATGAGCAAGAGATAAGTATGAGCATATAGAAGTATAGAAATGCATATGTAGGTATACACTAGTATGTATATTTAGATAAGAGCATATGAATAATATCATGAATATAATTTAATTAGACTTGGGTTTGGGGGTTGTAGAAAACTACACCCTAGGGAATGAGACTAAAGTTTAGAAAATGAAAATTATGAAAAGTAATTGTTTATGTTTAGTGTATGTAGAATGATACCAGAACAAGAATATGAGTTTATACACATATAAGTAAGAGTATGTAGGTTACTTGGAGAAATAAGATAGTATATGTATATATATCGTTGTATGTATTTGATTAAGCATAACTAGTAATTTTAGAAAATGCTTAAATAACCTATTGTTGGGGTAGATATCTAGTATGATTATAAGTTATATATTATATTGTTTTGTGAGCTATCAGTAAGGTAAGTTATAGAGGTAAGCTAAGTTATGATGGCTTGAATCTTTGTAAGTATACTGAGAATAGTATAAACATATAGAATGTGAGATGATTTGAGATATAAGTATATAAGGAATAGAATACATAGTTCATTACTTTGTGCATACACATAAACATGTGCATGAACATATGTGATAGTATGGAATAAGTATATAGTTAAGCATGACTAAGATAGAAAGGATCATGAGAGAGCATCTGCATGTATGGTGTGTTTAAGTTTTCAGTTGTTGAGCAAAAGATAACAATGTTTTCAACAATTTCAAATGTTTTAAAGAAAGATTTCAAATTCTTTTGAAAAGAATCGTATTTCAGAAAATGTTTTCACAGTTTGAGTTACAGATTATGGTTTTATGTTTTCGGGGCATGAGGTAAAAACTCACCTCAGTATGTAATTATTACAGAGATACAGTTGGAATTGACGGATTCAGAGAGACATGTGCACATGTGGAGGACTAAGGGGACGCTCTCAGATCCTCGAGCCGGGGCTAGAGGCTAGGGGGATGAGCGATACACAACGCCCCTAGACCCCACAGTTTGAGCTTGGGTGGTAGCATAGATCCGCACCCCCAGCTCCAGTTTGTGGCTTGGGGGTCAGCGACACGTAGCGCCCCAAGACCACCAGTTTTGAGACAGTAGTGGCATGCTTTAAGGGACGGCGAGACGTATCGCCTTAAAGTCATGGATTTGCATTACTGGCTCCAGTTAGGCGTATGGGGGACAGCGGTATATAGCGCCCTCATACGTCCAGGTTTTCAGACAGAGATACAGTTTTCATAAAAGCTTTCAGATTTCAGATTTTAAGCAATTTTCAGATTTTCAATACACAATTTCCAGATTTTCAGTGCCTAGATTCAGAAAGCTAGATGTTAGTAAACAGTTTTTAGAAAACAGAGTTTAGAAATAGTTTCAGATTCAGTTTTCAGTTACAGCTTTCAGAAAGGGCCTTTAGAAAAGGAAGTTTTCAAAAACAACAGTTTTATGAGAGATTCAGAATTTTTAAGTAGAAACCAGTTTGTAAGTAAAGTTTTCAGGAAGGAACTTTCAGAAAAGAGATTTCATAAACAGTTTTTATGAAACAGTTTTCCAGAAAAAGGGTTTTCAGGAAGTATTGTCTGAATAAAAATTACACGTTAAAGGTCATACATTTCGGTTATCATTTTAAAGCATAGAGTTGGCATAAATGCATAATGACATGCCTGCATTACTATGCAAATATGGATGACTTTACGAGTAGCATGTTCATATTGAGGTAAGATTTTGTAGAGTAAAAATGCATGGTAGCATAATCTTATTTAAGTATCAATGATGATATTTCACGTTACAAAGGAATGAAGCTATTATAATTGTCAAATCTAGACTAGCTTAAAGTATACAGAAATGAAAGAGAAGAATCAGAGTAGCACAGTAGAAGTGAAATAGATCTTAACCTGTTAGTTAGTAAAGTAGAACTTGACGTATTTAATATGAAGGATTAATACGGACGTTATTAATAGAAGATAAAGTACTTAGGTGTGTGTTCAGGCGACAAGACTAGTAACTAGTAACATGAAATAAAATGGATATAAGTTATAGAGTTAAATCAGATTTGTTAATGTGTGCATGATTACTTACTGAGTCTTATGACTCACACCACAACAGTTTGTAGTTTTGCAGGTCAGTAGCTGTCTTATAGAACTAGCAGGGGTTCGGTGGAGACTTTGAAGACGGTGGATCGCCCCAATTGCAGTCAAGAGAGTCCTGGGTCGAGTTATGGGTCCTCACGGCCCTTGTCCTTGTATTACATTTGTATTTTATATGTATAAGTCATATAATAGCATAGTTTCATTTTGAGTTCTGGCCGGAGGCCAAGTATTTGCATTTTTGTTTATTGAGTTCAAGTCTAAGGCCTTGCTGATGAGTGCATTTGATGTTGAGTTACCGGCCTGAGGCCGAGATTGTTATATTCTTGATGTAAATGGATGCTGGCTACAGGCCATGTTGCATGATGTTACGAATACATCATGCCGAAATTTCGTTAGAATCATAGGCTTATGGAGATGGGTTTAGCCTATCTCCTACCGGTAGCATCCTGGCCTAGGCGGGATGTTACAGAATTAGAATCAAATCCATCCTAGTACCCACTCTTCGATAGTGTGGATATACGTGTCTTATTAATATGTCCCAGACAACAATGCCACTTTCAAGTCTCAACAGATTTATTCAGTTTGAGCTTTTGTTTGTCATAATATATGTTTGAGATTCATTTATACTCTAAATATAAATACTGTTATTCACATCTAATGCTTATCTCAATATCATCTTTATAAATAAAACACTTAGTGTTCTAGAATATAAAGGTATACCCGCAACGGGTTAAACTAGATACGAAGATAATATTCCTAGTCAAACTAGATACATTATAATAGTCTCCTAATTTAAGTATATGCCCAAAGGGCAGTTCCAAAACTTAGGTTTCTACGGCCAAAATAACGACTCATGTCATGTTTCCGACTCATAGGTCGATCTTAAATGAAGTCAGTATCCTGCTCATCAGCAGATTCTGCACATCAGTATATATGTATGTTCCACATCCAGTATCAAAAATCTAATTTTTAAATAAGTAGTGGTTATGTTCATAAAAAATATTCTTGAAGTCGGAGCCTTGCCCGCCTTCACTTCTTTCATGTATGTTTTGTCTATACAGCAGTCACGCATCCAGTGACCCCGTTTGTCACAGTTTAGGCAGACATCTTGGGATATGTCATTTGTCTTCCCATAAGACTGTGACGGTTTTGCCTTTTCCCCCTTTTAGAAGATCAGGCTCTGCCTCCTTGAGCATAGTCATCAACTCTCCAAGAGTTTTCTCTTAGTTTTTAATGAACCTGCCCCAGCTTTTGGGCAGATATTATAAGATCAAATCTTTGGAAGTCTCGTCCTAGTAGGTATTGCCCAGCTAACCTAGTTGTTCGATGTCAGCAATCATCTGCGACACCTAGTGCTCGACAGATGTAACCTCTAACATACGCGAGCGAAAGAGCTTCTTTTGTAATTCGTACTTCTAAGATCTAAGGTTAGATCTATGAAGATCCTTTATTTCAACATCATGATATAATGATCTAATCCTTAGTTCTAACGATGGAATTAAATAGTCATTGCGGAGTGTATAACGGATTGAGCACTAAAGTTATCATCACCATGAGTCTTCCAAAGCTCATGCTCCACTATTTGTTCAACTCCGGGCTCAGGCTCGAGATGTCACTCTATCAAATAAAATAACTTCTCGGCTCCTAGGACTATCCTGAGGTTCTATTACCAATCTGAAAATTGAAGTTGCTTAAAGAAATTTTCTCCCAGAATTTTATTCTAAACGCTAATCTTTTAGTTATCTTGATTCCAATAGTCCAACTATCCAATCAATGATTTCGGGTACAATCGACTATAATGAAATCTATAGTCTAAATATATAATCAACTACTATTGATTGGTTACATTCAAATGTATTGATTACTATATTCCAATTATATAACCAACTACAAATGAAGTAGTTTGAATACAGTCCAACTATTAAATTAAAAAAACAATTGAATATCAGTCCAAATAATATATTTATTAATAATTAATGACGAAAAATGAAATGAGCACAAATTGGAAAGTATCTAAACAAAATTATAAATTTAATACTTGCCTCCCACTATTTTTTCGGCGATCCTCTAACCCTTCGTGGAGTACTCGGGAAACCTAGTTTCCTTGTGGGCTAGGATCCCGTTAAATAACACACATCCTTGACTTTGACCAACAAGTTGTATGAAACTTATCTAGGTAGATCTCTAACATCAATTGGATCTCATCCAATTCCTAGATCCAGTAGGTGGACCTCCAAGTCCAAAACATATATCCAGTATATGCCAATATATCCAATATATTACCTAACCTTTTCCTCTGAATCAACTAAGCCTTGCCTTTAGCTCAACAAACTTAATGAAACCAGTTAAGCGTGACCCATTGACAGTGAGAAAGCTTCGTAATCGAGGCTGATGAACAAGAAATTACTTTGACTTTAGCCAATAAATCACAACTTGTGATAAGAAACCTGCCTGGAACCGATCCAGACAAACCCCTCCACGTGTTCTAAGCCCCAAGAACCGCGAATCTTGATTTTGTAAGAATAAAATCCTGCCAAGATCAAGTCCAACCCTTAAGGAACATTGCCCTTAAAAACCTTTCTTTATTTCTTTGGAGAATCTTGAACAGCGATACAGCGCCACAACGCTTGCCACACGTTGATAAGCTTTTGTTACGTAGAACGAAGGAAGAATCCACTTCCTCAAGATGACACAAGTCACTTTGTTTTGTAAAAAGATATATTATTGGTTCATTCTCAATTACAATGAATAATGCCCCTTTAAATAGGTGGCTAACTCTAATTATACTCAATATAATAAAACCCTAGTAAAATAAACCCAATAAAACACATAAAATACTTTAAAATTTCGTGCATGGGCTTTGTAATATAATTAAAGTTCAGCCCAAATAACACTTAAACAATACATAACCTAAAAAATATAAAAATAAAATAAAAAACTGCAGGGACAGTTTTCGTCCTCGTTTTGACCAAGAAGAAGTCAGAACTGGACTTTGATGTAAGTTACAAAGTTGTAGAGCTACGAGTTCCCTTTCCAATGCAACTTGAATCAGTAAAATCGGACATCGGACGAGAAAGTTACGTCCAAAATACGAAGACTGCGCAAATCCCACCAATGCTAATGCACCAATCGGAAATTAAGCCTAAAAATCAATCAAGGCAGCCCAAGCACGTCCAAGACCCATTCCAATCTTGCCTTAGATATAATAAAGCCCTCTCATAAAGTCTCATGCATTGAATAAACTCTTGAACCCAAGGAATCTTCCAAATCCACCAAAAAGGCCCAAATACACCAATCTGATCAAGCCATGCAATCATCCACAACTTCAAGTTAACTTGGCCTAACAAACACCGCTCATTCTGGATCAATCATTCTCCCTCTCTTGAAAAGGATTCGACCTCGAATCCGAACCCGGGTCATATATAAAAATGACAAGATCAATAGGACGAGAATCCTGGAATAAAAGAAAATCACATGGAAAAAAATGGTTAAGGTGAGCAAAAGTCAATAAAGCGAATGAATGACTTTTTATCAATATTTTTCCACTCTCAATCTCTCCATTGCTACTCTCATTCTTAACTCCACTTGCAACAACAAAGAGATTCCCATATGGATTCAAATTTAAAATCTCATTTAAAACAAACTCAACATGCTCATGTCGCTTTCTCAAACAATCAACACTCTCATCCACGATCTGATCACACTCTACATATTCGGCCACATGTAATTTTTGCACATCATAACTAATGTCCTCACAACCAACATCAAATTGCTCCATATGATATTCACCCTTAACAGTAATGTCAAGCACCTCATTAGCATCATGAAAAACCAAATCATGATCATTAATTTTATCGCTCACTTCAATATCATCACTATCATCAACACCATCAACCACCTCACTCTTATTTATTGAAACATCAACATGTTTCACTTCATTACTCAAGGCTACACTCGTACCTTGCTTTACTTCATATTTTGCCAATGTATTTTTCTCTATCAACTCTGGAAGCTCTCCTAGTAACATTCCAAGTGCAATCGCACTTTTCTTTTTAGCCCACTCATCTTCACCCCTCTGCATGTACAACTCGTCCTCATAGACCTCTTGTAGGGTTAAAGGAGCAAGCTTGATAATCTTTTCACCACACCTAAATTTATAGATATTCCTATCCATATCATAAACTACTTTATTGAATTTATACCAAGGGTTACCCAATAAAATATGCGTATGATACATAGGAACCACGTCACAAACTATTTGGTCAACATACTTCCCAATTGCAAAATTTACCACAACCTGCTTACAACCAACTCGAACTCTCCGAAATCACTCATCCACTTATAAGGTCTATCAAGAGGTATCAATGGTAATCCCAATTTTTCCACAAGGGTAGTGCTAGCTAAATTTGTGTGATTCCCTCTATTAATAATCATGCTACACACTTTACTATTGATAGAGCATCTCATGTGAAAGATAAATACCCTTTTATCCATCGAATTATTTATATAAATCAAACCTTACTCGAAAGACGCCAATAATGAGGAAAGACTCAAAGAATCACTAAGAAAATATAAAAAAACACAAAGAAACTGACTAAAAGTAAATAAATAAAAAAAACCAAAGTAAAATAAGAACAAACTGAATTGAAACTGGACAGAATTCGTAACTTTGAAAGGGATTTTGAGACTCGAAACTTAAACGAATTGAGTACGGCCAATGACTAATGACTTCTTCTCCTTGAGTACTTATAAATCAATATATTATAGGTCCCATAACTCCATCTAGATCAAAAGTTACAGCCATTTGAAAATCAGTGCGCGGCTGAAAAATTCTAACTGAACTGATCCGAAAATTACAGATAAATTCGACTTTAATTGACTCAAAAACTCTAAGAACTGAATCCTATATGCTATTACCATGAAAGAGCATTATAATCATCCAAGAATCTGTCATAAACATGAAAAACACAAAGGAAATAACAAAAAAAAATTGAGATGAGAAGAGACAAAAAAAAAAAAAACAGGAGAAAAAAAAAGGGATATTAAAACTTCATAAAACGATAAAGATAGAGAAAATCTTGACATTGGAACCCTGAGCTCTGATACCAAATGATAAGAAACCTACCTGGAACCGATCCAGACAACCCCTTCCACGTGTTCTAAGCCCCAAGAACCGCGAATCTTGATTTTGTAAGAACAAAATCATGCTAAGATCAAGTCCAACACTTAAGGAACATTACCTTTTAAAACCTTTCTTTATTTCTTTGGAGAATCTTGAACAGCGATACAGCGCCACAACGCTTGCCACACGTTGATAAGCTTTTGTTCCGTAGAATCAAGGAAGAATCCACTTCCTCAAGATGACACAAGTCACTTTGTTTTGTAAAAAGATATATTATTGGTTCATTCTCAATTACAATGAATAATGCCCCTTTAAATAGGTGGCTAACCCTAATTATACTCAAATATAATAAAACCCTAGTAAAATAAACCAAATAACACATAAAATACTTTAAAATTTCGTGCATGGGCTTTGTAATATAATTAAAGTTCAGCCCAGCACTTAAACAATACATAACCTTAAAAAATATAAAATATAAAAACTACAAGGACAGATTGCATCCTCGTTTTGACCAAGAAGAAGTCCGAACTGGACTTTGATGTAAGTAACAAAGTTATAGAGCTACGAGTTCCCTTTCCAATGCAACTTGAACCAGTAAAATCGGAAATCGGACGAGAAAGTGACGTCCAAAATACGAAGACTGCGCAAATCCCGCTAATGCTAATGCGCCAATCGGAAATTAAGCCTAAAATCATTCAAGGCAGCCCAAGCATGTCCAAGACCCATTCCAATCTTGCCTTAGATATAATAAAGCCCTCTCATAAAGTCTCATGCATTGACTAAACTCTTGAACCCAAGGAATCTTCCAAATCCACCAAAAAGGCCCAAATACACCAATCTAATCAAGCCATGCAATCATCCACAACTTCAAGTTAACTTGGCCCAACAAACACCGCTCATTCTGGATCACATCAACTTGTCCAAGGCGTAAGATATGGAACAAAGCCTTCATGATTCAAACACATCCACGATGGACAAAGGTCTTGACTTTGGCCAACAAATCAATGCCAATCTTGGATCTTGAGAGAGAATCACTCAATGGAAGGAAAAACGCTTAATATGAAATGAGGGTTTTTGTCACGATTCGGCAACCAATTTATTATCTTTAATTAAGTCTCATCATACACCCTTAAGCATGCATTCTAAAAGCATATAAGGAGCGATAAAATTAATAATGATATGCAGAAAAATATATAATATAATTTATTCCTAGAACAAATCTCTCTCTTTCCTCTCTCCCGCTAGCACTATTCATACTTCTACCCAGTTAAATAATACTTATAAAGAAACCTCATTTATATTGAGAGGAATTGGTGAGAATAGAAATACAATGAGATAAGGAGATATAAATAGATTCTAATTTATTACAATAATTTCCAAAATTACCCCCACCCTTCTAATATCCATCTGATATACATTATTCATACATACACCCAAGTATTCACACAAATCATGTTATTAATCAATCTAATCCAATTAATTAATCTTTGAATTAATGACCATCCAATGTTCAAACAATGATTTGATTTGCGCGAGTCCAACTCGTTTAAGAATAAATACTCAAAGTATGTATTCTTGATTATATCGAACTACAATTTTTAATCCAATTTAAATTATATTCAATACTAATTCATATTTAATTCCAAATTAAATAATTACATTTTCAATAGTGCATTCCAAATCCAATCCAATTGGGTCTCAAAGGCCCAATTACTATCCAATACTATTCAATTAAAGTCCAATGGGCTTTTAATTAATTCTTTAGGCATGAGCTTTGGCAATTATGGGTCAAACCCAAGATGACAAGGCCCAATTAGGAATCACCCTATGCTAAAAATCAATTTAGGCCCATTAGGCTCAATTAAAATTTTAAAGGCCCAATTATCATATTTGGACTTTATGAAAATGGTTTTAGGCCCAATTGGATCCAACCAATTATCCTAAACCAAACTTGGCCCAACCAAGCCCATTAAGCACAAAAATAATAAATTAAATTAACTTATTATTCCAAATTCCAAATTAATTCAATTCAAGTGTAATTACCATAATTAATTAATTAATCTAATGCTTCCAAAACACTAATTAATTCAATTAATCATGCTCTACATTTCCAATTCATGTCCAACACAAATTGAAGCAAAATCAATCTAATCACATGCTACAAAGCTCACGGCAATGGCAACAAAATTAACATCCAATTTGATTTCAATCTAATTAAATCAACATCTAAGATACATTTCATGCCATCAACACATCCAATTGTTAAATTTCCAAAAACTTAACCATGAGCACTCTTAGTCATGTATTCGGCTAAGCATACAAATTGGAGAAAATTAATCTAATCAATTTATCACAATTCCTAAGATGTAAAAATCCAATTCAACATCATCCAAGCTCAACCAAACCATCAATTTAAGAAAATACATACTCCAAGCATAAATTCCCAAATTAAAGTCCATGAACCCCTAAAATTTCAAATCAAACTTAGATCACTCTAATACCATTGTAAGTGTTCCTAGAACATGCCAAGATCATCTAAGAGTGATTTGTGTGTGAATTAATCAAGGGGAGTTACGGAATACTTACATTGATCCGATTGAGTTCAAAATATTTTCTTTTTTGTTGGATGTATTGGAAGCTTCGGAGCTTGAGATCGAGTTCCAAACTCTCAGATTAGTTTTCCTATGACCTTTCTTTGACTCCTTAAAGTGCTAGCAATGTAGAATTTTGAAACAAAATTCCATGGGAGAGAGCTTGTGTTCTCGGCAAAAAGGAGAGAGAGAAGAGAATAGTTCATTTTTGATTTCCAAAATCATAAAACATTTACCAAATCCAAGTTTGGTATATGTCATTCAAAAATGAATAAACAACTACAAAGTGTGTTGAGATTATGTTGAGTAAAAAACAAGTAAAGTAAGATTTACACTCAAGCTAAAACAACTTCCATCACATGTCAAACTTGTGATGTAAGTCAAGTGGGTCCCACCACTTGTAAATTCCGAATTTACGTCGAACAATCTCAACGTGAAACTTTGCTCGAGCTGGGGTTCGTTTAATTCTGAATTAATGAATTTTCCGTTGCGACTTAATTAAATTCAATTTAATTAAATAATAATGCCTCACAATTTATTATGTAAGTCGCTTACGAATTAATTCTAAATTAATTCGTTCGCTTGAATTAAAATCTAATTTTAATTCCTCTTTGAAATCCGATTTCATTTAATATAATTAATATATTATTTTAGCCTAATTAAATAAATTAAATAGTAAAATATAATTTCATCATTAAATTTATTTTGCTGATTAATTCCAAATTAATCGCGTTCTCTCTTCTCAATGAATTTAATCTTAGATAAATTCTCGACGTAATTAATCCCAGATTAATTCTTTCTCTGATAATTAATCCCAGATTAATTCTTGCCGTAATTAATTCCAGATTAATTTTCTCTCTCTCATAATTAATCCAAATTAATTCTGTTTGAGTCAAACATCATCGGTGAATCTTTGGGAGGCGACCCAAGAGATCCCTGGATATATTGGCAGTAAATACGGTCATCGGACTATCCGAATACGTGCGTACCCGGTACCACGTTCTTACCGATTCATAAGACATGGTTGGCTTCTAGCAAAGCACCGTGCCTACCCAATTCTTCAGAAAAATTCTTTTCAGGAATATATAATCTTTGTCAGGCGTAGTATACGTAGTATTGCATATTATAATCCAGTATCAGATGTCACATGCTAGGCCTAGGGTTGGAATTGTGTCTGCCTCGTACGAAGCATATATCGGATCTTTGGTAACTAGTCTCTATAATCGGATAATCATGACCTAGTCATATTATCCCGATGACTGCAGTACATAAGAGTACTAGTTCCATATCCAACGTGATCATCATCTCCATATGACTGAAGTGATACTTCCATCTTGACATCACATCCAATACACTACGATTCTCAGTATACCCAGAAGAGGTGTATACATAACCTGTTAAAGCCCCAGACGATCAAAACTAAAGTATATTGATTCTCGCAAGTATTAGCAATGTAAGTATCAGGTTAAGACTAAATACACCTAACTGATTCAGATTCCTATAGACACATAGTCATACTACCAATAGGATTCCGATGATGGGTCTATCCAGAGCGAAGCTGTTTTTGTACCATCGGTAAACAGAACCTCCTATTACACTTGCATGAGTATCAAATACCTAAATATATGAGAACTATGCTGTTACGCTTTCATAACACGCACAAGTGTAATACTAGCCTATTTCACATTATCGATGTCCAGTCTTGATAATACTACGACTAGGGATATTTAATGATTAAACCTTACGTGGATTAATATTGTCTCATATGTTATTAAGCTGGTACTAATCATATGGACTTTTATCATTTATATATCCCGATAATCCATTTACAAATGATAAAAGAGCATATCCTTTGTTTCATAAGTTAATTTGTACAATAACACCATGTTCTGTACAAATAGCGATGCTATGGATCATAATTGTCCAACTGGATAGTCTATGCTTATATGAAATGAATGAATGATTTGCAAATCGATATAGATATCAGATGTTGTAAAGCATGATTGCTAAGTTGTATTGATATGTACGTGTATGTGTAAAAACTCTGAAAATGGGATTGGCATGAATTTAAGAGAAGTAATTTATGATTTTCGCACTGTTATGGGTGAATGTGTATAAGTCATAAATGTTAAGTTATTGTAAAGCTATCGGGATTAAAAGATAGTTTATAATCGAAAAGAATAAAGTTTGTTTGATATTTCAAAGATGTTTATTCGTGATAAAAGTATAAATATATAACTGTATATTTCACGTGATTAAAATGGATTTGATGTTAATCCATATGCTCTGTGATATTTGAATTCTTGTCTTGCGTGCTTTGAATTTTTAACTTCTAGATTGGCATATATATATGTAAATAGATATGAGGATTGCATATGTAATAAATAAAAGGGTTAGTTAAAAATTCATAAAGTTGAATTTGCAACTTGTTAATGTTGAAAGTTCCTAGTATGCTTGACTTTTTGTTGCATGAGTATGGTTACTTTTTGAGTTTTATAACTCACACCAAACCAGTTTGTAGTTTTTCAGGTTAGCTCCTAACAGGTCAACCACATCAGCTTTGGAAGTTATGCTTGAGACGTGGATCACCCAAGCGGAAGTCATCCTCGCAAGTGTCCTAGGAGAAGTTTAGGATATTTGATTTATTATTTAATTTGTCGTGTTGAGAACGCCATTTGTATAAGTAAATGATTTGATTGCTTATGATATTATGGGCACAAAGCCATTGAAAGTTGATAGATAATATGGCCATGAAGCCCTTAGGTGATGATTTTGATGTGTTGGAATGGACCTGAGGTTCATTTTGACGTAAGATGTTTATTTCAGGATCGTTTTGATGGTGGAATGAGATCTAGGTTGTCCAATTTTAGGATACATCATGCCAAATTTTTTTTTTTTTTTTATAAATTTAGAGGATGATGGATTATAGTTACGTTGTAATTGAGCACTACATTATATATTATCGGGTCTTTATCTTTTATATATATATATATATATATATATATATATATATATATATCACTAAACATGATTCAGTTTCAGTCTTATGAATTAGATCGAATATATATATGAAAAAAAGATAAGAGATGTAATCATAATAAGTAATATTATGAAAAAGGTATTGCTCGTATTCATGAATTGGACATAAATATGATCTGATTGGCGCTCCGAGCACCAACCCTAACAATATAGAGGTTGAGATTGTTAAGTGAGATAAGGAATGAATATAAGCTAAATTCTTTCCGAAAGAATATGTTTATTTGGTGAAGATATTATATTATAAGTTTCTAGATATAAATTTTGAAAAAAAGAATATAATTAATCGATAAATGAAGAGATGTGAGGACTGTGAGAGATGAGATTTGATTTCGTAATAAAGTATACATTCGTATATTTAAAATATATGTATGTATATGAGTATTTGAATGATGTTTGGATCATTTATCGTGTATGTGCTTGTGTATGAAAAATCGTATGATGAGTTTATGTTATATGGTATGTGCGCCTGTGTGTATGTTTGATTAGATGATTCGCGGTACAGTAGTCAAGCTAGTTAGGAATCTGTTCGGTCGGAATTCATCTCATACCTATTCTAAAATAGGTAATGAGTCTCGTACGAGTATTGTATGTGTAAGTCAGCCATGTGTTTGTATTGTTTGATGATGTATTCTGTGATGTACTGATTGTTATATTTGTTTCGTTATCGGTTGTATGATAACTGTATGTATATCTGTGTGTTTGTGTATATATATGACAGATGTCGTAATATGTATGGATAGTCTATGCTTATGTGAAATGAATGAATGATTTGAAAATCGATATGAATATCAGATGTTGTAAAGCGTGATTGCTAAGTTGTATTGATATGTACGTATATGTGTAAAAACTCTAAAAATGGGATTGGCATGAATTTAAGAGAAGTATTTTATGATTTTCGTACTTTTATGGGTGAATGCGTACAAGTCATAAATGTTAAATGTTTTGTAAAACTATTAGGATTAAAATGTAGTTTATATTTGAATATAATAAAGTTTGTTTGATGTTTCAAGGATGTTTATTCTTTATAAAAGTATAAATATATGACTGTATATTTCACGTGATTAAAATGAATTTGATGTTAATTGATGCACTATGTGATATTTGAATTCTTTTCTTGCGTGCTTTGAATGTTTTAATTTATAGATTGGCACATATATATGTAAATAGATATGAAGATTGCATATGTAATAGATAAAAGGGTTAGTTAAAATTCATAAAGCTGAATTTGTAACTTGGTAAAGTTGAAAAGTTCCTAGTATGTTTGACTTTATGATTTGTTTGTTGCATGAGCTTGGTTACTTATTGAGTTTTATAACTCACACCCAACTAGTTTGTAGTTTTGCAAGTTAGCTCATGATAGGCCAATCATATCACCTTTGGAATTCATGCTCGAGAAATGGATCACCCAAGCAACACCCTCGCAATTGTCCTCGGAGAAGTTTTAGAAATTTAGGATATTTGATTTATTGTTTTGTTTGTCGTGATGAGCACGCTGTTTTTATTAAGTAAATGATTTGATTGCTTATGATGTTGTGGGCATAAAGCCCCAGAGTGTTGATAGATAATATGGACACGAAGCACTTAGGTGATGATTTTGATGTGTTGGTGTAGACCTAAGGTCCATTTTGATATAGGATATTTATTTCAGTCCGTTTTGATGTTGGACTGAGGTCCAAGTTGTCCAGTTTTAGGATACATCATGCCTGATTTTTTTTTATAAATTTAGAGGCTTATGAGGATAGGTCAATCCTGTCTCATGGCTGTAGCATCATACCTCTAGCGGAGTATGATATATTAATATATTATATATATATATATATATATATTAAGGCTTTAGCCCCAATGGGGATGGCCAAGTGATTTACAATTAATTTTGTTATCTTACCACCTACATTCGAATCTTAGAAGAGGTTAGAGGATACAAATTTAATTTCAGCTTTGCCACATAACTTACCGTAAAATAAAAACTTGGGGCTTTATGAACATGTATTCCATATATATATATATATATATATTAAATTTATTGAAATCTATGAGCCTAATAGCCCACATTACCTACCCACATGACGCTGACCAAACAAAAGACTGGCCTACATCTGAAGAGGAGTGGCGAAGACCGAAAAATATCTCACATCGACTGAGATGAATATACTCAAATATAAATATTGGGTAATCTTAAACTCTCAGTTAGTTTTTGGATTGAATTAAACTCAAACATTTAAACATTTTTTGAATGAGTTATGTCTATAAATTCCAACAAAAATACATATTTTATATTACTTATTTAACCTATATCAATAACTAATTATTGTAACAAAACCCCGCATTAAGCCAAGTTGGCAACTCTCTTTGAATTATGGTTATAATTAAGAAGAAAATCAATCATTTGAGCAATATTCTATTTAAATCCCTCCTAATCTATATGATTATTCTCATGGATAAATAAATACTACTTCTCTGGCATTTAGGGTATCTTTGTAAAATTCTCTTATTCATGTAATTTATTGTGTCAAGCTTTCATCGATCTGTGTACTTATCTACATGATATAAAATTTGTTACAAGTTTGTATTAAATACTCAACTGCTTCATATAGATAGACCTAAATGAAATGGAAAAAGATTAAGTTGCCCCCAATAATTTAATGGAATTAGTTTTTAAATATCTTAATAAAGTTTGTGACTCAAATTCGAATTTTGGAAGGAGTAATGAATTAAAAATATATTTGAATTTACATAACCCCTTATATTAAAAAAATGATTAAATTTTTTATTACTGTTTTTTTTTTTTTTTTTAAAAAAAAATTAATGAATGAGATAAGTTTAAAAAAATTTAACCCATTATCTCTTCAAGGCTCGAACCGGGGTGGAAAAGGGGAATGGATTAATTGTAATGGAAATTATTCTCTAATTCCATTTCCAAATAGTTTTCTCCCAATTTTTGCAACTACACAATATTCATATGTTGACAAATTTATCTTTTATATGTTTCTCATAAAGCCTTATTTGGCTAATTTGTTCATTCTTTACTGGCCAATGTGGCATAGTCTAGCATGCAACACATTTACATCACTATCACTACTGATAGTTTACGATTAACACATTCAATATTTAATACAATAAAATCATCTAGAAAAAAACCAGAACCATAGTGTATTGTAACTAAGTACAAATCAACACCAAATTTATGAAAGTTCAAGTTGAAACCTAAATTAACCAAAACCAACACATAAACTAAATTTTGGCAAATTTATGGAGCAAACAATACATCATGTAGAAGTAAGGTTTTTCCATCAAGCATGACTAACTTGCATGTACCCACTCCTTTGACTTCAACTCGTGACCGACGAGAATATCCATTTTACCCCGAGTGAAATTCGCCAAAATTCCACGAAGACATCTCTATCCTTCGCTACATGATCTGTGGCTACTGAGTCTACAGTCCACAAAGGATTAGAACTTGAAACACATATTTCATTTAAATATGTATTAAGGTTTTCACTTTTTAGGCTCGGTGCAGTCACTAGCAAAATGACTATTTTTTGCAATAGTTAAAACATTTAACATTGCCATGTTTTTCATTCTGGTAAGATGTTTTCCTTTCTCATGTTAGTTAATTTCTCTATTTCTTTCCGGAACAGGGAAATATTATTCTTTCTGAACTGGAACCCACCGCCATGAAAATTTCTTTTCTTCATAAAACCCTTAAGTTTGCTGGTTTCTGTCATATACACTCTAGTATTTGACTTCGAAACCGCAAGGTGATCACTCTCTAATTCTAGGTGGTGTTTAGCATCATCAAAAGTTTTGATGATTTCATTGTAGGTCAAATATATCTTCATATTCTCCCAGCTATTTGGAAGAGAACGAATAACCACTTGGACTTTCCGTTCATCTGTAAGAACATGACCAACATTTGCCAGTTCAGTAATCATATTTGACATTTGCCTCAAGATCTTTGACATATTGAACTCGTGGAGTTTCTTGTATGTGTCAAACTTGATTATGAGTGACCTACGTTTAGTTATCGATGTACTTCCAAACTTTTCGGATAGTGAGAACCACATGTCCTTAGCCATATTATACTTTATGAACTCTTTCATGAGGTCATTATCCATGATGTTTAACAACGTCATGCAGGCAATGAAGTTCTTTTTCTTCCTGACTTCATATCCTCTCGGTCTCGTCTGTGTTGGGCCATGGTACCCTGTTCAGATTCATCCATGCTCATTTTCAGGGTTTCAAGAACCTCTTATTCTTTTAGCACGTATTAGATTTTCTTGCTCCAAATTTCATAATTATCGGCATTCAGTTTCTCACTCTTGTTGAGTTCAACGATAATATCCTTTGTTGCGGAAGCCATTTTAAAAAACACATAACGTTTTCTACATATATTATGCACAATTGTTAATATTTTTGCCTTATTTTGCATAAACAAATTATGTTTAGTAAAAAATTTCAAATAGGTTGGAGTCAAAAGTCCATTATGTGTCCAATCATCATCCAATGACCCAATATTAAAATATTATCAACATAATCAATCATTTAAAATCATCGTCTAAAAATTTTACATAAACTTTTTGAACTTTTAATCATATGACAATTAATGTACATGACCCTCCTTGATTTAATTACATAAACTAAATTCAACATACACATCCATTCATAAAAATATGAAAGCAATATTTAGATGCCATGAAATAACAAATAATTACACATAATAATAAACATAGTTTTGTTATAGGAAAAACTAATATCTAACACTTAGAATCTTTCTGATGTAGCGTCCCAACTCATAAATGTCTTAGGCTACAAATCCTTAAACTCCTGGAGTAATTTATAATTGATTTTGGACAACCATGGAAATCCTATAATAAATCTAGGATCGTTGCAATGATTTCGAGATATCAAAGGAAAAATTATGTTTTTTGCTTTATTTCTGAGATACTCAATTGTCAATCTAGCAATGGCTTTATTATACTGAACACGTAGTTATTCTGTATGAGTTATTGATTCCCAAATATCAGTAATTCATATTTATCATATTATGGGAAGAATGTTTCGTAGCATTTTAAGTCTATTTGGCTATCTTATCCAATTATCTTCTCATATTGACTATTGTAACATGTTATTAAAAGTGATGATATGCGAAATCATATCATCGTATTTACTCATCCGATATCTATCTATTTCAAACAACATGTCTTTTAATCTTTCATTGTTAAATAAACACTCGAATTACAGGCCTCAAGATATACCCACTTGTATTGGAGAGGGTGAATTGTGTATTTATTAAAATACACCTCAAATGGATGTGTCTTGAGATGTTTGTGTATCATTACTTTCTATCATATCATAGCACTTAATCTAGGTGTTCATTTTGACAAGATCATTATGTCTATATCTCGAATTTATTATTGAGTTGTGTCAATTTTTTTTATAATCATCTGTTATATATGAATAATAAAAATTCGATTATATTTAAATGATTATTTATTAATTATTAATTAACTTTGTAAAAAAAATCAACACAAAATTAGCTCAATACTTAATTCAAGTTTTATATATTTATCTGTTTTAATGGTGGTGGATAAAATAGCTTCTTGTACCAATGGGAATTTAGATTTTGTATGAAGTGATAAGGCCCGAGAAGATTCAATTATTTCTAAGAATTTTATCTTATCTTAAATGGATAATAGTGACACAACTTACATGGCACCAAAATGGCAATATTCTCTCTTTTCCAAATGATACTCCTGCTTAGTAGACACGTGTTCAACTTTCAAAACAAATTCAAGTACGCTTAGCCAGGGTTCGATTTTGAACCGAACCATCTGGAATCTCCGGTTCTAGAAATCGTAATTTTCCTGTTCAGTTCCGATACCGGAATCGTAAAAAATAAAAAATAAATAAAATTTAATAATGAATTAGTTAAGTAATTAGTGAAAATACGAGATTTAACCATGAAAATTTTTTATTAGTTGATTCTATAATAATATTTTTTTTATTTAATTAAAACTACTTTAATATATATTTTATTTTTTTAATTTTTTTTTAATTAATACAGTTCGCCGGTCCTAAATTCAAATCACAAATTTATGTGCCATCAAATGACTAAGGTGGGACAATAATATTAGTATCACCATATATATGCTATTGTACAATGATTGACATGTAATAATTGAACTAACTGGGACGTATGAAAAAGAGAAATTATAAGAAGTTCGAGATTTTAATTCAACAGTTCGGTTAGACACGCTTTTTTTTTTTTTTTTTTTTTTTTTTTTTTTTTTTTTTTTTTTTTTTTTTTGCAACTTCATTGGTCAAATAATATTAATATCACCACACCACACATATTAAGGTTTTAATTTTGTTATCTTACCACCTGCATTCTAATCTTAGGAGACATAAGAGGGAAAAAATAATTTCAGCTCTGCCACCCCAACTTACAATAAAAAAAAAAACTCGGGGTTTTTGAACATGTATTCCATTATATATATATATATATAATGTGTTGAAATTCATGAGCCTAATTAAATCAACAAGTTAGTTTTTGAATTTAGTTAGACTCATGAATTCAGAATAGTATCACAACCACACTCATGTACAATTTAGCCCACATACCTACCAACAACCAATGAAGATGACCAAATAAAAGACCGGCTACATGTGAAGAGGAGTGGTGAAGATCGAAAAATATCTCACATTGACTTAGATGAATGAATGTACTCAAATATAAATATTGAGCAATCTTCAACTTTGAAGTTAGTTTTTAGGTTGAATTAAACTCAAACATTTGAATACTTTTTGATTGAATTATATCCATAAATTCCAACAAAAATACATATTTTATCTTATCATTTGACCTATATCAATAACTAATTATTGTAACAGAAACCCCGCCAAAATCCAAGTTGGCAACTCTCTTTTGAATTCTGGCTATAATTAATCAAAAAAGTTGCAGAGGAGGGAAGAAAATCAGTCATTTGAGCAGTATTCTATTTAAATCCCTCCTAATCTATATGATTATTCTCATGGATACATGAATACTAGTTCTCTGGCCTTCATGGATCTTTATGATATTCTCCCAATTCAAGAAATTTACTGGGACAAGCTCTCATCGATGTACATATCTACTAAATACTCGACTACTTCATATTGATAGATCTTATATGAAATGGAAAAAGATTAATTTACCTCAATAGTTTTAATGGAATTGGTTTTAAATATTTTAATAAAATTTATGACTCAAATTCAAGTTTTGGAATAAGTAATGAATTAAAAAATATATTTGAATTTACATAACCCTTACATTAAAAAAAAGATTTAACTTTTTTTATTACTTTTTTTTAAAAAATAATAGTAAGAAGTAGATACTTTTAAAAAAAAAATTAATCATGGCTCGAAGGGTTAACTTGATTAGAGTGATGTCAAGATAATCATCACGGGAAAGTAAAAACATAGAAAACAAAATTGTATTATTGAACAGATTATTGAACAAAATGAGTAATGTTGATTGCGAATCAATTAAATATCAGTCAAAAGGTACATAATTAACATAATGGTGTTACAGTAAACATAGAGAGAAACCTATCCAAATGAGAGGTTAAAGGTAATAGACCAAGTTCAAATATCTAAGGAGAGGCGGAATGGATTTTGTATTTGGACAAAAGAGAATAATGAGGGTCCAAAAGCCTACAGTCAGACATAGGACACGATCTCACTATGCGGACTCCCGATGGCAGAACCTGTTGATAATGAAGTAAATAGGGACACCGACCGGACCTAAAGAGGAAGTGTAAGTTTTGGTAGTATTTGAATGTTTGAGGAAGCCGACACGAGGTGGTCTACACTACCGACCCAACTCGGTTGAGGAAGTTGGAGGAAGCATGACCAAGCGCCATTCACCTCGGTATGCCGATCCGATGAACGTAGTTGAGACCACGAGATATTCTATACTTGAAAACATATGACGTATGTCCTAATTGAAAGTTTGAGCTTTCTGAAGGTTGATGTGACAGAAGTAAGTCAACGACTCTCTTTGGGAAGAGGTTGTCAAATGGAATAGTACTAGAGTGGTTGAACCGCAAGTTGTTAATCAATAAAGTGTGTGTAATAATGGATAAAAGATTGAAGTGATGGGTTTTTGCTAACAATGGTGGTTGAGTCAGGTGTCGGTACAAGTGCAGCTGTTTGCTGAGTGGTTGGGGAAAGGAACATGGGGCAATGGTGAAAGAGTGACAGGAGCTGACTTCATGGTTGGTGGAATACTGGATTTAGGAGCCTATAGAAATGAGTTGAAGATTCAGATTCAAGGGTTGGAAAATCGCGTCTCTCACAACTTAGAGAGAAGATAAGAGTCTAATGATAGAGAGAGAAAGATAATCATAACTCAACAATTTGAGATAGTTGTAACGGACATGTTTTAAGACCCGTGGTGTTTATTTTCTCTTTTGTAAGCTCACCACACCACTAGTAGCTCGAGTCAGTCTTGACCTCGAGCAGTAATATAATACCCCATTTCTCCCGTGAACTTAGGTTGAAGTAACTCTCTGCCGAAGGTTGAAGTAACTCTCTGCCAAACCATGTAAATTCTTGTCTCTGTGATTTATCTATTTGTTATTAAGTTTATTTTGATTACCTACTAACCAAACAGATTCGTTATTGGGAAAGGTTTGTTCGAATTGAATTTTCAATTATTATTGGAAAGAAAAATAACCGTCAAAACATTATCATTTAGTTTTTTGGTACACTTTGAGTCAAGTATCATTTGCTAAAAAGGAAAAGATCCATTAGGAGGTATCTAGCCTTATGTTTAAAGATTTGTAATTATACAGAAACGGGAAATTTTGTCCGCTGTTTGCTAACCAATATGAACACGTAGCAAGATTCTATGACGCTTCATATTTGAATATATATATAGAGCTTAAACTTTGGATCAACTAGGTAGTTGAATAATTCTATTACCATTTTATAGTCAAATATAGATATATAACTTATTTAGAATTAGAAGTAAAGGAAACCGTGGATGTAATTAACCCCTAAAAACTATTTCATAAGTTGTGGATTGATTCAGATTTATATTATTAACGTAATTAATCAAAATCGATGTGAGATATTTTATATTTATTTATTAATAAGACTCATATATTTGCGGCATTTTTTAAAAGCTATTTCTTTGAATTATAGATGCTTCCTTTTATAGAAAAAAACAACAAGCAACTTACAAAGCTACATTGTTATTAGTCCACAATCCACATCGTTATTAGCCCAGACAACTAGTATTAGCGACAAATAGGCATTCCATTAATCCTTTATTTATGCCATGAAGATCCCAATTTTCTCTTATATAAACCCAATCTACATACCATTTAAGGATTATCCAAACCTCATAGAGAATATTTCAAATGACTAACCTCCAAGACAGCCAAAATGGCACTATCATTAAGCAACAACAAGAACAAGAAGTTGTTGTGGTCATGGTGCCATTTCCAGCACAAGGCCATCTAAACCAGCTCCTACAACTGTCCCGTCTAATCATTTCCCATAACATTCCGGTCCACTACATAAGCTCCGCCACCCATAACCAGCAGGCGAAGCTTCGAGTTCACTGCTGGAACCCACTTGCCTCTTCAAACATTCATTTCCATGACTTTGAAATCCCTCCATATCCTTGCCCTCCACCTAACCCTAATGCCACATGCAAGTTCCCTCTCACCTTATACCTTGTTGCGATGCATCAAAGCATCTTCGCCACCCTGTGTCCACTTTTTTGCACACACTCTCTGGGAAGGCTAGAAGAGCCATTGTAATTCATGATGCTCTCATGGCATCTGTGATTCAAGACGTTCGTTTGATCCCCACGCAGAGTCTTACACTTTCCATAGTGTCTCAGCCTTTACAGTTTACTTATACATATGGGAAAGTTTGGGGAACCTATTGAGCCAAATGCCCTAATCCCGAAAGGGATTCCTTCTTTAGAAGGTTGCTTCACCCCCGAGTTCTTGGATTCGGTTAATTCTGAATACGGAGACCATAAGTTCAATTCTGGTAATGTTACAACACGAGTAGAGTTATAGAGAGTGCTTACGTGGATTTGCTTGAGAAGGCAACAATGGGTGATCAGAGCTTGAAGCACTGGGCTTTAGGACCATTCAATCCTGTGACAATACCTAAAGGGGACACAGATAGGAGACACTTTTGCTTGGATTGGCTTGATAAACAAGAGAAACAAACTCGGTGGTTTATGTGTCTTTTGGGACAACAACCGCCATGAGTGATGAACAAATCAAGGAGCTTGCTATTGGATTGAAGCAAAGCAATCAAAAGTTCATGGGTCCTAAGAGATGCTGACAAAGGAGATGTGTTTAATGGAGAAGTGAGAAGAGCTGAGCTTCCAAAAGGGTATGAAGAGTCAGTCAAAGACAAGGGGTTGATAGTGAGGGACTGGGCCCCACAATTGGAGATTTTAGCACATGTAGCTACAGGTGGGTTATGAGTCACTGTGGGTGGAACTCTTGCATGGAGAGCATAACATGGGAGTGCCAATTGCAGCTTGGCCTATGCATTCTGATCAGCCAAGAAACACAGTGCTTATAACACAAGTGCTAAGAGTAGGGATAGTTGTGAGAGATTGGGCACGGCGAGATGAGATTGTGACATCTCATGGTATTGAAAATGCTGTGAAGAGATTGATGGCAACCAAGAAGGTGATGAGATGAGAAATAGAGCTGCTGAAATGGGTGGTCACGTGCGCCGATCAATGGATGAAGGTGGAGTTTCTCGCATGGAGGTTGATTCCTTCATTGCTTATATCACCAGATAGGTTTGGTGCTATGGATCATTTCGAGCTAGAGAATTTGGTTTTGATTTTCATTTATTGGATATTATATATCATATAACAATGTCTTGGCATGTCTAACGTATTAAAATAATAAATAAATAAATAATTTTATTAAATATAATTTTATATGTTATATATTTATTGATATTAGTAATTTATTGGACCATCGTACATAAGTTTCTTTATAAATTAAGAATATGGGTAATTGGACCAATTAAATAAACAAATGAGCTCTATTATTGGTTTTAGCTTCCTTGTTTAATGCACCCGCACTTTCATTGGTACTTGATTTAGCTTTCCAAAACTTAAGAGATTTTTATCTATAATGATAGGAATGAGGATGGGCATCTTATATCACAAATTAGTTTAATAAAAATAATGTAAGAACTAATTATGGTAACGAGGGATAAGATTTGTCAATTTTTATCATGTCTTAATTATAATTTGAAAAAAAATTATCTCAAATCTAATATTGACTTTTGAATTCGAAAAAAAACCATCCCAATTCAAGTTTTTTTAGACAAAAGACCTGGATTCTGAACGATTCTCATATTAATTATGTATTCTAGACTGTTTAACAATAGAAAGTATATATCATTATTGAGAAAATATTATTTTAACTGAACTCATATTCGAACAATTTTGACCTACAAAATTTAGAAAAAACAGGAATGCTTATCATTACCGAGTTATATTATCCACATATTTGAATTCAAAGTGAGCAATCACTAAGGGTCTGTTTGGTTCAACGGAGGGGAGGGGAGGGGAGGGATTTTAATGGAGGGGAGGGGAGGTGAGGGGAGGGGAGTGGAGAGATTTTAATTAAATATATGTTTGGTTCAAAAGAGGGGAGGGGAGGGGAGATGAGAGTTTTTAATTAATATATGTTGGTTAAAGAAGAGAGGAGAGTGATTTTAAAACTAATTTACTATTTTATCCTTATAGCATTTTATAAATAAAATTAAAACAATATAAGCTTATATTATCTTTGAATTAAACAAATAATAAAATTAAATTAAAAGCTTTACATAATACGTGTTATTAAAAATAAATTAAAGCAAATATAAGATAAGAGAATAAAAAGATTGAATGGTGAAGCAAATATAAGAGAGATTTGTAATTAAGATAATTTTGGATTTTAATGTATAAGTAAGGATAATTTAGTCAATGCATTTAATATTTAATTGCTCACTTTCTCTCCCCTCCAAAACCCCCCACTTTTGGAAGGGAGCAAAAATTGGCTTATGAGGGATTTTGCTCCCCTCCCCTCCCCTCCCCTCCCCTCCAAAAAATTGAACCAAACAATCATAATTTAAAAAAAACCCTCCCCTCCCCTCCAAAGCCCCCCAACGAAACATAACCTAAGTGTGGACAACTACATATCCCAAATTGGAAAGAGTGATTGACAGATGAGACTGAGGACTCACCATTACTATGGTGAACATTGGAGACCCTTCAAATCCTCTTTCCTTTTTTTTGGGGGGGGGGGGGGGGGGGGAATCACCATCCTCGTAAATTCTGCAACTTACGTAATTGCACATGTGACCACAATATATAATAATGCTATATTTTTTTACAAACAATTTTAGGTAGGACAGTCCCCACTGCCATCTCTATATTCTTCTTTCTTTTATTTCCCTCCCTCCTTTCTTTCTTTCTTTCTTTCCTTTTCCCTTTTCTTTATTTTAATTTATAATCTAATAAAATTGTAATTAAAAATTTATTTAGACAATGTTTGATCTATTTTATGAGGTCAGCCAAATATTATTCTAAATTAATTAAAGTAATTACTTTCAATTATTCTTGCGGAATATGACTTTATATGTTTGGTATTGTAATAAAAGAAGTGTGGTGAATAAATTTGTAGTTAATAAATAATGATATGTAATTTTATTCTATAGCAATAAAATAATTATAGTTCCTTTTTTTTTTTTTTTTTAAAAAAAGAAATTGATGATGAGTAAAAATATTAACTTCTATATTTAATCTTTTTAAAAAATCATGATAACTTATCACATTTTACGTAAAAAAATATATTTTGACCAAAACATAATTTTATTTGTGATCTCACCACAATATTAAACAGAGCCTAAAATAAATAGAGAATTTTCATGTAGTTTGGAATCATTTCTAACTTTTAGGGTTGGTACTCTAAGCACCAATCTTATTATGTATTTCCTTGTAAATACTAATGTAACATTTTATTATGAATAAAATAGACAATTTTTTTTATATAACATCATCTTATATAAGGTAAAGACTTAACAGACCTTAGAATAATTAGTTATGATATTGTTGTAAAAGCTTCTCAACTGACTGATGGTTGTATCATGACGTTGTCATTCTTAGACAAATCACAGTCCAGGTCTATACTACTTGATCAGTAAAGTAAACCCATTGAGATTGATGCATGTCGTATATTGAAATCCTGGATTCTGATGGTTTCTCAATTAACCATTAGTCTTGGAAACTCGTATAGACGTGTAGATGTTTATAGCGGATAAACACTGAATGACTCACCAAAGATTCTTAATGGATGGTACACCAAAGTCAATAAGAATCTTCTCGGGTTGAGTGAGCATAATGATTCTTTGACTTGAGATATCATTGTGGATATATGAGTTATCCTCCACACTTAGATGACAGTCACGTCACCGATCTATTTAGATCAGACCTCTACATGTTCGTTGGGTGTGGACTGATACTCAGGATATCATGTGTGTATTAAGAAAGGGTCTTTCAGTTTTGTATACATAACATAGGTATTCAGTATGGAATTAGCAATCTTTTAAATGTATGGGCCTATGGTACACTGTAGAAATCAGTTTTAAGTGCTATTAAGGGATTACTAATAGAAACATCGACGTGATTATATCTATAGAGATTTGATGTTTACATCTATATCTTTGAAATAATCCGGATACATATAACAGAAGGATTATATATATGCTATGACCTCGACCTGTATGGTTTAGAGAGTTTTCTGTGTTCGTCATAATTTATGAGTAGGTGAATTATGGATACGAAATTTGATTTCGTGACGGATATACCTGAACTTAGAGAGTCTCATTAATGAAATATACTCGTAGAGCACTAGGACAACTTTTATGAATAATACTGATTATTTATAACTCGTTTAACGGTTAAACGAAAAATACTTGCGAAAGGGACCTAATGATCATTTCTTAATTTATGTGCATTTGTATTTAATATTTGATATTATAAATACGAATTAATTAATAATTATCAAATTATGTTATTTGATATATATCATTAATATATGTATTTGAGATATTTAATGTAAATATAATATATTTATTTAATATATATTTATTTAATTATTTATTGTAAATAATTAAATTAATTAATAAATAAAATATATTATGCCATTAATATGATATGGAAGTGCACGATTCCATTGGGTCACTTGTAAGTTTACTTTATGTATAAGATAAATATGATCTTTTCTATTATGTAAATTTGTTCCAATGAAATTAAAACAAATTGTAAAATTCTTTATCTAATTTATTTGTTCATTTTTCAGCAATATGGCAAATAAATATATAAGAATTTTTTTTTTTTATTTTCAAAAACTAAGACAAGTTACACAAATATTTACAAAGAGAATTGAGAGAAAAGGTGGAAGAAAATAAAGAAAACAAAGGCAAAAACTTGGTATTTTGTAAGTATTTCATACTTTCTTCTACATGAAAATTGTTTCTATTCATCTTAGCTTCAATTTGTGTTGCTAAATTAATGTCTCTACTCTTTGAGTTTGTAATTAAATGTGTTTGAAGCTTGTTGGAGGTGTTTAACATGTTAGATTAATTAATAAGATAATTAAGAGTAATTAAGCTTATTTGATTAATTAGTGATTAAAGTTGTTATTCTAAAGTTTCTTAGCCATTCATAAATGACCTAAAATTGTTCTTGAGTTGTTTCATGATGTTGGACTTGTTTGGTGCAGTAAGGATTAAATTAAAGTGTTGAATTTTATTAATTTGTTAATTTGTGGAAATTATAAAATTAGGGTGCATAACCCTTCCAAATTTGGGGTTTTTCATATATGTGATGTAATTTGATAAATATATGATGTATATTAAATTTGGGATTGATTGAATTTGATATTGACATGTTTTGAACTAAAAAAGACCGATTTATAAATACTGGAAATTTCACGGGTGCTCTCTGTAATTTCCAAAAATTTGGGGATTTGTTGTTGTAAATATATTTTCATGTATTAGGCATGTATAATTCATTTTGGGATTAATTTAGAATCAATTAATTATGTATTTGACAATTTAATGACTAAAATGATCAAATTGTAAAACTTTGGGGTAATTCGGCAATTAGAGGAAATATGATTTCTTGGCTTAAAATTACAGATTTTAAGTATTGATTAATTAAATAAATTAGTTTATTTAATTGATCCAATAAAAAATTTAGAAGCCAAAAATTCTGATTTTCCGCGTTCCGCTACGCTAACATTGTAATTCCTTATAAATCCCCAACAAAATGGTATCAGAGCGAGTCTGATTCAGGACACCCGATATGATCATGCCTTTAAAATTGAATGTTTAATTTTGTCTTTACTTTATGCATGCATATATTTATTTAATTTGATTAAATAAAGTAAAGGCATTTTTGCGGAAAAATCCCTATTTGAAAATAAGGTTTTTATTTAATATGTATTTGATGCATATTTATTGGTCCGTCTTGCAATACCGCTTATGGATAAATTTTCCGCGACAATATCCGAGAACGTGCCAAAGCTATGAGGATATGGCCGGTAGAAATTTATCTGTACCAGATATATTTGATATTAAGTGAATTCAAGCGAAAACAAAATCCTGAACGTGCCAAAGCTGTCAGGGTTTCACAACTATCTTGAATTTATCATTGATAAGTCTAACCTTGGTACGCCTCCTTGTGAATGTGTCAAAGCTGTCATAAAGAGAAACACTAGGACCGAAAGCCTAGGAGTTACTATTGAGTGATTGACATGAGTTGTCTACCTAATGAATATACGTAGGCGAGAATGTGCCAAAGTTGTGAGCTGAAATATATTCATGGGGTCAATCTTTCACTATTATGTTATGATTTGATTATCGCATGTTTTGTATTCTGTTTGGGGATTACAATTTTACATGAAATAGTGGGAAGGGAATTTTAGATTAAAAATCCATGATTTAGTAATGTTTTATGATATAAAATGAAACTATTTTATCAGCTGATTGTTTATTCGCTATCTATTTGATAGATTTGCGATGGCGGCACCAATGACAAACCCCTTTGTTCGTATGCTTGATATGAATAAGCTTAAGGCCGCTGAGAATTTTACCGACTAAGATATGGATTTGAGGATTGCCCTCGGATTTGAGAAGCTGAGATACATATTGGAAGGTCTATTACAGCTTACTGTATCTCGAGATGCATCTCCTGAAGAGGTTGAGACTTTCCGCAGATGGAAAGATAATGATTTACGAGTTAAATCATACATACTTAGTTCTCTTTCTTATGAGCTTAAGAAGTAATACTTTGAGATGCATGATGCTTATAGCATGATGACACTTCTTCATGAATCGTTCATGAACCAGGAACAGGTCATGGTTCATAGAGTTGCAATGGAACTGTTCTATTCTAAACTTGATGAGGGGCAGGTTGTGAGCCTGTATGTGATTCATTTGATCAATTTGATCGAGCAATTGAGGCTCAGTGACTTCCCTCTCAATGAAACTCTGGGGCGGAGTGTCATACTCAGTTCGCTTCCAGCTTCATATCGCTAGTTCATCATGTACTTCCACATGAATGGGATTCACTGTTCTTACCGTGAGTTGCATATGATGCTTCTCACAGAGGGGGAAGATTCAAAGAAAAGAGTTATGACTTGCCTTCCGAAACCTACTTCACTGTCCACTTCTTCCCAATCCAAGTCGAAGGGGAAAAAGAAAAAAAGGAAAGAAGAAGAAAAGCTTCAATGTTCGTCTATAGGCTAAGGTAGCAAAGCCCAATAGAGCTTCTGAAGATAAGTGCCTCCACGGTTAAAAAGTCGGGCACTAGAAAAGAAATTGTCCGGGCAATCTTACATAAATAAGGATGGAAAGAGCATTGACATCATGTACTTTTATTTTTCCTATTATAGATATCTCATTGGCTTGTGAAGCTATGACATCTAATTAGATTTTAGATTTTGCTTGTCCTATTCAAATTTGCAATATATTGCACGTGATGACGGAAAGTAGACGACTGAAATCCGGGGAGATGCAGTTGCGATTCAGGAGTGGTGACTCTCTGGATGCGGTTGTAGTGGGCATATGCGAGATTCCCTTACTCAATGGGAGACTTTTGTTAAATGACTGTTATTTTGTGCCAGGATGTGTGGTGAATATTATGTCTCTTTTTGTATTAGATACTGAATGATATAGTGTAAATATTAAGAATCGTTCTCTATATTTATAAGATAGAAACAATATTCAGATCCTTAGTTGTCCAAATAAGTATGGTCATTACATATTGCGTACCTCACAAGATATCTTTAATACTGGAATTAATAAATGTAAACAATTTGATATAAATAATACCGAACTGTGGCATATGAGGTTGGGTCATATAGACATGAAACGCCTAACCTAATTAGTTAAGCATGGCTTGATACATTATCTGACTATTGAACCTTATCCAACTTGCGAATCTTACATTTGGGGTAAAATGACCAAAGCTCCATTTTCAGGTGTTGGACACCGAGCCACTGCTTATTGAAACTCGTACATTTTGATGTATGTGGTCCCATGAGTTAGACTGCACACATTGTTTTTTCATACTTCATCACTTTTACCAATGATCTGTCACGGTCCAATTATGTTTATTTGATGAAACATAAATTGCAAACCTTTGAAAAGTTCAAAGAATTTCGAAATGAAGTAGAAAAACAGACTGGTCAATATATTAAATGCCTTCGATCTGATCGAGGCTGTGAATATATGAGTGAAGAGTTCACTGATTATTTAAATGAGAATGAGATTCTCGCTTAATATACTCCTCCAAGCACTCCACAACACAATAAAGTGTCAGAAAGAAGAAATCAGACTTTATTGGATATTGTCCGATCGATGTTGAGTTATACAGATTTGCCTTATTACTTATAGGATTATGCTATTTTAACTGCCGCTCATCTCCTGAATAAGATTCCTTCCAAAACTGTTCCTACGACTTCGTATGAAATATGGACCGGTAAGAAACTAAATCATAGTTATGTTAAAATTTGGGGGTGTCTTGCATACGTCAGGATGGCTCAGCAGAATAAGTTTTTGCCACGAGGGCAGAAGTTTAGGTTTGTTGGATATCCTTTAAATATGAAAGGATATTTGTTCTATGATACCGATCATCGAAATGTGTTTGTAGCTCGTGTAGTAAAATTTCTCGAAATAGAAATTTTGTCTAAATGTGGTGATCATAGACAGGCTGAACTTGATGGAATACAACCTGAAACCAATGAACCAACGGATGAACTTGAGTTCAAGAAGATGAATAATCTTCAACACACACACACTCTGTAGGTCACAAAGGGTATTTAGACCTCCTGAACGATGTATTTGATGCAAGAAAAAAGTCTCAATGTTCTCTTAGTTGAAGAGTCTGACCCTCTTACCTAAAGAGAATCGATGTTGGATATCAACTCTGTGAAGTGGCAAGACACCATGAAATCCGAGATGGACTTAATGTATGAGAATCAAGTTTGGAATTAGTTCCGCTTCCCAGGGAATTATTCTTATCGGTTGTAAATGGATTTACAAAAGGAAGCAAGGGCCTGTTGGAAAAGGTGAAACTTTTAAGGCCCAATTGGTAGCTAAAGGTTACTCGCAGCGACTTGGTGTCATACATGATGAAACTTTTTTGCCAGTCTCGATGCTAAAGTTTGTAAGGATTTTGTTGCCAATTGTCGCTTATCATGATTACGAGATTTGGCAAATGGATGTCAAAACGACTTTTCTAAATGGATTTTTTGATGAAGAAATCTATATGGAACAGCCATAGCGTTTCCATCCATAGAGAACTCGGGCATGGTATGCAAGCTGAAGAAGTCCATTTATGGACTTAAACATGCTTCACGAAGTTGGAATCTTCAATTCGACAAGATAATCAAATTGTCTGATTTTCTCAAGAATTCAGAAGAATCATGTGTGTATAAGAAGGCTAGTGGGAGTATGGTGGTATTTTTAATTCTCTATGTTGACGACATCCTTATTATTGGGAATGATATCGGGATGATGGAGTGTGTCAAATCTTACCTCTGTAAGAATTTCTTCATGAAGGACCTAGGTGAAGCTTCTTATCTTTTAGGCATAAAACTCTATAGAGATAGATAACAGAAGATCATTGCGTTATCCCAATCAACATACATATATAAGATCTTAGAACGGTATAATTTTGGTAACTGTAAGACAACAAACATACCGTTCAGACATGGCTTACATCTTTCGAAGAAGATGTGTCAGCAAACAGAAGATGAGAAGATTAGAATGTCTAATCAACTTTATATTTCTTGTTTGGGCAACATCATGTATGACATGTTATTTAAAGGCCTGATATCAGCTTCTCAGTTAGTGTGACTAGTAGATATCAGTCCAATCCAGGAAATGACCATTGGATGGCCATTAAACATATCCTCAAGTATCTTAAATGTACTAAGGATAAGTTTATTATCTATGCAGGAAACGAACTGCAAGTTAATGAGTATACGGATTTTAATTTCCAATCAGATCCTGATGATAGAAAGTCTACATCAGGATTCTTGTTTACCCTTAATGGAGGTGCAATTTTTTGGAAGAGTTCCAAACAGAGGTCGACAGTTGATTCCACCAAAGAGGTGGAATATATTGCAGCTTGTGAAGCTGCAATGGAAGCTGTTTGGGTTAGAAATTTATCACAGAATTGGGAGTAGTCCCAAGTATCGAGAATTGATTTCATTATACTGTGATAATACTGGAGCCATTGCCCAAGCAAAAGAACCAAGGGTGCATCAGAAGTTGAAAAATATGGAACGAAAGTACCACATCATTCGAGAGATTATGTCACGAAGGGATATTATCATGTGGAAGGTACCGAGTGAAGATAATACAGCAGACCTGCTTACCAAGGTCATACCTTTGAAGTTATTTGATAAATATGTGGAGTCGATGGGTATTAGATTCAATCGATATTGGCAATAGAGCACGTGGGAGATCTTGTTAGGATTGGTCCTCTGAGCGCCAATTTTATTATGTATTTCCTTGTAAATACTAATGTAATATTTTATTATGAATAAAATAGAAGTTTCTTTTATATAACATCCTCTTATATATGATAAAAACGTAACAGACCTTATAATGATTATTTATGATACTGTTGCAAAAGTGTCACAACTGACATTGAGTTGTATCATGGCGTTGTCATTCTTAGACAGATCCTGGTCAAGGTTTACACTATTTGATCAGTAAAGTAAACTCGTTGAGACTGATACATGTCGTATATTGGAATCTTGGATTCCGATGGTTTCACAATGAACCATGAATCTTGGAGACTCGTATAGACGTGTAGGTGTTTATAGCGGATAAATACTGAACGACTCACTGAAGATTCTTAATGGATGGTACACCAACATCAATAAGAATCTTCTCAGGTTGAGTGAGCATAATGATCTTTCAATTGAGATACCACTGTGGATATATGAGTTATCTTCCACACTTGTTGAGTGTGGACTGATGCTCAGGATATCCTGTGTGTATCAAGAAAGGATCCATCAATTCTGTGTATATAGTATAGGTATTCAATATGAAATTAGCAATTTATTAAATTCATGAGCCCGCGGTACACTGTAGAAATCAGTTCTAAGTATTATTAAGGGATTGCTAATAGAAACGTCGACGTGATTATATCTATAGAGATTTGACGTTTACATCTATATATTTGGAATAATCTGGATACGTGTAACGGAGGGATTATACGTGTGCTATAACCTCGACCTGATTATTTATAACTCGTTTAATGGTTAAACGAAAAATACATGCAAAATAGACCTAATGGTCATTTTCTAATTTATGTGTAATTGTATTTAATATTTGATATTATTAAGTACACATTAATTAATCGTCAAAATTATGTTATTTTACATATATCATTAACATATGTATTTGAGATATTTAATGTAAATATAATATATTTATTTAAGATATATTTATTTAATTATTAAATAATTAAATTAATTAATAAACAAAATATCTTATGTCATTAATATGATATGGAAATGACATGATTCCATTGGATCACTTGTAAGATTACTTTATGTATAAGATAAATTTTATCATTTATGTTATATAAATTTTTTCCAATGAAATTAAAACAAATTGCAAAATTCTTTATCCAATTTATTTTTCATTTTTCGGCAATATGGTGATTACGCCAAAAAATAACTTGTGGTTATCACAGTATAGCTGGGGTGTCGATTCCTCAGAGAGAAGGTTACAACGAAACTAATGCACTCAAGCAAAAAGGTAAACAGTAACTTAAATAATAAAATGATAGAATTGGTAATTAAAGTAAAGATAAAAAAATGAAAAGATAAGAAAAGATAACAATAGAGAAAAGCAGCAAAGCATCGGGAATCCCTCTTGTATCAAACTCCTATATTGAGTTATTAACTCCTATTATTACTCAGTTGAGGGTTTCACATCCCAAACCAACAACCGGAACATATTCAAGTCTATACATATTGAATTCTAAGGTAATTAAAGATTATTTTCTCTATGTTAACAGCACACAAAATTCATCATTACGAGTTATCTAATGTCGACAATATACCCTCAGGAAATACTGCAGCAGAAGACCAACACGTAAAACAACTTTACCAGTCACAACTGAATTCGCAAACCACACATAGAAGAAGTATGACTGGATCTATATGGGATTTAACAAAATAAAATTTCTGGGCTAAATAATTGAAAGATCATAAAGAATAATAAACATCAATTATATTAAACGGATTAAGTTCATACAAGAATCAATAGCATAAATAATAGAAATTAAAAACAAGAGTTCATCCCTAACTTTCCCTAGAAGATTAGTTTTCCACAAAAAAATAAATAAATAAAAATAGCCTGGGATTGGAGAGACATATCGTTCTGAATATCACAGCTCCACGTCCCAGCTTCTGCACTCTGATTTCTTCTCTGCTCTACCTCTCGGCCACTGCTTTTTTTTTTGGCCGGCACTGCTTCTTATCAAATTTTATAATTCTTGCGCAGTTTCACTCTCTCTCTTAAATATTATATTCACGCTGCCAGCCCTAAGCTGCTTCACGCAACTTTTTCTTAAACAACTTAACGTGGCCCCCTTCTTTTGCAATTTAAAACAATCAACAATTTCCCTGCCATTATTCATGTGAAAATCTTATTTCCCTTTGTCCACTTTTGTCTTCTTTTGTTATTTTGTAAAGCCAATCACCAAAACAAGCTAGACCTCTCTTTGTTTTCTCTCTCCAATTCCAATTCCTACAATAACAACAAATACTTAAATAATAAATAATTTCTATATTAGAATAATGATAAAAAATATATAATAAAATATAAGATATATAACTAAATACTGAACAATAAACCCGAATAAGTGATGTTTCAAAGTACATTTTCATGCATTTATCACAACCCCCAACCAGTTTATTGCTAGTCTCTAGCAATTCAAGCGCAAAAATAAAATAAGAATGGATAAGTAAATAAATAAAAACTATCTAAGCTACTTTTTCATTTAACGTATGCAACAAGCCTTTAAACCCATAGGTGTCCCTAGTGGACGAGTTATAGTCTGGTGAGGGCTTACAACGACGACACCCACAAACATCATTTAAAACATGCAAACTTAAAATAACAAAATAAACTAGTCCTAATAGTTACACATATTAATGTCCTCAAAGAATGCATAGTAATGAAACCAGAGAACCTTCAAAGTACTCAACGCAACTCAAATCTAAGTCTTTGAATAAATCATCTAAGCCAGACTCATAGTGTATGTGTGTAAATGTTCATTCACAGCTTTATTCTTAGGTAAGCCAACTTAATGATTTCGTTTAAAAATTGGAATCGATGAGTCAAACCAACCTAGATATCTCAATTAAGATCTGTAATTGCTTTTCTATGCTCAACATGGTATGATTTCTCTTTTTCTTTTCTTGTCTTTTTTTTTCTTTTTTTATTTTTTTCTTTCTTTTTTTCAACACACCTACCCTTTAAGGTAGCATTTCTCCTCATGGTGGTCCTAATACTTGCTCATGGGTAGCTTCACGCTTATCGATTATAGGTGGTTTAATTTCTTTATTTCGAGACTTTTTCTTTTATTTTTAACCATACCACACATCATAACACAAGTAAATCAGGATAGACATCTAAGCAAACGGTCATTCATCGACATGCAATTTCTTCAACTAGTCACATTGCCAACTACTCTGGCTTTCATTGCTAAGAACCTATAATTAAGTGTGTACGAGTCTAACATAGATAAATTACTCAAAGCATCAGAAAAAAGTACATTAAAAAGACTTATCATTTATAAAATTTCACCCTAAAACAAACAATATCATAATTGGACTTATGATTAACTATTAAGGACTAAAAAAAAAACAAAATAATTTTTTTTTCAATGTTTTTTAAGAAATGTATGTATGACTGGTATTATCATGCTCATGGATACATCTCCACACTTAAAACTTGCATTGCTCTCAATGTATGTTAAATATAAATAAAAAAGGATTAAGGAACAACACTATCAGGCGCAGAGTTGATCAGGTTCCTGCTAGAGAGACTTTGGATGTGTGGGTTGTGCTAAAACCTACATAAACACTCATGCAAATAGAAAAATAAAATTAGCACACAATAATATAAAACCAAATAAAATAAAATAAACAAATAAATGCAGATGCAAAGGTTGCCTCCTCGCTAGCGCTAAGGTTAACATCGTCAGCTAGACGTAACCACTTAATTTGTTCATGGTCGCTTCCATCTAACATACTGATAAAGGCATGGGAGGGAACTTCTATCTAGCTATGGCAATGTATCCATTGATCCTCCAGGGTCTGTGAGACCACACATATGTAAAAATTGGTTCACCCTCCTTTTTAATCTCTCAGGTAGCATATTTAATTGAGCACGAACTTTCATTTTCCTCATTTTTCGGTTCTTTGTGACCAGTTTCAGCTTAGGAGGATTTAATTCAGGTTGTAGAGAAGCTGTTTCTGGCTGGACTATTTCTAGCATGTATGAGTAATGACACTCACCCTCTCCCTATGATTTTTCAACATTTAGATATGAGACTCTTATTGTTTGTCTAAGTGCTTGTGGGAAAGGTACTATTGGTTGGAAAGATGGCATTGGTTCTTCCTGAGGGGTACCTATACCACTATTACCCTTAGGGTCACCTATAGTTTTGGACGTGTTCTGTACACATACTTCCTTACCACTCATAGTGATTATGCATTAACACTTTTTATATTGGCTACTTCATGATACATGTGCCATGTGTTGACCTTGTGGATTAGGTTAAGCTTGAGATGTGAATTTTCATTCTTCTTGCACACTTAGGGCATTAGTTAATGTAGAGATTTGACTCATAATCTCCTTATGGTCTTCAGCTACCTAAGCTATCAACAACTCAACCTTTGATTAGTTTTGCTCTGGGTCTCTATAAATGCATGCCAGGTATCCTCTAAAGAATTTCTAGGAACGACAGATGTGTGATACTGAAGGGCACTATAACCTCTAGGTGGTGGTGTTTAACTCAGCTGATGAGACTCCTGCCTTCAACTAAGGTTGGGATGGTTTCGCCAACTAGGATTATAGGTGTCTGAGTACGGTGTGTAAAGCTTTTGGTACGTATTCATATGTCCCTCTCATCTCACCATATACTAGACACTCTTGATATTCTAGCTGGGCTACTAAATACATAGTCTTGCTATCTCTGGCTTTTAAGGCTTCTATCTGTTTGGTCAATAGCTTAACTTGTGCCCTAAAACTATCCTCTTCCCTAAAGTGGTGTAGGCTTTTGCTAGAAGAAGTGGGGTGTCTCCTATCAGTGCAATCCAATACATTTGGTCTAGTCCATGTATGAGATTTCTTAGCTAGGTCATCTAAATACTCGAATGCCTTATCAGGGTCCTTTCGGATGAACTGACCATTGCACATTGTCTCAACAAATTGGTGCTCCCTAGGGGTCAGTCCATCATAAAAATAATTTACTAAATGCCAACTCTCATATCCATGGTAAGGGCAACTAGCTAACAACTCCTTATACATCTCCCACATTTGATAAAGAGTCTCACTGTCTCTCTAGGAGAAAGTGGAGATTTATGTTTTCAATGCATTAGTCTTATGGTGTGGGAAGTATTTGTCGAAAAATGTCTGGGTCATCTCACCCCATGATCCTATTGACTTAGGTCTTAAAGAATACAACTAGCTCCTAGCTCTATCCTTAAGGGCAAATGGAAAGAACTTAAGTCTAATTGTGTCGGTAGTCTCAAACTGGTCATCGAAAGTAGCTACAACTTCTTCAAACTCCCTAATGTGCATATAAGGAATTTCGCTCTCTAAATCGTAAAAAGTTGGAAGATACTGTATCATTCTAGGCCTAAAGTCTAAATGTGGTGCATTATAGGGAAACATTATGCACGATGGTGTAGCTGTGTGAGTTGGGTGGAGGTAATCTTCAAGAGTCCTACTGGGTGGTCTCTCGTATTCACTCACATTATGTGCATTAGACTTGGATGGTGTGGCAAAAAGATTTTCAAATATGTGGTCAGAGTCCGAGTCTTCTTCTTCAGCCCTAATAAATCTATCAAATTTATCCCTACGTCTAGACATGTAATTGAAGCTCAAATAATACGGGAAACAAAAGAAAAAGAAAAATAAATAAAATGAATAAAATTAAAATTAAAATCTAACTAAAACTAAAACAGAAATAAAATAACCAAAATAAATACTAAAAGTAAATAAACATAAAAATAAAAGACTAGAAACAAAAATAAAAAGAATTAATTAAAAATAAAAATCTAAACAAAAACTAAAAATTAAAATAACTAGATAAAAAGAATAATTAAAAGAATAATAAAATAAAACAAAAAAATGGAACGAAGTTACCACTTCATTGTTGACTAAGCAAACCTGATCCTTTTGATTGTAAATCGTCTCCCCGTCAACGGCACCAAATTTTGATTACACCCAAAAATAACTTGTGGTTATCGCAATTTAGCTGGGTTGTCGATTTCTTAAAGAGAAGGTTACAACGGAACTAATTCACTCAAGCAAAAACGTTAACAGTAACTTAAATAAATAAAATGATAGAATTGGTAATTAAAGTAAAGATAAAAAAAATGAAAAGATAAGAAAAGGTAACAAAAGAGAAAAGCAGCAAAGCATCGGGAATCCCTCTTGTATCAAACTCCTATATTGAGTTATTAACTCATTTTATTACTCAGTTGAGGGTTTCACATCCCAAACCAACAACCGGAACATATTTAAGTCTACACATATTGAATTCTAAGGTAATTAAAGATTATTTTCTCTATGTTAACAGCACACAAAAGTCATCGTTACGAGTTATCTAACGTTGATAATATACCCTCAGGCAATACTGCAGCAGAAGACCAACACGCAAAATAACTTTACCAGTCACAACTGAATTCGCAAACCACACATAGAAGAAGCATGACTGGATCTATATGAGATTTGACAAAACATAATTTCTAGGCTAAATAATCGAAAGATAATAAAGAACAATAAATATTAATTATATTAAACGGATTAAATTTATACAAGAATCAATAACATAAATAATAGAAATTAAAAACAAGAGTTCATCCCCAATTTTGTCTATGAGATTAGTTCTTCATAAAAGAAATAAAAATGGCGTGGGATTGGAGAGACATATCATTCTGAATTATCATGGCTCCACGTCCCAGCTTTTGTGCTCAATTTCTTCTATGCTCTCCCTCTCGGCCACTGCTTCTTGTCAAATTTTATAATTCTTGCGCAGCTTCCCCCTCTCTCTTAAATATTATATTCAAGCTGCTAGCCCTAAGCTTCTTCTCGTAGCTTTTTCTTAAACAACTTAACGTGGCCTACCTTCTCTTTCCAATTTAAAACAATCAATAATTTACGTGCCATTATTCATGTGAAAAGCTTGTTTCCCTTTGTCCACTTTTTTCTTCTTTTGTTATTTTGTAAAGTCAATCACCAAAACAAACTAGGTCCCTCTTTATTTTCTCTCTCCAATTCCAATTCCTACAATAACAATAAATACTTAAATAATAAATACTTTGCAAATTAGAATAATGATAAAAATTATATAATAAAATTTAAGATATATAACTAAATACTGAACAATAAACCCAAATAAGTGAGGTTTCAAATTACATTTTCATGCACTTATCATATGGAAAATAAATATATAAGAATTTTTTGTTTTCATTTTCAAAAACTAAGACAAGTTACACAAATATTTACAAAGAGAGTTGAGAGAAAAGGTTGAAGAAAATAAAGAAAACAAAGGCAAAAACTTGATATTTTGTAAGTATTTTCATACTTTCTTCTGCTTGGAAATTGTTTATATTAATCTTAGCTTCAATTTGTGTTGCTAAGTTGATTTCTCTACTCTTTAGTTTGTAATTAAATGTGTTTGAAGCTTGTTGGAGGTGTTTAGCATGTTAGATTAATTAATAAGCTAATTAGGAGTATTTAAGCTTATTTGATTAATTAGTGATTAAAGTTGTCATTCTAGAGTTGCTTAGCCATTCATAAATGACCTAGAATTTTTCTTGAGTTGTTTCATGATGGTGAGACTTGTTTGGTGTGGTAAGGATTAAATTAAAGTGTGAATTGTATTAATTTGGTTTAATTTGTCAATATGTGAAAATTATAAAATTTTGGTTCATAACCCTTTCCAAATTTGAGGCTTTTCATATATGTGATATAATTTGATGTATTTGTTGTGTATATTAAATTTGGGATTGATTGGATTTGATCTTGACATGTTTTTGATTTGATTTTGACATGTTTTGACTAAAAAGTATCAAATTGTAAATTCTGGAAAATCCAGGTGTGCTCTCGGTAATTTCTAAAAATTTGGGAATTTGTGTTTTAAATTTTATTTTCATATACTAGATATGTATAAATCATTTTGGGATTGATTTGAAATCAATTAAATACGTATTTTACAATTTAATGACCAAAATGATCAAATTGTAAAACTTGGGGGTAATTCGGCAATTATAGGAAATATGATTTCTTGGGTTAAAAATTCAGATTTTAAATATTGGTTAATTAAATAAATAAGTTAATTTAATTGATCCAATAAAAAAAATTTGAAACCGAAAATTCTGATTTTCCGCGTTATGCTGCTCTAACACTGTAATTCCTTATAAAACTAAAATCCATGGATCAACCCTAAAATTAAGTAAGTCATTAAGAGTAAAAGAACAAGGATATAGACACATATAGATTTCACTGATTCACTAGATTTTTGTAATCTACTTTATGTATATTATTTTATTAACAGATCCAGCCATATATGTTATTAAAACAACGTTATTTTAATACATATGTTGTTGGATCTGTATAATTCATTCGTGTTTATATCATTTTCAAGAATGAAAAGATATAACTTATTAGAGTTTTAACAATTAAAATCTTAACAATTGTCGCAACATGATCGAATCATTGTTGTGATCGTATCTTAATCAGGATTCACTTGTGGGCACCACTAAACCCATCATAAAAGAATATCTAAGGATATACATAGATTGTATCAAAGATGACAGAAGGCGTGTGGTCATTTAGGGTTTTTCAAGATTTTCGCTTCTCTAGTCTTTCACATCTTCAATGTGTGAAACGAGAAAAAAAATTCACATCTAAATCTACTTAAGTATAAGAGAAAATTATGAAATTGACATAGTTTTTTCATCTCAACACATTGTCGGTAAATACATATTTCTATCTAAAATGAAATAACATAATATACAAATTGATCATAAAACTTTTATATGCACCTATATGAGTGGTTCCGCGGATCAAATAAATTTGGAAAAAAAATCACAAAAAAACACGGTTATATGCACTGCTTGCATATAAGTTCCGATGATGAGTCTCGCATGGAGACACTACCTCTTTAAATTGTGGAATTCACGGGAAGTGGACGTCGGAAGGGAAGAGTCAAGAATTGACATTTTTGTTGAATTTAATTCCCTAGTTTAGCTTTGGGTTCGCTTGTTGGACCTCTGTTTTTAAAAAACACATCCTTAGCCCAAACCCCTGCAAGACACACACCAAGCCCACACACCACCAAACCACACATCAAGCCCACGCCCAAGGAGTCCATTCACGCCCATCACCTTCCTAAATAACAAAACACACATTAAACATATGCATAAATCAAGCCAAATCCCCTTCCTAAATTAAAGAAATCCCATGGATCCCTTGCCTAATTAAACCAAATCATATCCTTAACTAAAAAAGAATAAATCAAATTAAATCAAATCACTTCCCTAATTAAAAGACTTTCCTAATTAAAAGATATCCCCATTAATGCACAAATCCTTTCCCTATTCACACAAGGATTACCCCTCATTTGCCTATAAAAAGAACCCTTAACCCAACCTTAAAATCCAATAAATCATCCTCACAAAGCAAAAAAAAAAAAAAAAAAAAAAAATTAACCTACTGCCTCACGCCACACAGCCTCCACACAAGTCACCCACAAACCCTCCACTCACGCCACATAGCCTCCACACGAATCAGACACATAAACCTACCCACTCACGTATACACACACACACCACCAATCAACCTCACTCACGAACACATTGCAGCCTCCCTCACGTATCCCTCACATCACGCCATCTGCTGTCTCCCTCACGTATGCCTCACAACGCCTCAAGCCTGCCAACAACGCAACCCACTCACGGCCACTACCCCTTTCACCGACCAAATCAACTCCTCCAACCGTCTCACTGACCTCACCGACTCACATATACACTGCCTCTTCACGTGCCTTCAGTTCACGTAAAAACTACCCTTCATTGCACGCCCAGAACAACCACCGAAACTGCCCAGTTCTGCACCCAAAAACCACTGAAAATCTGCCCAGTTCTGCACCTAAGAAACTGCCCAAAACAGTCCAGAATTCACCCCAAAATTGCCCAGTTTTTTACCGCAAACTGCACCAAAAACTGCCCCGTAAAAACCTCAAACTGTAAACCAAAATAGCCCCGCATTACCGCAAGACAGCAAACCTAATTCGTAACCAGAAACCGCAACGAAACCGAGTGAAAACAGCAGCCCAAACAGTGAAATAGCGAAGGAAAATGTTGAACCAGTGAACCGAAGGAGCTGCAGAGCATCAACCCTTCCGACAACCGCATAACGCACTTCCGATAGACGACTTAAGAGGTTAGACCTGAGGGCATCCTATTTATTATTCTTTTTTATTTATTTATTTTCTTACTGTATTTCGCATGAGTATTGTGGATTGGTGTATGATAGGAATTCCGGATGAATGGAATATGTGTTCTCTCTTGCGGTATATCGGATGGAAACCCAGACGTAAATTCCGTAGCCGAATCTGAATGGACGGTAGTGTGGTTTGCACTCGGGATACAATTCCACGTACCACTTGAGAGAGACACATATTTTGTTTCATCCAACCTTATGTTTGAGCATGATTTAGTCCTTAGTATGTTATTTACTTTTAAGCATGATTTAGTCATTAGTATGTTATTTCTTTATGCATGATTTAGTTCTTTGCTTTCGCATTAGGAATTTAATTTACGTTTATGTTTAAGTGGTTATTTATTTATTCTTTGCGTTTGATGATTCAACATGCTCGTTGTGTGATATTGTATGCTCGCCGTTAAAATGACTTACCTTTAAAGCATGCAAACTTAGACATAGGATTTACTTTAATGAATGCAAACTAGATCTAAGTTACTCTTGAGCATGTATGTTACGTAGATTCGGTTAAGTTATTGCATAAATAATTTCATTACAAGTGTCATAAGTAAGGGACCATTTCGAACCCAGCGGTTTGAGGTCTTCCCTTGCGAGGGGTGAGTACGGCCTTAAATCATTTTTCCAATTCACACCGGGTGGCAATTCCATGTTATTTCTCCGATTTAGTTCCCCCGCAGGCTATTTCGTACTCCCAACTAGGCCGGGAGCCTAGAACATCGTCTCCGATTTCTGTGTCCTACAACGATGACCACAAAGATTGGATTGTTACACTTATAAATAAAGAATAAAGAGCTAAATAAAAATAGATTGGCATAAGATGCCAATAATATCATTCCTAAATCTCCCAATCTAACATTCTTGTGGTAAAACAACCAACAATCTTCCCTTTCAAAACCATAGTCTTCCATGTTGCGAAAAACATGCTTTCATAGAGTAGAGAAAATAAATCATAATCAAAGACATAAGATAAACAAAGAACTATACGAAGATATGTGAGCTTTAGCAAAAATAAAAATTTCTTCCTCTCGGAAATGTCTCCCCCTATGTGTGTATTAATTTATATAAAGATAGTAGAAAATTTAAAAGCCAACACTTAATAAAAAAAAAATCTCCTCTAAAAGTTCAAAATATTTATAATACATGAATGCATAAAGTTCTGAAACATAATACTTAAAGCATAAACCAGTATGATACTCCCCGAATAATAAAAAGGTAGAAGTTTAACTCCCATTGAGAGAAAAACTGAAACACTATTCAATTCTTCCCTGAAACTTGAAAAAAATAATCCAAAACTATTCTCTCATATTTTGGTATAACAATCCAAATGAACTCAAAAATTTGGTATAACATCATGTAAAACAGTCTGCACACTTTGTAAACGATGAACAGTAACTACAGACTACCATACCATTCACACGTTCAAGACTGTTTTGCACCTCTATGACTGCACCATCTCTCTTTTCATTTCATCTCCTCTCCGCCTAATCCTTGTGCATCCATTAAATTTCCAACGCATCTCCACCAATATTTGAACCCTATTTTGCACCTTAGCCAACCCATCACAGCAGTTAGCACTATTACATAACCTCTAGCTCTCCCCTACAACCAATAGAATCATCATTATCCATGATGCCCTAATGGCATCTTTCGTTCAGGAAACTGCTTCTACACGTAATTCAGAAACCTATGTTTTATATTGCATCTCTCCCTTCATTCTTCAATCTATGGGAAGCTATGATAAGGCTTTTACAAATTGAAGCTGAACTACCAAATGACCTTCCATCTCTTGAAGGTTGTTTTGCCTTCGAGACAGAATTACTTTGCTTATCAAGCAGAATTAATGAACTTTAGAGCGATGGATCCCCACAACACAAGCAGAACAGAACATACTTACTTTGATCTTCTAAAAGTGATTAATGAAAACAATGTTGGAGGATTAGTGTCATTAAATGGAAAATTAACATGCAACCAAACAGATTAAAACCAGAAAATCCAACCAACTATGCAAAACCCTAAAACTTGAAATGTAATAAAAACCTGGAAAAATAAAAAATAGATCTAAGTTGAGATCTCACTATCCTTAAGATCTTATTAGCTTCCGTCATGGTGCTCTACGGATGCAATATGGTTAACGTTCTCCCAAGATTCCTTGGATACTTCTTGTTCAAGGGGCACTCCTTAACAAGTGTTTGAACTTGGAATATGATGGAACTCTCTCTTGTTGGACAATTATGACCCATAGCGTCACTATTTGTACAGATCATGGTGTTGTTGTACAAATTAACTATGTGACAAAAGAGATTGCACTCTTATCATTTGTGATTAGATCACCTAGATATATAAATGATGAGAGGTCCTTATGATTTGTTCCTGGATTGAGAATGATATGAGACAGTATCAGTCCATGAAGGATAAATCATTAAATATCCATAGTCAGAGTATTATCGAGATTAGACATCGATTAATACGTAAAAGACTAGTATTACACTTGTGCGCGTTGTGAGGGCATAACGGCATAGTTCTCATATATTTGGGTATAGGATACTCATGCAAGTGTAGTAGACGGTTGTGTTTCACCGATGGTACGGGAAACAGCTTCGCTCTGGATAGACCCTATCGGAATTCCATTGGTAGTATGACTATGTGTCTATGGAAGTCCAAAATCAGGGTAGGTGTATTTAGTCTTAACCTGAGACTTGCACCGCTAATACTTACGACAATCAATACACTTTGGTTACGGTCGTCCAGGGCTTTAACAGGTTCTGTGTACGCCAATGCTGGGTATATTGAGAATCGTAGTGTGTTGGGTGTGATGTCAAGACGGAAGTATCACTCCAATCATAGTGGAGATTATGGTCACGTAGGATACGAGACTGATGCTCTTATATGCTGCAACTTTCGGGATAAAATGACAAGGTCAGGTTTATCCGATTATAGAGACTAGTCACTGGACATCCGACATGTGCTTCGTACGGGGCAGACACAATTCCAGCCCGAGGCCTAGCACGTGATCATCCGATACTGGACAGAAATATGCAATACTATGTATACTACGCCTGATATAGATTCTTTATTCCTGTAAGAATATTTCTGGAGAATTGGGTAGGTATGACACTTTGCCAAAGGCCAACCTTGTCTTGTAAATCGGTAAAACGTAGTACGAGGTACTTACGTGTTCGGATAGTCCGACGACCGAATTTACTGCCAACATATCCGGGGATCTCATGATGACTCGCACTTTAATTAATCTGGGATTAATTAGAAGAGAGAAAATTAATCTATGATTAATTTCGGAGATATTTTATCTAGGATAAAATATCAATAAAAGAGAGATAACGATTAATTTGGAATTAATCGGTAAATTAATATATTCGATATATTAAACTAAATTGGATTTCGACACGGAATTAAAATTAGATTTTAATTCAGGCGAACGAATTAATTTAGAATTAATTCGTTAGCGACGTGAATAGTAATTATGCTTGGCATGATTATTTAATTAAATTAGATTTAATTACGACGCAACGATAAATTCGTTAATTTGGAATTAACGAACCCGAGCCCGAGATTATTTGCGAGCGCATTCGAATTTCGAATTCGAGTGCGGCACGTAAGTCAAATCAAGCGTCAAATCATTAGTCGCATCAATCGTCAAGTCGCTAGTCCTTTCAAGCGTCAAATCACTTGTCACTTTGAGTGATGTGACTTGACAACTTGATTGATTGAGTGACATGACCACTTGAGTGATGTGACATGATGTGAGTTGATGTGGCTTTAACTTTTTGACTTTTTAAAAGCCAAATTAAAGTGAAATTCAAATGAAATTCACAAAAGTGTATAAGATACACTTAAAGCCTAAATTCAAATTAACCTAACACACTTTCTCTCTTTCCTCCCAACTCTCTTCTCTCCATTTCTTCTTCCATATTCACGCCCAAGGGGCTGTGAACACTGTCCAAACCGTGAACAGAAGAGGGCATGAAGAAGTTGATTTTGTGGCAAAATCGGAGGTGCTAGCACACTTAGAAGTTATACGAAGGTGATAGGTAAACCCACCCACGAGCCGAGAATCAAACGACGAAGCTTGGAGCTTCAAATGTTGGATCAAAATCTGATTTTTGGAGGTAGAAAATCTGCACAGTAGTGGCATTTTTGGAGGGCAGAATTTTAGTTTTGTTCTTCACCAAATCGCCTCAACCGATCGATGTGAGTATTCCGCTACGTTCGTTGATGTATTCACATGTTATTTTCATGCTTATAATGATCTTGGGACCTAATTAGAAACCAACAATGGCATCAAGAGCCTAGGTTTGAGCATGAAAATATTTTGGGCTTACAATTAGGTAAAATGAATTTGAGCATGATTTAATGAAATTGGATGATTTAGTATGCTTAAATGTTGTTGAATTGAAGATTGATTGGATAAATTTCATGAAAATATGATTGGATCAATTTTTCCCAAATTGGTTATGGTGGCCGAATGTATAATGCCCTATTTAGTCTTGGAATTTTGATATTTTGGACATTGGATGTGTTGGAAATCATTCGGGATGTGGATTTAATATCGATTGTGAATTAATTGGATTGAATTCGAATCGAATAAAAATCCCCTCTTTGCCGAGACTAAGAAGCATGTATATGGGTTTGATTTTTGATAAAATGTGTTGGACATGTTTTGTTGATAATGAGCATGATTAATTAGGCTAATTGATGTTTAGAAATGTTAATTGGGTAATTAATTATGTTGAACACTTTATGTAATTAAATTGGAATTTAGAATTTGGTAATTTAATTATTTGGGCCTAATTTTGGAAATTGGACTTGTAATGTTGTAAATGGGCTTATTGGGCTTTGTTGTACAAAGTTGGGTTTAGGAAAATTGGATTGGATCCAATTGGGCCAAAAACCGCATCCAAAAAGCCCAAATGCGACTTATGAACCTTTAAAGTTTAATTGGGCCTAATGGGTCGAAATTGATTTCTAAGCTTATGGGGTAACTCCTTGATTGGGTTTTGGTTGCCGAAGCCCATGCCTTAAAGAAATTAATTGAAAGCCCATTGGACTTGAATTAAATTGACGTTGGACGTTAATCGGACTTTAAGACTCGTAACGATTAAATTTGGAATTTAAGTCGTAAAAGGTTTATTAATAAAGTGTAATATTTAATTTGGAATTAAATAATGAATTAGTATTAAATACATGTTAAATTGGATTTAATGTTGTAGTTTAATTTAATTCGAGAATTCGTACTTTGAGTACTATTCGCAAAACGAGTTTGACTCGGGCAAAATCAAATCATTGTTTGAACACTGGATGATCACTAATTATCAGATTAATTAATTTGATTAGATTGATTGATAACATGCTTGTGTGAATACATGGTTGTGATGAATGAATAATGTATATCGGATGGATATTAGTCGGGTGTGGGTAATTTTGGAAATTGTTGTAATAAATTTGATTTATTAAATTGGACCTGCGAGTCCAGCCTTATTACCTCCTTATTCTTTGTATTTCTTCTCACCTATTCCCCTCAATGTAAATGAGGTTTCTTTAGAAGTGTAGTGTAACGGGTAAAAGTAATACAAGTGCTAGCTTGAGAGAGAAATGGAGAGATTTGATCTAGGATCAATGTGTTAAGTATCCATCCGCATATCATTATTATTTATTTTCATACGCGCTTTATTATGTGTTTAGAATGCATGTTTAAGGGTGTATGATGATGAGACCTTAACAAAGATAATAAATTGGTTGCCAATTTGCACGCGAAAAACCCTCGCTCTTATATTAAGCGTCTTTCCTTCCATTGAGTGATTCTTACTCAAGATCTAAGACGGCATTGGTTTGTTGGCCAAAGTCAAGGCCTTTGTCTGTCGAGGATGTGTTTGAATCACGAAGGCTTTGTTCCATATCAGTGTCTTGTCCAAGTTGTGGTTTGTTGGCCAAAGTCAAGACCACTTCTTGTCCATCGACATTATATAAGCTTGTTGTGCCAAAGCCAAGGCTTAGTTGATTCAGAGGAAAAAGGTTAGGTAATACATTGGGCATATATAAGATATATGTTTCGGACTTGGATGTCCCCCTACCGGATCTAAGAATTGGATTGGATCCAATTGATCTTACAGATAAGCCTAATTAATTATCATATAATTTGTTGGCCAAAGTCAAGATTGTGTGATATTTAACGGGATCCTAGCCTACTAGGAAACGCGGTTTCTCGAGTACTCGACAGAGGGTTAGAGGCTCGCTGAAAAATAGTGTGAGGCAAGAATTGAGTTTGCAATATTCGTTTAATTACTTGCCATATGCGCTCAAACAAATATCATTCGTCGTTTTAATTAATATTAGTTGGACTAATATTTAAATGTTGTATTAATTAAACAGTTGGATTGTATTCAAACTATTCATTTATAATTGATTTTATAATTGGATTATAGTAATCAATATAATTGATTTTAATCTATTAAATTATAGTTGATTAAATAGTTGGACTATTGTAATCATTATAATAAGTAGTACCAAAATCGTTGATTAAATAGTTGGACTATTAGAATCAAGATATAAAATTGAAAGATTGACATTTAAAACATAATCCTAGGGAAAATGTATTTAAATGGTTTAATTTTCAAATTGGGAATATATTTTCAGGATGGTCCTGGAAAATAATAAGTTATTTTATTTGATAAAATAATATATTAAGCCTAAGCCCGAAGTTAAGCAAATAGTCGAGCATAATCTTTGGAAGATTTATGTAATGATAACTTTAGTGCTTAATCCATTAAGCTTGTCGAAGTAGACTCCTTGATTTCTGAATCAGAGCTAAGGATTAGATCCTTAAAGTATAATACTGAAATTGAAGGATCTTCATAAATCTATGTTTAGATTTTAGAAGTACTAAAATTGCAATAATAACTCTTGGAGAGTTAATGACTGTTCTCAAGAAGACAAAGTCAAACTTTGCAATTAGGCAAGTAGCGCAATGCGCACCTTACTTCGATATTTTAGAAGGCCAAGGATTGGCCGAAGGCTACTGGAATGTTGAAAAGGGCAAAGACAAAATCATTATAATCTTCTGGGAAGATAAATGACATATCCCAAAATGTCTGCTTAAATTATGGCAAACGGGATCGCGTAAGCGTGACTGCTGTTTGGACAAGGCAGACATGAATGAATTAAAGAAAGGGCAAGGCTCTGACTTTAATTATGTTTGTCAAAATTATGTTCACTACTAGTATTGAAATTGGATTTTTCATACTTAGTGTGGTACATAAAATATATGTACTGATGTGCAGAATCTGCTATGAGCAGGATACTGACTTCAGTTGAGATTAATTTACGGACTGAAAACGGGACGAAAGTCGTTGTTTTAACTGTAGATACCTAAGTTTAGGAACTACCTTCGGGTGTGTACCTAAATTTGGAAACTGTTATAATGTAACTAGTTTGACCAGAAACATTATCTCTATATCAGTGTTTGACCCGCTGCGGGTGAACCTTTATATTCTAGAACACTAAAGTGTTTTATTATATAAAGATGATATTGAGATCAACACATTAGATGTGAATAACAGTATTTATATTTTGAATATAAATAATATCTCGAACATATAACATGACAATCAAATAGCTCAAACTGATTTGATCAGAAGAAACTAATTGTGGCATTGTTGTCTTGGACACAATTAAACCAAAATCACATATCCACACATTTGAAGAGTGGGTACTCGGACTATTTTGATTCCAATCAAGAAAAGTCTACGAATCTAGTTTATTGGTAAAAGTGCCTAAAATATTATTCACTTGGTAAAAGTGTAAATGCCACAGATCTATTAGCCCTAGTTCATAGTGAAGCAAGTGGGCCCATGTCTAGCTAGGCTAGATGTGGATATGAATATTTCGTGACCTATACGGATGTGGCATCGCGTTATGGTTATTTGTTTCTTTTGAAGAACACAAATCAGAAACTTTTACAGTTTTCAACACGAAATAGACAAACAGATCGACTAAAGTATTAAATCATCACTGTGAGACCGTAATGGAAAATACTTAAGCAATAAGTTTCTAATATACTTGAAAGAGTATAGTATTCTTTCAAATGAGGACTCCTCCCGGAACACGTCAATTTGACGGTGTGTCGAACTGATAAATCAAATTTTATTGGAAATGATAAGGTTAATCGTGAGTCGCTCTGAGCTACCATTTCCTTCAATGGGTAAGCGTTAACAGTGCAGAACTTATTTAGAATAAGGTTCCATAATAATCTGTTTGACATATTTCATATTAGATATGAACGGGAAAGAAACTGGGTTTCACATTCCTGAAAATTTGGAAATGCTGGGCATATGTTTGGATGATACCAAACTAAAACCCAAATTGGATAAGTGTCAATTGTAGGATATCCTAGGGATACCATAAGTATAGTACTTATACATCTCACCAGAGAACAATGTAATTGTTGCTCGCCATGCGGTTTTCCTAAGAGGAATACCGATATGTAGTGGTAAGTGGGACGATAGTAAAACTCGATGAAAATCAGAGTAATATTATTCAAGGCATCGAATCTTAATGGAACATAAATAGTTCATCAAGGATGAAACTATTACCAGTAATCTTCGAATACACAAGAACCGCGTAGGTCGGAGAGAGTCAGAAAACAACCTAGGGTATGGGTTCTGATCTCACCTCATAAAGATGTCTATCTTATTGAGGTATACCAACTGACTACGTATGAGGAAATGATACAAGGTATCGACTTCCTATCATGATAAAGTGTCATGAATCCGAAATGGATTCCACGTATATCAACTGTGTTTGGATACTAGTTGATGTACCGAAAGGCATTGTGCCTATTGGTACTGTTTAAGTCTTCAAGGAAGACATACATGGAAGGCAACATACCAAAGTATAAAGCTAGGCTTTTAACGGAAAGGTATCGTTATCAACATTGTGTTGATTACGATTCAACCTTTTAACTGTTGCCACGGTAAATCCATTTGAGAATGCTTGCCAAAGCTGCGTGTTTCATTTATGAAATATGACAACTTTACGGGAAAATCGCTTTCCTGAAAAGGAAACCTTTTGGAGGATGTTTTCAACATCCTGACGATTTTGTCGTACCAAAACTAACAAACAAGGTTTAAAGGTTATTTGATCCATGTTTGGATTGAAGCAAGCATTGAGTTCTTGGAATTACCGTTTTGATGTAATCATAATAGTGTATGATTTGATTCAAAACGAATATGATTCTTATATATATAAGGAGGTTAGTGGGAGCTCACTGACAGTGGCTGTCCTATAAATAATGATAATATGTCATTTCTTGGAAATGATATTCCCATTAATATAATCGGTGAAAGCTAGGCTCTCGAGAAGAATCTCCGAGAAACTCATATATTGAAAAATGTACGTGACCTGGTGTCTCATACGCTTTGAGCATATGGATTCACAAACAGGCCAATCCAAGTGATAGTCACTAGATTGATGTTAAGAACGTCCGTTAGTATCTTAGAGATCTAAGGATGCTGTCTTAATCTGTGGAGAAGGAGAACTTGAAGTGACTAGGATCACTACTTGCAAGTTTCATAACCGATAAAAATGACTATAAGTCACAAACGATACTATAAAGTTTGAATAACGGAACAGTGAGCTGGAAATCTTCCAAGGAAGATGCTGTTACCGAATAAACAACAAATGCGGGTAATTGCTTCAGCTGAGGCAGCAATGTAAGCCATCTGGGTCAATAACAAATCTAATTAGATTAGATATAGTTCTGTTAGCAGCTTAGGTAGGCGTTAGCACAGGCTAAAGAATTAATGGTCTCATCAACAATCCAGATACATACTTCGATAATCATCTGATTCGTTCGGATCATACATCGTGGCGATGTGATGATCGAATAAATCGCATCAGATGATAATCATGTAAATCTGCTGACGAAAGTTTTTCTCAGCAATTTGAGCCAACCGTACATAGTTCGAGTGTCAAGCACTCGAGTGACTGGCTATAGACAAAGTGGGAGATTGTTGGAAAATTATGACCCATAGCGTCACTATTTGTACAGATCATGGTGTTTTTGTACAAATTAACTATGTGACAAAGGAGATTGCACTCTTATCATTTGTGATTAGATCACCTAGATGTATAAATGATGAGAGGTCCTTATGATTTGTTCCTGGATTGAGAATGATATGAGACAGTATCAGTCCACGAAGGATAAATCATTAAATATCCATAGTCAGAGTATTATCGAGATTGGACATCGATTAATACATAAAAGACTAGTATTACACTTGTGCGCGTTGTGAGGGCATAACGGCATAGTTCTCATATATTTGGGTATAGGATACTCATGCAAGTGTAGTAGGAGGTTGTGTTTCATCGATGGTACGGGAAACAGCTTCACTCTGGATAGACCCCCTTAGAATTCCATTGGTAGTAAGACTATGTGTCTATGGAAGTACGAAATCAGGGTAGATGTATTTAGTCTTAACCTGAGACTTGCACCGCTAATACTTACGACAATCAATACACTTTGGTTGTGGTCGTCCAGGGCTTTAATAGGTTCTGTGTACGCCAATGCTGGGTATATTGACAATCGTAGTGTGTTGGGTGTGATGTCAAGACGGAAGTATTACTCCAGTCATAGTGGAGATGACGGTCACGTAGGATACGAGATTGGTGCTCTTATATGCTGCAGCTATCGGGATAAAATGACAAGGTCAGGTTTATTCGATTATAGAGACTAGTCACCAGACATCCGACATATGCTTCATACGGGGCAGTCACAATTCCAGCCCCAGGCCTAGCACGCGATCATCTGATACTGGACAGAAAAATGCAATACTACATATACTACGCCTGATACAGATCCTTTATTCATGTAAGGATATTTCCGGAGAATTGGGTAGGCATGGCGCTTTGCTAGAGGCTAACCTTCTCTTGTAAATCGGTAAAATGTAGTACGAGGTACTTACGTGTTCGGATAGTCCGATGATCGAATTTACTGCCAACATATCCGGGAATCTCATGGGTCCCTTCCTAAAGATTCACCGATGACGTATGACTCGCACTTTATTAATCTGAGATTAATTAGAAGAGAGAGAAAATTAATCTGGGATTAATTTCAGAGATATTTTATGATAAAATATCAATAAAAGAGAGATAACGATTAATTTGGAATTAGTCAGTAAATTAATATATTCGATATATTAAACGAAATTGGATTTCGACGCGGAATTAAAATTAGATTTTAATTCGGGCGAATGAATTAATTCGTTAGCGACGTGAATAGTAATTATGCTTGACATGATTATTTAATTAAATTAGATTTAAATACGACGCAACGTCAAATTTGTTAATTTGGAATTAACGAACCCAAGCCCAAGATTATTTACGAGCGCATTCGCATTTTGAATTCGAGTGCGGCACGTAAGTCAAATCAAGCGTCAAATCATTAGTCGCATCAAGCGTCAAGTCGCTAGTCGTTTCAAGCGTCAAATCACTTGTCACTTTGAGTAATGTGACTTGACAACTTGATTGATTGAGTGACATGACCACTTGAGTGATGTGACATGATGTGAGTTGATGTGGCTTTAACTTATTGACTTTTTGAAAGCCAAATTAAAGTGAAATTCAAATGAAATTCACAAAAGTGTATAAGATACACTTAAAGCCTAAATTCAAATTAACCTAACACACTTTCTCTCTTTCCTCCCAACTCTCTTCTCTCCATTTCTACTTCTATATTCACGCCCAAGGGGCTGTGAACACTGCCCAACCGTGAGAAGAAGAGGGCATGAAGAAGTTGATTTTGTGGCAAAATCGGAGGTGCTAGCACACTTAGAAGTTATACGAAGGTGATAGGGAAACCCATCCACGAGCCGGGAATCAAACGACGAAGCTTGGAGCTTCAAATGTTGGATCAAAATCTGATTTTTGGAGGCAGAAAATCTGCACAGTAGTGGCGTTTTTGGAGGGCAGAATTTCAGTTTTGTTCTTCACCAAATTATCTCAACCGATCGATATGAGTATTCTGCTACCTTCGTTGATGTATTCACATGTTATTTTCATTCTTATAATGATCTTGGGACCTAATTAAAAACCAACATCTCTGACTCAAGAAAATAATAATATAAGACTTCTTACTACTTTAAATTTCGGATTTTGTTTCAAATATTGAGAATGAACATGGAGGCCTCCTTATAAAGGCATGGAAGGGTGCCTTAAGGGCACCTTTTGGGTTGGGATGCAACTCTCCAAAGGGTTATACCCCTCTCATGCATCCCTTAGAGCCAAAAAGCATGTTATACTCATTGGAGGACCTGTCCCTATAGGTTACCATCTAAGGGACATGTCACTCTATATAAACCAACAATATTTGAAGAATTATAATAATCCCCCATAATTCTTCAAATATTAATGCAGACACTTGAGAGAGTTTTCGTGAACTAAAGCTGCATCGAAATAGGTAGCTTTCACATTGAACCTTTCCTAGTGAATGACATTTGGATTTACTTGGCAAACTAGTGACCCATAGTCTTGAACTGGTCTACCGTTAGTGTAAACCAAGACAATTGCCAACACACAACTTTACTTTGACCATTTCCCGTTGTGTTCATTTCGGCCATAAACATCGGTCCTGGATTCATCAAACACTTTAGGAAAATCAGCTTGAAAAATCCCATGGAAGCAGCCTCACTTCTTACTTGAAATAGGTGATCATCTATGAAGAGATAATCTGCCTTTACCCCTATTAGGACTCATCTCCTAATATAGTGATCATTAAAAGCCTTAGTCTATCCAAACATTGATAGACAGTACTTGACTTCATTATCGGAATGGGAAAGAGTACAAAACTCTTCAGTGCTTGTTTTGAATTGCACAAAGTTTCAGTTTTCCCTTTTGAACCTAGATCTTAGGATCTCCATTCAGCTAGGTTGGGTTTCCACAGTGACAATTCTTAATTTATAGGCTTCAAGCCCATTTCCCTCGATGACTTCTCAACTTGCTCTCTAGGTAAACCTTTATTAAATGGATCCTATAGGATTTCCTTCGACTTAACATAATCGATCGATATTATGCCACTTAAGAGCAGTTGACGTATGGTATTATGTCTCTAATGTATGCGTCGAGACTTACCATTATACATTGTATTTTAGGCTCTCCCAATAGCTGATTGGCAATCACAATATATGCTTATCACTGATCTGGTGTGGACCAACTAGGAATATTCTCCAGGAAATTTCGAAGCCATTTCGCTTCTTCCGCTGTTTTATCTAATGCTATGAACTCTGATTCCATAGTAGACCAGGTAATGTATGTTTGCCTCAAGAATTTCCATGACACGGCTACATTACCAAGTGTGAAAACAAATCCACTCGTAGATTTGGAATCCACTGTATCAGATATCCAGTTAGCATCACTGTATCCCTCTAGAACAATAGGATATCTCTCATAATGTAGCCCATATTTTGAAGTTTCTATCAGATACCTCAAAACTCATATTATGGCCTTCCAGTGGTTATATTATAAATTGCTTGTATTTCTGATAAGCTTGTTTACAGCTTGAGCGATATCAGGTCGTGTGCAATTCGTGAGATACATCAGACTTCCGATTATTCTCGAATACTCTAACTGCGATACGCTTGAGCTAGTATTCTTTCATAAATGAAGAGTTAGGTTTATAGGAGTTCTAGCCATATTTAGATCCATTTTCTTATATATTTCTCAAGTATCTTCTCAATTTAATGAGTCTAAGATAATATATATCCTTCTGATGTCCTAGAAAAATTTTAATTCCTAGGATCACATCAGCTACTCCTAAATCTTTCATATCAAATCTGCTAGATAACACGTTCTTGGTAGACTCAATCATTTCATGATTACTACCAATTATCATCATATTGTCTATATAGAGACACACACTGACATATCTTTTTTGAGTTGATTTGGTGTATATACACTTATCACACTCATTGATTTTGAACCCACTTGACAACATCTCTTTGTCAAATTTCTCATGCCATTATTTAGATGCTTGTTTTAATCCATACAAGGATTTTACAAGTTTGCACATTTTCAGTTCTTGTCTAGGAACATTGAAACCTTTTGGTTGTTCCATGTAAATCTCTTCATCTAATTCATCATTCAAGAATGTCATCTTTACATCCATTTGATGTATTTCAAGACCAAATATAGCTGCTATGGCTATGAGCATTCTTATCGATATGTTACGACTCACTGGCGAATAGGTATGAAGTAATCAAAGCCTTCTTTTATCTATAACCTTTTATGAATATTCTTGCCTTGTACTTATCTATTGATCCATCCAGTTTCATCTTCTGTTTGAATATCCATTTGTAACCCAGTGGCTTACAACTTGGAGGAAGATCAACCAACTCCCAAGTATGATTTTGTAGGATTAAATCAATCTCAATGTTGATAGCCTCTTTCCATAAAAGTGCCTACGACGAAGACATTGCTTCCTTATAGCTTTGAGGCTCATTTTCTAACAAATATGTTAGAAAATCGAGACCAAATGACTTAGACATTCTAGCTATTTTTCCACGTCTAGGTTTGATTGTATTAACGTTTGCACGTTGATCTGATTCTTGGTCAACATGATCACTGTCTTTGACAGTATCAATAGTTCTTTTGAGAGACTCTGTTCTTCGCCTTTCCTTACAAGGAAATATCTCTTCAAAAAATATCACATTCCTTGACTCAATTATCATATTCGGATTGATGTTAGGAATCTCAGACCTGTGTACCAAGAATCGATATGCACTACTATTGCGAGCATATCCAATGAAAATAAAATCAACAGTTTTGGGTACTATTGTAACCTTCTTAGGTTTAGGAATAATTACTTTGGCAAGACACGTACAAACTTTCAGTTATTTGTAGGAAGATACATGATCTTTCCACAATTCATATGGTTTCTTGTCTAATCTTCTGTGAGGAAGCTTGTTCAGAACGTAGTTCGCGGAAAGTAAGGCTTCCCCTCACAAGTTCTGGGGTAAACCAGAACTTGTCAACATGACGTTCATCAATTCCTTCAACGTTCAGCTTTTACGCTCAACAATCCCATTTTGTTGAGGCGAATAAGGAGTAGTAGTCTCGTCAATAATTTCTTGATTGGAACAATATTCACCAAATGGTGACACATATTCACCACTTATATCACTCTTTATTCTCTTGATTTTCTTGCCAAGTTGATTTTCAACTTCGTTCTTATAGTGTACAAAGCTCTCAATTGCTTCATTTTTGCTCCTCAGCAAATACACATAACATAATCTTGTGATGTCATCGACAAAAGTGACAAAGTATTTTTTACCACCTTTTATTTGCACAATATTCATATCACACACATCAGTGTGTACAAGTTCCAAGGGTTCAGAATTTCATTCTATGGAATGAAATGATGTTCTATGTATTTTTACTTCAGCACATACCTCACAATTATGTTGGCAATTAATTGCAAATTTAGATATAAGATCCATGTTAATTAATTTATGCGTTGTATAATAATTAACATGTCCTAACCTCTCATGCCATACATTTTGTGGCTCAATAATATAAGCGGAAGTTGTAGCTTTATCAATAGCACCGTGTCGATTAACAGTCATTATATTGAATTTGAAAAGACCCTTAGTAAGGTATCTTTTTCCTACATACACTTCATTTTTTGGTCAATACAAATTTATCAAAAACAAATCAAGCTTAAAACCAGTCTTACTAAGAAGAGAGCCCGAGACAAAGTTCTTCCAAATATCTATAACATGTAATACATTCTTCAATGTAAGCTCATTTCCGGATGTCATCTTCAGAACCGATGTGCCTTATCCAACCACTCTAGAGGTAGACAGGTTTTCCCTTATCAGATGATCACCGTCATCGACCTTCTAATATGAGGAAAACATCTTGCTATCTGTACATATATGACGAGTAACCCCAGTGTCTACCCACCATTCGCTCGGATTCCCAACCAAATTGGCTTCAGTTATCACTGCTGATAGGTTTATCTCTGAGATCTCTTCAGCCAGCTACTCATCTTCAGTAACATGGGCCTCTTTTTTCTTTTTCTTGCCATTGTCCTGAGACTTTTTATTTCTGTAATCCTTTGCCCCATAGTTGTAGCACTTTCCCTTGAACTTCTTGTTAGCTTGGGAAGAATCAACTCCACAGTTCTTTCTCTTCTTGCTACCCTTTACACCTTCGACAATGTTCGCCTTAGACTCCATAGTCTTGTAGGTAGCATTCTTGGACTTCCTGTTGTCCCCTTCGATGCTCAATCAAACTCCAAGGTCTTCAAGACTTATCTGCTTCTTTTTATATTTCAGATAACTCCTGAAGTCTTTCCATGATGGAGGCAATTTTTCAGTAATGGTGGCAACTTGAAACTTTTCACAGAGTTTCATTCCTTCATCTAGTATTTCATGAATGATCAATTACAGTTCACCCAACTAAGACATTACTGTTCTTGAATATACCATTTTGTAGTCTAGGCATCTACCCATGACAAATTTCTTTTGCCCGACATCATCAGTTTTGTATTTCTTCTCGAGAGATTCCCAGAGAATCTTCGCAAAAGTCATGCCTTGGTACACATTGTATAGGGTATTATCAAGACCCCCCAATAGGTAGTTCTTGCACAAGAAGTCGCCAGACGACCATGTCTCTTCTCGCAGTTGCTTGAGTGTTGCCGATTCACCCTCCATAGGATCTGGAGGATCTTTGAGGTACTTAGCCAACTGGAGAGTTATCAGGTAGAACAACATTTTGCTCTGCCACTAATCAAAGTTTACCCACCAAACCTTTCCGGCTTTTCTCCATGAAAGATCGGTACTATGATATTTCCACTAGCCATGTGTAACTGGAAAAACCGAAAGAGATCAATAAGTCTACAAAAGATAAATTGCACAACGATCAACAAATGATCTTGTTCAAGTGATATACCAAGTATCCACTCGTTGTTCCATTGGACAGTAGTGCCAATAAACAAAAGTCCTTGAATTTTCGACTAAAATTTCTTATGAAAAGTAAATAAAGGAATATTCCCAGAGGATGAGGGGGTCTGAAGTAACCACTTAAATCCCTGACCACTCAGGCTCTTATCGTCTTTTTGATAGAATATCCTTTAAACACTTCCTCAATAGAATCTTTTCACAATTCAAAACTTAGTATTGCATTTTTAATTTTATAATATAATATTCAATATTAGTAGATATATGTGTATGTGTCAATCAAGATTGGATGGAATTACTTGTGTAAGATTACACTTTAAATTCTCAACCAAGTAAGAAACACACAATTAATTTTCAACTTTATCACTATGTGTATGCTTGTGATAATTGAACACCCTAATATTAACTTAAATCTATACTACCAAGATTATTGTGATACAATATATGATTTTACTAAGTTAATATTATGATTAATTAAGTTAATCTCAGGCTATTTTTTATTTCCAGGACTGATTTCATTAGTGTCATGTTCGTATTTATGTTCGAATGAGACTGCCCAGTGTTTGTACGGTCGTGTAACATTCGTAAACGCATTCGAACGAAGTGTTCTAGAGAGTTCATGTTCATGGAGCATTCGAGAACGCGTTCAAACAGAATGTTCCAGAGAGTTTATGTTCGTATGTAATCTGAAAACTCGTTTGAATGAAATATTCCAGAGGGTTTACGTTTGTGTTACGTTTAGGACACATTCAAACGTTCTAAGGTAGAAAGCTTGCATTCGAGTTCCATTTGAATAAGCGTTCGAATGTTCTAAGGCAGAAGGCTTGCGTTTGAATACGCGTTCAAACGTTCTTATGAAAATTCATATATTAGCCTTTGCGTTCGTCGGGCGTTTGAACGCCCTTACGTATATTTCATGCACATACTATATTTTCCAGAAATTTCATAATCTAAACATGTGAATTTCTATCTAACAACACTAAAATAATACGTTCTTAAGATTGTTAGAGGATTAGTGTCATTAAACGGAAAATTAACTTGCAACCAAACATATCAAAATGAGAAAATCCAACCAAACTATACAAAACCCTAAACTTGAAATATATTGAAAAACCTAAAAAATTAAAAGCGGATCCAAGTCGAGATCTCTCTGTCCTTAAGCACTTATTAGCCGCCATCACGGTGCTCTATGGATGCAATATAGCTAATGTTATACCAGGATTCTTTGGATACTTCTTGTTTAAGGGGCACTCCTTAACTAGTGTTTGAACTTGGAATATGGTGGAACTCTCTTAGACTCAAGAAAATAATAATATGAGATTTTTTACTACTATAATTTTCAGATTTTGTTTCAAATATTGAGATTTGAGAATGAACATGGAGGCCTCCTTATAAAGGTATGGAAGGGTGCCCTTGGGTTGGGGTGCAACCCTCCAAAGGGTTATACCACTCCCATGCATCCCTTGGAGCCGAGAAGCATGTTATACTTATTGGAGGACATGTACTTATAGGGTACCATCCAAGAGACATGTCCCTCCTCCATCTAAACCAACAATATTTTAAGAATTTACAACAAACAAGAAGTAATGGACTACTGGACCATTAAATCCTATAAAAATATGCAGAGAGGGGAACTCAATTAGCCAAGATAAATGCTTGAACTGGATAGATAGGAAAGAATAAAAATTTGTTATCTACATTTCTGAAGAAAGTAGATATTTTTGAAGAAAATACAGCAGTGTTACAAAATGTATCGTATATAAGATGTGTTTTCGCTTGTCGCGGCCGCGGCGATTACCACCTAATTAGTGGTGGTAATCGCTGTGGCTGGGTGGTCGATGTGAAATCAATGCCTAGGTACCAATTTCGTCGGCACTCGACTTCGTAGGTGTTGAGTTTCGGCATTACTTTTTTTCCCATTGTCGCTCCAAAATGATGATATTTTAGAGGTATTATTAAACGCGCTCCCTAACGTTATTTTGGGGAAGTGGGTTTTAAAAAAAAAATCACGCTTGAAGGGTTTCTAACTTTCTTCTTTATTTCTTCATTTCGTCTATGCTCAGCCTTTAGTGCTTCTTCTTCATTTTTCACCTTCGACTTCGTTTCTTCTTCTTTGTTTTGAATTTTTTTCAAGCGTGAAGAGTTTCTAGCAAGTCTTCATTTTTTCTTCTTTCCCCTAAAATTCATTTCTCTTCTGTTTTTGAATTTTGGCTTTGATTTTATTTTTTGTTAATAGTTAAAAATTAATTAATATTGATATTAGATTATTAGTTAATTACTTAAAGTAGTTGTTAATAAATTATAAATTTAATTAAAGATAAAACAACTAAATTTTAGGGTGTATAGTGATAAATGTTAGGGGTTGGTGCTTTGAGCGCCAATTTCTTATGTACTTCCCTATTTTGTATATATTTTATTAATGAATAAAATAAACAATTTTTGTAATATGAATTCTTTTATTATATAGTAAAGAGGCAAATGACCCTAGAGTGATTGATTATGATACAGTTGCAAAAATATCGCAACTGATATTGAGCAGTATCATAATAATATCATTCTTTAACTGTTCCTGGTTAAGGTTTACAATTACTTCGTAAGTAAGTAAACCCACTGAGACTAGTAAGTGTATATTGGAATATTAGATTCCAATGGTTTCTCAATGAACCATGAGTCTCCGGAGACTCAAATAGACACGTAGGTGTTTACATCAGATAAACACTGAACGACTCTCCAAAGATTCTTAATAGATGGTACACTAATATCAATAAGAATCTTCTCAGGTTGAGTGAGCATAGTGATCCTCCAACTTGAGGTACCACTGCGAATGTATGAAGTATCCTCCATACTTTGATGGCAGTCACGTCACTGATATTTTTAGATCAGACCTCCGCCTATTTGTTAGGTATGGACTGATCCTCAGGATATCCTATGCGTATCAAGATATGATCCGTCAGTTATGTGTACGGAGCATAGGTATCCATTATGGAATTATCAATCTATTAAATCCATGGGCCCGTGGTACACTGTAGAAATCAGTTCTAAGTGTTATTTAAGAGATTGCTAATAGAATCATCGACATGATTATACCTATATAGATTTAAAGTTTATATCTATATCTCTGCGATAATCCGGATACCTGTGAGTCTGTGACAGAAGGATACCTAGACCTGTATGATTCAGAGATTTTATGCATGTTCGTCATAATTTACGGGTGAGTAGATTATGGACACGAAAATAGATTTCGGGACAGATATGCCTGAACCTAGAGAGTCTCACTAATGAAATATACTCATAGGGAACTGTGGCAACTTTTATAAATAATACTGATTATTTATAAGTCGTTTAATGGTTAAACGAAGATATATGTGTTTGAGAACTTTCGGCCCTTTATTAAATGTCAAATTGTGATATTTGACATTTATTATTAATATATGTATTTTGATTATTTAATGTAAATATAATACATATATTTGAGATATTTGTATTTAATTATTTGATCATTCAAATGTTGAATAATTAAATTAATTAAATATTTAATATCTAATTTACTATATTAAGTAAGCTAAATGGCTTATTTTAATTGGATAAAGTGGCCAATTTTGATTGGTTTTATTTGGGAAAATTTTATTGGATGTTTTGTGATAAATATTAATTTGATTAATGATTTATAACAACAAATATTCATTAAATCCTTTTCCAATCATTGAGATAAAATTGATAATATATGGATATTATTATTTTCCCATTTTCGATCATTATAGGGAAAATATATAAGCCTTTTTTTATTTTTGGTTTTACATTCAAGAGCCCTAAAAATAAAATACAAAGAGAGAAAGAGAGGAAACGGAGAAAGAAAGGAAGAAAAGCTTGGAAAATAAGGATTTTATTAACTTTTTTCTTACTTTTTCCTTTATGAAAATTTTTTGTTTTATCCTAGGCTTCTAAATGAGAAGCTTAGTTTCTTCACTACTCTTTTGTGGATGTGTTTTGATGATTGGGAACTTGATTGAAAGATGTAAGCATATATATGTTCTTAGATTGCTTTAAATTATTTATTAAGCATTCTTTTTTAACCATTTGATGGAAGTTTTCATTCTAGAGTTACTTAGTCACTCATGATTGAACTAGAATTGTTCTTGAGTTGTTTCATGATGGTGAGATTTGTTTAGTGTTATAGGACTTGAATTAAAGTATTGAATTTAATTATTTTGGTGTTAATTTGTTAATTTATTGAAATTATAAAATTAGAGTTCATAACCCTCACCAAATTTGGGGCTTTTCATATATGTGATGTAATTTTATTTTTATATGAGGTATATTAAATTTGGAAATTTTTGGATTTGATCTTGGCATATTTTGAACAAAAATGACCAAATTGTAAATTCTTGAAAGTTTAGGGACCATTCAGCAAATTCTGAAAATTAAGGTTCTTTTAAGTGCAAATTGTATTTTCATGTATAAGACATGTATAAATCATTTTAGGATTGATTTGGAATCAATTAGAATTGTATTTGACAATTTTGGACTAAAATTATTAAAATATAAAGTTTTAGGAAAAAACGGTAATTACTGGAAAATATGATTTTTGGGTAAAAATTTCAGTTTTTAAGTATTGAGTAATTAAGATAGATTAGTTTATTTTAATTACCCAAGGAAAATTATTGAAATCAGAAAATTTTGATTTTCCAGCATTCTGCTGCATTACCTGAATTGCGGCCCAAAACCCCAACAAAATGGTATCAGAATAAGTATGAACCTAAACACATGATATGAACATGCCTTTAAATTCAATTTTTAATTATGTTCTATCTTTATACATGCTTATTTTTGTTTAATTTGATTAAATTAAATATGTATCATCTTTGCAGAAAATCCCTTTTTAATAAGGTTTTAAAAGTAATATGTATTGGATGCATATTTCTTGGTCCGTCTTATCAATACAGTTTGTGGATATCTATTTTATGGCTGTATCCGAGATCGTGCCAAAGTAGTGAGGGTATAGTTGATAGAAATTTATCCATACCGGATGTATATGTGATACTAGATAAGTTCGAGCGAAAGCGGAAATCTTGAACGTGCCAAAGTTGTCAAGACTATGCAAGTATCTTGAATTTATCATTGACAAGTTTAACATTGGTACGCCTCATTATGAACGTGCCAATGCTGTCACAACGAGAATGTTGGTTTCTATTAGGGTCCCAAGATCAATATAAGCATGAAAATAATTTTGAATACATCAACGGAGATAGCGGAATACTCACATTGATTTGTTGAGACGATACGGCAACAAAACAAATTGATTTTGCTCCTCCAAAGTGGCGCCCAAAGTAGCAGTCCACTGTCCAAAATTTTCAGTTTTGGTTGATGATTTTGAGCTCCAAGCTTGAATCAAACGGTTCCCGGCTTATGGGTAAAGTTCCTTATCACCTTCGCATGTGAATTGGAGTGCTAGCTCTTCTTGATTTTGCCAAAAATCAACTCCAAAGACTACTTACTGCTCACGTTTTTGAAGTAAGGCAGTGAGCAAAAATGGTGTTTGGGCGTGAGAGATGAAGGAGGAAAGAGAGAGAGAGTTTTGTGTTTTTTGTTAATACAAAATGTGTAAATCAATTGTATATATATTTTCCAAAAATTAAATACAAGATTTACCATTTATTTAACTTTCAAAAAGTCAAATGAATTAGATTTAAACACTTTGAGTGTTCCACACTCAACCATCAAAGTCCATCAAGTCATATCAAAACAATCAAGTTGTCAAGTCACATCACTCAAAGTGACAAGTGATTTGACGCTTGAATTGACTAACGATTTGACTCCTGATACGACTAATGATTTGACGATTGATGTGACTTGCATGCTGCACTCGAATTTGAAATGCGAATGCGCTCGCAATCACACTCGGGCTCGGGTTCGCTAATTCCTAATTAGCGAATTATACCGTCGCGTCGTAATTAAATGATTACGCCTAGCGAAATCACTATTCACATTGCTAACAAATTAATTCTAAATCAATTTGTTCGCCTGAATTAAAATCTAATTTTAATTCCGCGTCGAAATCTAATTTCGTTTAATATATCGAATATATTAATTTACCTGATTAATTCTAAATTAATCGTTCTCTCTCTTTAGACGATATTTTATCCTAGATAAAATATATCCGTAATTAATCCCATATTAATTTTCTCTCTCTCATCGAATTAATCCTAGATTAATTAACCGCGAGCCATACGTCATCGGTGAATCATTGGGAAGCGACCCATGAGATCCCCGGATATGTTGGCAATAAAAACGGTCGTCGGACTATCCGAATACGTACGTACCAAGTACTACGTTTTACCGATTTACAAGACAAGGTTGGCTTCTAGCAAAGCGCCATGCCTACCCAATTTTCCGGAAATATCCTTACAGGAATAAAAGGATCTATGTCAGGCGTAGTATACATAGTATTGTATATTGCGATTCAGTATCGGATGATCACGTGCAAGGCCTGGGGCTGGAATAGTGTCTGCCCCGTACGAAGCATATATCGGATATCAAGCAACTAGTCTCTTTGAATTGGATAATCCTGACCTTGTCATATTATCCCGATGATTGCAACCTTTATAGAGAACAAGTTCTGTATCCCTGCGCGATCATCATCTCCATATATCTGGAGTGATACTTCCATCTCGACATCATACCCAATACACTACGATTCTCAATAAACCCAGCAGACGCGTACTCAGAACCTGCTAAAGCCCCGGACGACCTAAACCAAAGTTTATCGATTGTCGCAAGTACTAGCGATGCAAGTCTCAGGTTAAGACCAAATACACCTACCCTGATGCGGACTCCCATAGACACATATACATACTACCAATGGGATTCCGCGGGGTCTATACAGAGCGAAGATGTTTTCCGTACCATCGGTAAAACACAACCTCCTATCGCACTTGCATAAGTATCCAATACTTAAACATATGAGAACTATGCCGTTATGCCCTCACAATGACACAAGTGCAATACTAGTCTATGCCGCATTATCGATGTCCAGTCTCGATAATACTACGACTAGGGATATTTAATGATTAAACCTTTATGGATTGATACTGTCTCATATCATCTCAATCCGGAACTAATCATATGGACTTTTACCATTTGAATATAAAAATAAATAAATTGCTAAACGGTAAAAGGCAATTTAATTACTACATAGTTAATTTTGTACAAAAATACAATGTCTTTTGCAAATAGTGACGCTATGGGTCATAACTGTCCAACAGAGAAACGACCAGGACCTGAATCTAGGAGTCACTATTGAGTGATTGATAATGAGTTGTCTACCTGATGAATATACGTAGGTGAGATCGTGCTAAAGTTGTGAGCTAAAATATATTCATGGGATCCACCTTTCGCTATTAACTTTAATTTGATTAATTGTTTGTTTACATTCTATTTGGGGATTACAGTATTTCATGTAATAATGGGAGGGACATTTTTAGATTAAAAATTCATGATCTATTTATGCTTTGATTATCTTTATATTATTTGAAACTGGTTCGTTTGCTAACCATTTTTCATTATCTATATGATATATTTTACGATGGAGGCACCTGCTTCTAATATTTTTGCTCGTATACTTAATACGAACAAGCTTAAGAGTGCCGAAAACTTTACAGATTGGGACTTGGATCTGAGAATTTTCTTGGGTCTGAGCAAATAGAATATATATTAGAAGGCCCGTTGCCTCTTGCCATAGAGGATGATGTAACACAAGAGGAACATTAGACTCTCCAAAGTGGAGAGATGGTGAAAGAAGAGTCAAATCATATATTCTCATTTCCTTGGCACTAGAGCTTAAAAGGTAATATTTTGGATTGCCTGGCGTGAATAATATGATGATGCAGCTGCGAGAGTCCTTTATGAACCAAGAACGAGTGTCGGTTCATAAAATTACAATGGAACTATTCCATGCATATTTGGAAGAGGGACAGACTGTGAGCCCTCTCTTGCTTTATCTAATTGATTTGATCGAATAATTGAGGCGCGATAATTTCCCTCTCAATGACACTTTAGGACGAAGAGTCATACTTGAATCTCTCCCACCATCATATCGCCAATTTGTGATGTATTTCAATATGAATGAGATTAGTTGTTCTTACTAGGAGCTGCATAAGATGTTGCAAACTATAGAGGAAGATTTGAGGAAGGGAGTTCTGACTCGCCCTCTTAAATCCACTGCTCTTCCACTTCTTCTAATCTAAACAGAAAGGGAAGAAGAAGAAAGGTAAGAAAAAGAAGGGTATAAATCTTCCACCACAAGGTAAGATAACTAAACCCAAGAGAGCCGCCGAACATAAATGCCACCTCTACAGCAAGATCGGCCATTGGAAGAGGAACTGTCTTGATTACTTGGCCCAGATCAGAAAGGAAAAAGAATCTACTTCAGGTAATTTTATTTTTCCCATTATTGATATCTCATTAGCTTGTGAAGTTATGTCGTCCAATTGGATTTTAAATTCTGCTTGTCCAATTCACTTTTGCAATTCGTTACAGGTGCTGAAAGAAAGTAGACGACTAAAATATGGGGGGATGCAATTGCATTTCGGGTGTGGCGACTCTTTGGATCCAATTATTGTAGGCTTATGTGAGATTCCCCTACCCAGTGGGAGCCTTTTGTTGCATGACTGCTTTTTTATACCGAGATATGTTGCGGACATTATATCACATTTTGTATTAGATACTGAAGGATATAATTTAAATATTAAGTTCGTTCTTTATATTTATATGATAGATATAATGTTCAGATCCTTGTTTTCCAAATGAGCATGGTCATTACATTTTGCATACCTCACAAGATATCTTTAATGTTGGAATTAATAAACGTAAAATATATGATATAAATAATATTGACTGTGGCATATGAGGTTGGGTCATATAGGTGTGAAATGCCTAACATAGTTGGTTAGGAATGGTTTGATACAAGATCTCACCATTGAACCTTATCCAACTTATGAATCTTGTATTCGAGGTAAGATGACCAAAACCCCATTTTCGGGTGTAGGACTCCAAACCACTGACTTATTGGAACTAATATATTCTGATGTATGTGGTCCCATGAGTCACACTGCTCACAATAGTTTTTCCTACTTTTTTACCTTTATCGATGATCTGTCACGGTATGATTATATTTATTTCATAAAAGTGAAATCAGAAACCCTTAAAAAGTTCAAAGAATTCTGAAATGAAGTGGAAAAATAGACTAGTAAATATATTAAATGTCTACAATCTAATCGAGGCGGTGAATATATGAATGGTGAGTTCATCGATTATTTAAAGGAGAATGAGATTCTCGCTCAATATTCTCCCCCGGGTGCTCAGCACAATGGAGTATTTGAAAGGAGAAATCAGATTTTATTGGATATTGTTTGATCGATGTTGAGTTTTACAGATTTCTCCTATTATTTATGGGGTTATGCTCTTTTAACTGCTGACAATCTTCTGAATAAGATTCCTTCCAAGGTTGTTTTTATAACTCCATATGAGATATGGACTGGTAGGAAACTGAATCTTAATTATGTTAAGATTTGGGGCTGTGCTACCTATATCAAGATGGCTCAGCCAGATAAGCTTTCGCCTCGAGAGAAAAAGTTTAGGTTTATTGGATATCCTTCAAATACGAAAGGATATTTGTTCTATGATATCGATAATCAAAATTTTCTCGTAGCTCGCTTCGTAAAATTTATAGAAGTAGATTTTTTGTCTAAAAGAGGTGATTAAACACACATTGAACTTGATGAAGTACAAACTGGAACCAATGAACCATTGGAAGAATATGAAGTTCAAATAGATGAAGAAACTTCAACATACACACTCCGTAGGTCTCAAAGGGTGTCTATACCTCCTAAACCCTTGTATTTGATACAAGAAAAGAGTTTAGATGTTCTCTTAATCGAAGAGACTGACCTTTATACCTATAGAGAAGCGATGTTGGACATCGACTCCGGGAAGTGGCAAGAGGCCATGAAATCAGAGTTAGACTCTATGCTTCAGAATCAAGTTTGGGACTTGGTTCCAATTCCTGAAGAAATTGTTCCTATTGATAGTAAATGGGTTTACAAGAGGAAGTGTGGGCCTGACGGAAAGGTTGAAACCTTCAAGGCTAGACTGGTAGCTAAAGGTTACACGCAGCGACCTGATGTTGACTACGATGAAACATTTCACCAACTGCGATGCTAAAGTCTATAAGGATTTTATTGTCTATTGCTGCTTATCATGATTATGAGATTTGGCAAATGGATGTCAAAACGGCTTTTCTAAATGGGTTTCTTGACGAAGAAATCTATATGGAATAGCCAGAGGGTTTTATGTCCTGCAAAACCCAGGCATGGTTTTTAAGCTTAAGAAGTCCATTTATGGACTGAAACAAGCTTCACGAAGTTAGAATCTTCGATTCAATGAGATTATTTGATTGTCTGGTTTTCTTAGAATACGGAGGAATCCTATATGTATCAGAAGGTCAGTAGGAGTATGATAGTATTTTTAGTTCTCTATGTTGATGACATCCTAATTATTGAGAATGATATAAGAATGATGCAAGACGTCAAACCTTACCTCTGTAAGAATTTATCCATGAAAGACCTAGGTGAATCTTCTTATATCTTGGGTATAAATCTCTATGAGGATAGAGAAATGAAGCTTATTGGGTTATCTCAATCGACGTACATAGATAAGATCTTAGAACGGTATAATTTTGCTAACTGTAAGACAATAAATATACTGTTCAGACATTGTGTAGGACACAAATGTTGACGTTGCTGTTCTAGGCTCGCGACCTAGTTGGGAGTACGGAATAGCCCGTGGGGGAACTAAATCGGGGAAATAACATGGAGTCGCCACCCGGTGTGAAACGGGAAAATGTGATTTAAGGGCGCACTCACCCCTCGCAAGGGAATACCTCAAATCGTTGGGTTCAGAATGGTCCCTTACTTATGCCACTTGTAATGATATGATTTATGCAATGAATTAACCGAATCTACGCAACATATATGCTCAAGGGTAACTTAGATCTAGTTTGCATTCATTAAATAAATCATATGTCTAAGTTTGCGTGCTTAGAAAGTAAGTCATTATAACGGCAAACACACAATTTCATAAGCACATTATATTCATGGATACAAAAACACAAGTAAATAACCATTACACAAGCATGCATAAAAGTAAAACGGAATAACGGCAAACACATAATTTCATAAACACATTGTACTTACGCATACGAAAACACAAGTAAATAACAATTACACAAGCATGCATAATGAAGAGAAGCAATTAGATGCAAAATACAAAGAGATGATTAAAGAGGCAATTATACATCGAAATAAACGTGCAATGATGCGATACATAAATGCAAATAACAGAATAATAAATGGCGCGGCAAAGTATCGCGGTAAAGGTAGACTTTTAGCTTTTCTTCCCTCAAATAGAGAACTTTTAGACCAACGTAATAAGCCCATTTGCGTTACACTATGATGCATGATTAAACAAGGAGATGGCATATAGCAAGCAAATAATGGAATAATAAAAGGCGCGACAAAACTTCGTGGTAAAGGTAGCCCTTAGGCTTTTGATCCCTCGAAATGGAGGACCTTTAATCCAATTTGATTTGTCCATGCGCATGACATTACAATGCATAGAAATAAAGACAGCAATATGGGACATCGTAATGCTCGATTGGACATATATCACATTCAACCAAACATACTTCGTCCGGTTTGACAAAGTACTGTCGTAAAGGTAGTCATTTAGACTTTTATTCTCTCAAATAGAGGACATTTAGACCAACATACTAAGCCCATGTGCACTATATCATCAACACATAAACATATAACCTGCAGAAAATAAATGGTGGAATATTAAAGGCGCGGCAAAGTATTGTCGTAAAGGTAGTCTTTTAGACTTTTCTTTTCTCAAATAGAGTACCTTTAGACCAACATACTAAGCCCATGAGCACTATATCACAATGCATATAAAATAAAGACAACGATATGAGATTTCATATGCTCGATTGAACATATCTCGCATTCAACCAAACCATACTTCATCCGTCGCGTCAAAGTGCTGTCATAAAGGTAGCCTTTTAGACTTTTCTTCTCTCAAATAGAGGACCTTTAGACCAACATACTAAGCCCATGTGCACTATATCATCATTACACAAGCAAATAGCATACGGAAATTAAATGGCGGAATATAAGCAGCGAATAATAAACAAATAAGATAAAATAAGATGAAACATGTGCCGTTTGCTCAAGTGGTACGTGGAATTGTCACCCAAGTATAGACCACACTATCGTCCATTCGGATTCGGCTACGAAATTTACGTCTGGGTTTCCATCCTATATACCACGAGAGACGACACATTTTCCATTCATTCAAGGGCCACAACACACATTAACCAATGACTCTCATACAAAGAAAATTCAATAAACAATTAAAATATGAATAAAAATAAATAAGAAAGGTGCCCTCAGGTCTAACCTCTTTTGTCATCTCACGAAAGCGCGTTACACGGCCGTCGGAAAGGTTGATGCCCCGCTGCTTTTCCGGTTCACTAATCCAATGTTCTTCCTCGCTGTTTCGCTGTTTGGGCTACTGTTTTCACTCCATTTTGCTGCTGTTTTCACTGTATTTCAAGGGTTTTAAAGTGTAGTTTTTGTTCACTATTTTGGTAATTTAGGCCACTATTTGAAGGTGTTTGGGCTGCTGTTTTTGGCTACTATTTTTGGCGTTTGGGGGTGATTTTTCGGTGAATATAGTGCAGTTTCAGGGGTAAGTTTCGGTCACTGCAGGGGCTATTTAGAGGGTAAGTTTCGGACACTGCATGGGCTGTTTTAGGGGGGTAAGTTTCGGTCACTGCAGGGATGTTTTTGGAGAGTTTTAGTGTAATTTCGATGGCAGTTGAGGCAGTTTTGGTGACAGTTTTGGTGAAATTTCGATAGTAGTTGAGGCAGTTTTGGTGACAATTTTGGTGGCAGTTTCAGGCTGTGATTTCGGTAATGGAGGGGGTTTCAGAGGGGATTATTTTCGGTAATTGAGATGAGGTTTTAGGCTATTGGTTTCGGCAATGGAGAAGGTGATTGAGGGCAGTGTTTTCGGCTATTGAAGGGGTTTGGAGGGATGAGTCTTCGATTGTTAGAGGGAGGAGAGGGAGAATTATTTTGCTTCTTGTTTTCTTATATTGGGCCGTGAACTAGAGCTTTGGTGTTTTTTATGTAAGTGTGAGTGAATGCTAGGAGGGGGCAAGGGTTGGTTTTGTGTTTCTTTTATAGGCAAAGGCTAGGGTGAATCCTTGTTTGAAAAGGAATGAGATTTGTTAATTTTGGATGTCTTTTAATTAATGTCACACAAGGAAAGCATCTAGTTAAATTAGGGAGGTGATTTGGCTTGTTTAGGAAGATCATATATTTGATTTGTTTCATTTAGGTAGGTGATTTGTTTTAGTTAGGATTGGATTTATTTGATTTGTTTTAATTTCACCATGTGTTAAATATGTGATTTATTATTTTTGGATGTGTTTATTGGGCTTGGTGTGGTGGGTATGTGGGCTTGTCTATGTGGGATATGTGGGCGTGTGGCTTGATGTGTGTGTGTGGTGGTGTGTGTCTTGGGGGTTTTGGGCCAAGGTTAAATGGTTTGCCGTAGTTTTGGGCTAAAGGTGTTTTAAAATGGAGGTCCAACAAGCGAGCCCGAAGCTAAACAAGCGAATAAAATCCAACAAAATATTGATTTCTGACTTTTCCTCTTCCGACATCTGTTTCCCGCGACTTAAAAGGTAGTGCCTCCAAATGAGACTCATCATAGGGACTTACATGTAAAAATGCAGTGCCTACAGTCGCCCCCACTTTGATGAGGCTTGTGCAGTGTGTGACAATGACAATCCTATCAAAGTTATGCAATGCATTTTTACTTACCTGGCTCGCCAGCTGCCACCTGACTTGCCTGCTCCTTTGAGCTGAGTTGATGACGTAGTGGACCTCGATCCTGGGACGCATCCCAATAACTGCAACCGACAACAAGGGCCTCGACCCTGGGATGCATCCCAATACTGCTGACAATATGGGTCACGACCTTGGGACACATCCCCAAAACTGATGATGTAGGGGGCCAACGACCCTGGGACGCATCCTGATAACTGCAATCGACAACAGGGGCCTCAACCCTGGGATGTATCCTGATAATGTTGACAGTGTGGGTCATGACCCTGGGACGCATCCGTAAAATTACTGATGATGTGGGTCATGACCTTGGGACGTATCCCCAAAACTGCTGATACTGATGCTGATGTGGATGTGGATGTGGGCCTCAACCCTGAATCTGATATGGATGCTGATGTGGGCCTCGCCCCTTGAATTTGATATTAATGCTGATATGGGCCTCGCCTTGTGGGACTCATCCCCAAAACTGATATTGTGCTGTCTCTGTTTCTGATTAGCTCGTCTTTGTCGCTTTCTCTTTTCTTCTTCGAAACCTGTGAATACAAAATAAACACAAAAAGAGTGCAAAATATGTTAAGTGTATGCATGCATGAATAAGTTTCCTATCCTGTCGGGTTAGGTCTTCCGCCAACTCTCTTGGTGACTACTCGGTCTTCTCTCCCTCAGACAAAATACTACTTCAATCTATCCACATTGATCGGTTCAGTGAACTTATTCCCTTCCAAGTCTGACAGTCTTACTGCTCTATTTCCCATTACTTTCTGCACTATGTAAGGTCCTTCCCAGTTAGGTCTGAACTTTCCTCTCAGATCTCTGGTCGACGGACTTGACTGCTTAAGTACCAAATCACCCTTTTTGATCTTAATAGGGCGCACCTTCTTGTTGAATGCTCGGGCCAGCCTTTTCTGATATATCTGCATGTGATATAAGGACTTCATTCTCTTCTCATCCAGCAGTGCTAACTGTTCAAACCTCTGTGCGGCCCATTCTTGTTCAGGTAACTCTGTTTCTGCTAATACCCTCAAGGATTGTATCTCGACTTCCACTGGCAGTACTGCTTCCATTCCATAGACCAGAGAGTAAGGCGTGGCTCCGGTCGCTGTTCTCACTGATGTTTTGTACCCCTACAAGGCGTACGTTAGTTTGTCGGCCCAATCCCTGCAGTTCTCTGTCATCTTGGCTAATATCATTTTTATTGTCTTGTTAGCTGCCTCGACTGCCCCACTTTCCTACGGCCTGTAAGGTGATGACTTGTGATATCCAATCCCGTATCTCTGCAGCATCGCCCTCGTTTCTCCTTGAAGCTGAACTCCGTTGTCTGTCACCACATGATGCGACATCCCGTACTGACAAATGAGATTCCAAGCTATGAACTTTGCCATCTGCTTTGCTGTAACATTGCGTAATGATTCGGCTTCCACCCATTTCGAGAAGTAATCTACTGTCACTACTATGAAGCGATGTCCATTCGATGCATTCGGTCGAATCTCTCTGATCATATCAATTCCCCATGCTGAGAAAGGCCATGGCTCTGACAACCCGTGCAACTCTATGTGCGGCAAATGATTCAAGTTATCGTGCGCTTGACAATCATGACAGTGCTTTACCAGCTTCGCGCAGTCTGTCTCCATGGTCAACCAGTAGAAGCCTTATCTTATAATTTTACAGGACAAGTTCAACCCATTCATGTGCGGTCCAAATACCCAGGCATATATTTCTTCCATTATCTTCTGAGCCTCTTCTTTTCTCAAACACTTTAGCTGAACACCATTTGCTTGCCTCTTGTATAGTTCCCCTTTCAAAATCACATACTGAGAAGCTAACTTCTGAACAGCTATCTTGTCTTTTCTGCCTGCTCCATCCGGGAGTTCCCCGTGTTCCAGATACCTCTGAATGTCATGATACCAAGGTTTACCATCGTTGATCTCAACTTCTAGAACTCGTTCTATCTCATAAACGGGTCTATTTGTTGTTGTCAGTACCAATAGTCTCATCACTAACTTCTCAGGATTTTCCCAAGTTGATGCAAGTGTAGCTAATGCGTCTGCCATATGATTCTCTTCTCACGGCAAGTGCTGAAACTTACAATCGGGGATAGCTTGTGCCAACTTTCTGAGGTGAAAAAGGTAAGGTTTCAACCGTTCTTCCTTCAATTCCCATTCTCCCTGCATCTGTCGGATTACCAACATCGAATCTCCGTAGACCTCCACACTCTCAGCCTTCACGGCTATCAGTGCAGTCAATCCAAAAGCATATGCTTCATACTAAGCCATGTTATTAGTTACTCCGAACGTCAACCTCTTGGCCAAAGGTAAGGTTTCTCCTTCGGGGGTCACTATCACGATCCCGATCCCAGCCCCTTTGTAATTTACTGCTCCGTCGAAATACAGCTTCCACCCCTGAACAGTTATTGCTTGGATCTCTTCATCTGGGAATTCAAACTTGTACTGATCCATTTCAATAGGTTGCAATGCCAGGAACTCTACTACTGCTCGCCCTTTGATTACTTTGGAAGTGAGGTACTCAATGTCAAACTCTGTCAGCAACACTAACCATATGCCTAACTTCCCTACTAGCGAAGGCACTGAATGAAGATATTTCAAGGGGTTTTCTTTGGCTACCATCTGGATCTTGTAAGACTGGAAGTAATGCCTCAGTTTTCTGGACGCCTATACCACTGACAAACAGATCTTCTCTACCTCTTGATAACGGGCTTCATACGGAAGCATCTTCTTACTGAGATAGTAGACTGCATGCTCTACCCCTGTCTCATATGCCTATACCATTATTGCCCCCAATGCTTCTGATTCTATGGCCAAGTATAATATCAAGGGTCTGCCCGGTCTCGGAGGTTTCAATACAGGAGGCTTTACAAGGTAATCTCTGATCTTATCGAAGGCTGATTGACATTGTACATTCCATTTCACTGGCTGATCTTTTCTCAATAGTTTGAAGAAAGGCTCAGATACTGACGTCAACTTGGCGATGAACCGACTGATGTACTAAATTTCCCTGAGGAATGCTCTGACTTCCTTCTCAGTCTTTGGTGCTGGAATCTCTGTGATTGCTTTGATCTTCTCAAAGTCCACCTCTATTCCTCTCATTTCTACTGTATGTCCCAGCAATTTTCCTGATGTTACCTCAAACATACATTTCATGGGATTTAGCCGCAAGTTATACTTGTCAACCCTCTGAAGGAATTTCTCCAGTGCTTCTATATGCCCAATTCTTGTCTCTGATTTCACCATTATATCATCCACATATACTTCAATCTCTTTGTACATCAAGTCGTGGAATAGTGTAGTGGCCATTCGTTGATAAGTAGCTTCCGCATTCTTGAGCCCAATAAGTTCCCCACTCAGTGAAAAAGGCAGTCTTGTGCTTGTCTTCTTCAGCCATGAGAACTTGGTTTTATCCTGAAAACCCGTCTGCAAATGAATACATAGCAGCTAAAGCCGCACTATCAACCAGTACGTCTATATATGGTAGAGGAAAATCTTCTTTCGGGAAAGCCTTGTTAAGATCTCTATAATCCACACATATTCTGACCTTCCCGTCTTTCTTCGGCACCGGCATAATATTTTCCAACCACTCGGGATACTTCACTACTTCCATGAACCCCGCATCTATCTGTTTCTTAACTTCCTCTCTGACTTTCTCGGCCCACTCAGGTCTCATCCGTCGGAGTTTCTGTTTCACTGGCCTCATGTTCGGATAAGTTGGTATTGTATGCTGGGCGATGCTTCTGTCTACTCCGGGAATGTCCTCATAGGACTAGGCAAAAATTTGGCATATATGACCAATACTTCTTCTAATTTCTCCCGCTCTTCAGCGGTAACCTCACTTGCAATCAGAATTTCCTTAGGAATCTCAAGTGTGCCAAGGTTAAATGCATTCATTTTGGTGGAGTTGATATCAAATATACTCAAGTCATGCAAATTAAAAGGAAAAGACTCAGGCAAGTAAGTAAAATGATTGTCTTTATTGCTAGCAAGTGCAGAGATACATTCAAATAAATCAGGAAGGTAAATGTCTTCGTCCACCCCAGACACATTGTCTTCCTCAGTTTTCTTCTCTTCGAGGGTCAGACCCTCCAGCTTCATCAACTCCTCTTCCCATTTCTCTTCTTCTTTCTTCGTAAATTCTTCTGTCAGCGGTTTCTTACGCAGCATATCTTGAAAGATCTCAAATTCGGACACCACAATCCCCGTTAACCTCTACTGATTCTGGCTCCCCTTGGTATCATGTTGCCTTCACAAAGTATTCTGTCAGTTTCATCCCTTTCTTCTTGGTCTTTGGCTTATCCTCATCCGACTTGTACCCCTTCATCTCCGAGTGGTCTGCCCTTTAAAGTCTGGCAGAGTTCCTCTGACACCTGAACCTTTACCCGGCTCGAACTTCATTTTTTCCATTATCCTAGCCACTTTAGGATCTACTCATTCTTCAAAAGTTGCTAACACCTGGAACCACGTGAAAGGCTATATCTCTAAAGCAGCCACAACATTATCTACTTCCGCTTTAATGGTGATGATCTCTCCACCTTATGGAAACTTGATGGCTTGGTGTAGAGTAGAGGGCACGCCCCTAAGCTTATGAAACCATGGCCTTCCCAACAACAAAGCAAAGGTAGCTGGGATTTCAAGTACAGTGAATTCAACCTCATCTTCAATCGGACCCACCTTAACTATTCTAGTGAAAGTTCCCTCAACTCCTCGCTTACTGTCATCGTAAACTTTGATGGTCATATTGGAGGGGTCCAGATCCGTCGCCTTCATTCCCAATCTCGATAGGATCTTCAAAGGGCACACATTGATGGATGAGCCATCATCCACCATTACACAGAATGTCTTCCTCCCTCTTACTTCAGCTCGGATGAATAATGGCCGGTTGTGATTTCTTCCCTCTGTCGGGAGTTCTTCCTCAGAAAAGGTTATTGTCTGCAAAACTTCCTTCTGTATTGATCCCACAAACATTGCCGGATTAGCATCCTCTGGCACTACTATCTTGCTCAGGGCTTCAACCATAGCATGCATGTGCTCCTGTGACAAACACAACAATTCCCATATGCTGACCTGTGCCCGAGTCTTCTTCAATTGGCGCAACACTGTATCCCATTCTATATTGTCCCCATTTTCTACCACTTCTCTCCATTCTGTCAACACTTCTTTACCCATCTCAGCCGTATCACTGTAGAAATGCCCGCTGCATGTCATTCCTCTTACCACATCTTCATCACTACTGGAGAAATCTTCTCAAAAATTCTTCCCCTGTTCTGTTTCATCATCGCTGTTGCTATCCCAAATTCCCAGGCAGAAAGCTTGGTGGTCAAAGGATTTGAGGACAAGGCTTTCGGGTAGGCCAGAGTTTATCATATAGGTAGGTGGTGGGACATAGTGGTAATTTGGTAAGGAGTTTTGGTGTGTGTTGGGAAGTTCTATTTCAGGGTCGGGTATCTTTTTGGAGTCTATAAGGTCTTGGATTTCATAGCGGAGGCGGGCACAGCTATCGGTGTCATGGCCTTTTTATTGGTGGAAGTGGCAATACTGGTTTAGGTTAAGATATGGTGGTGGGGGGTGTGGAAGTGGTTTGGTCTCTAGGGTTTTAGAAATCCCTGTCTCTTTAATTTCTCCAATACCTTAAACAATGGTCTACCCAGGTTGGAGAAACGCCGGTTTCGGATAGCAGTAATCTCAGCAGCAACAAGCTTGGTAATTGAAGGTCCCCCAATGGGCCTCCTGTTCAGGATGTAGAACTTTCTATTCTCTGTCTCTTCTTCCTCAATATCCATGACAGTTTCCCTCAGCTTTCGAAAGTCATTAATCATGGAGTTCATTCTCCTTAATTTACCATAGATGGAGGGCTTGGTGCCCTTGATAATCATCTTAATTTGGTCCTTCTCTGGGGCCAAGTCTCCATTTTTAGAAGCTGGCTCCTCCAGCAGTCTACATACTCCTTGAAGCTCTCTTCCGGCTTCTGCTTAGTGTTCTCCAAATTGCGAAGTGACAAATCAATCTCCAAGTCTGTAACATACTGTTTCAAAAATGGATCTGCCAATTCCCTCCAATCTTCCTTGACCTTCCTCTCAAGGCTATGATACCACACTACTGGCGCCCCCTCAAGTGACATCCCGAACTTGGCCATTGAACTTGGCCATATCTGGCCATATCTGGCATCTTGAACTGGGCTGCCAACTGTTCTTCAAAGGTCATTGCCTCATAATCTAGGAAATCCTCATGTTTACCCCTCACCTTGCAGGTAACCGATTCTACCTCATCCCGAAGCTTCTGTAATTCTGTCTGAGACCCAATCATTCTTCCTGCCGCATATTCAGCCATATTATCATCCAAAGTGGGGATGTCATCCCCCAACCCGTTCGGAGGCTCCTCACACCTCACATTCTCAGAATTTCCCCCAACATGGGGCACAACCATATTTTCCATAGCAGTAGTCAGGGCTTGCAGCTGTTCAGTAATCTTGGTGAGACTGGTCTCTAACTGATCCATACGGGATACCCCGTTCTCTGATTCACTCATGTTTGTTATCGGTCTTTTAGTGAGTCTTCCCTCTTCCCTAACCTAACGGGAATCTATGATGTCTTTTAAAATTCTCAGTCAGTATGTATGCATGCAATGCATGTAATATATAAGCCCATAAAAAAACCTTCACACTAGTTGGCCCATTATCATTTTAAAGCGTTCAATCACGCTATTGCTCGGTGCACACTTGACACAGTTGAAAAAGGCCTAACAGGTTTACACTTTGAAATTACGCGGCTAAACAACTCCAAATGATGAGAGGCCCACACATAAAATGGCCCTTCTGTATTTCAGAAACTTTTAGCCCAATTGTCATAATATACAAACTCATCCCAGTTTAAATGGCCCATTAAGTTCGCCTTTTTGACAAGAAGTCTAATCGAATCCAAATGACGATGGTCCCAAACATAAACATAAAGAAATAACTTCTACTGAGTGGTCCATCCGTATTTCAGAAGCTTTTAGCCCAATTGTCATAAGATACGAACCCGTCCCAGTTTAAATGGCACAACAAGTTCGCATTTCTGATAAGAAGTCCAATTGAATCTAAATGACGATGGTCCCAAACATAAACATAAAGAAATAACTTCTACCAGTTCTACGACTAAGGTTCACAGGTGGGTTTACAAGAGTGCGAAAAAAGGCTCTAGTTGACGAATGATTGCCCACAATTAGGACTCCCTACTTAAGGGTTCAAGCATCCAAGTGAGCACACCTTTTTTATACCTTAAGGTACGTGCCAACGAGTTAGGGTGTGACTAACTGTCAAATAGATTTCCCATTGTAGATTCCCCAAAGGGATGGTGGAGTGAACACTCTTAAATACCCAAGCCCCTTAGGCTCTTATCGCTTGGTGACAGGAATAAACAACGAGTCCTCCAAATTAGTCTATCACAACGAGCTACGCGTAATGATTATCTAGGTGCCTTCACATCTTTTCCTCATAGAAAGGTAGTGAATCAAGAAAGACACCAAACCATTTCCTAGCTCAAAATATGCCTTTGATTAAACCCCTTTCAACCCACTATAGACACGATTAAATAAAGCACAAATCATAAACATCACAAGGCATGATTTCGGGGCCAATTCTCTATCCCCAGTGGAGTCGCCAGACTGTAGGACACAGATGTTGACGACGCTGTTCTAGGCTCGCGGCCTAGTTGGGAGTACGGAATAGCCCGTGGGGGAACTAAACCGAGGAAATAACATAGAGTCACCACCCGGTGTGAACCGGGAAAATGTGATTTAAGGCCGCACTCACCCATCGCAAGGGAAGACCTCAAACCGTTGGGTTAGGAATGGTCTCTTACTTATGCCACTTGTAATGATATGATTTATGGAATGAATTAACTGAATCTACACAACATATATGCTCAAGGGTAACTTAGATATAGTTTGCATTCATCAAAATGTTGGAATGTATGCCCTAGAGCTACATGTGATGTAAACGGTTTTATGTGTTTTGAAATAAAACAATGCATTATTCATTTATCAAATTGTTAGTTTAATTTTCGCATATTATATATCATCTTAAATACCCTAGATTACTTATGTACTTTAAGACTTACTGTATGAGTGTCATACATAAGAGGATTTAAGTCTGAAGTTAGTAATCTTAAATAGTCCATAGAGAGAAAACAAAGCGGGTACTTTATTTGGGGTTTATCTATAGTTGCGGTTCATTTTATATTTATATGGCGATCTTGATCCGGATCTTTGCATGTTGCTTACTTGTTATTTATTTGTTTAAAAAAAATTTTGTTTTAGTCTTTGATAGTAAAGCATAAATCATGTGATAATATTGTTTGTTTATGGGTGAAATTTTAGAAACGCTAAGTACCTGATTTACTTTTATCTGATGCCTTGAATAACTGATCTATGTTAGACTCGTAAGCACTTAAAAATAGGTTTTTAGCAGTAAAAACTTAAGTGGTTGACAATGTGACTAGTTGAAAAAATTACATGTCGATGAATGACCGTTTGCTTAGATATCTATCTTGATTTGCTAGTGTTATGAAGTATGGTATAGCTAAAAAGAAAAATATCTCTAAAGAAAGAAAATACACCACCTATAACCGATAAGCGTGAAGTTACCCATGGGCGAGTATTAGGATCACCATGAGGAGAAATGCTACCTTAAAGGCTAGGTGGGTTGAAAAAATGTACAAAAAGAGAAGAAGAAAGAGACAATAAAAGAAAAGAAAAATCATACCATACTGAGCACAAAATAAAGCAATTACAGAGCTTAATTGAGATATATAGGTTGGTTTGACTCGTCGATTCTAATTTTTAAACGAAATCATTGAGTTAGCTTACTTAGGAATCAAGCTGTGAATGAACCTTTACACACACACACACTGTGAGTCTGGCTTAGATAATTTATTCAAGAATTTGGATTCGAGTTGCAATTGTGTACTTTGAAGGTTCTCTAGTTTCATTTATAAGCTTTCTTTGAGGATAAATTGTATGCGTAACTATCAAGACTATCTTTTGTTATTTGTTTATATTTTTGCATGATTGTGTGTAAATGATGTTTGTGGGTGTCGTCACTGTAAGCCCTCACGAGACTATAACTCGTCCACTAGGGCCGCCTAGGGGTTTAAAGGCTTGTTGCATATGCTAAATGCAATCGTGATCCCTACGAAAGTGGCTTAGTTAATTTAGTAACTTTTAATTATTTATTTGAATTTAGTTTTTATTTTATCTTTTGCTCGGGACTAGCAACACCTTAAGTTTGGGGGTGTTTGATAATTGTGGTTTATACCCACTAATTATGGTATTCTCAGCTTATTATTTTGTTATAATTCGAGATATGTAAATGTCTTTTATAGTTTATTTCATGTTTTATTTGTAGGAGCATTAATACATGGATCTGGGAACAATTGCACGTGTTTTGGGAACTTTCGAGAACACAGGACAAGCATGGGAGCTATAGGCGCCATGGCGCCTTCAAGAATATTAAACCCAGCCAAAAGGCCGAGCTATTGGCGCCATGGCGCCACTTGCACAAATGAATTAGGCCCCATGGCGCTATTTACTTAAGGAAATTGGCGCCTAGGCGCCACCACTACTCAAAGGCGCCTTGGCGCCAAATTTCCAACAAGCCAAGGCGTCTCAGCGCCATGGCGCCTCAAGCTAGCATTTGTCCCATACATTTTCCAGGGAATTCAGCGCCATGGCGCCCCCTCCAGCGATCAGTTTCATACATTTTCCAGAGAGTTTGGCGCCCAGGCGCCAATTAGTTGAGCTGAGGCGCTGCGATACACGCGCATTCCAGGAATTAATTATTAGGGTTTTTAAGATCCCTAATGCTACCCAAAGACTCCCAGCCTCCAGTATAAATATAACGGTTCATCCAATACGCAAAGGGAGGCTAATACACACCGCAAAACACGAAATACATATTTTTAGAGATCCAATGAGAGGATTGAAGAGTGACAAGAGGAGACAAAGGTTGTAATATCCGGAGAGGAAGAGATTCAATTTGGGTTTTATCTTCTTATTTCTTTCTTAAAACTCTAATGATTTCCATTAGATTCGTGACTTGTTTATTTATTGTTTTATCTTTTGTCATGAATTTACTCATTAATTTTGGAGAACGATTGTAATCTATGCTTAAACCTTGTATTTTGTTTATCAATTTTGTGATGAAGTTGTGTTGATTTATTTATATTCTTTTGAGTTTAATGCTTTATGTTTGTTTGCCACAAATATGATGATGAATGTTTAGAATCTATCACTCGAGAGAGGGGATTTTGAATAGACATAGAGAATATTACCTAGGGTTTTATAGAGTTCGAGAGAATCTGTAATTCTTTGAAGTCGTTAAAAGAGAATCACAAAGCGTAATGAGTTATTAACTATTGAATTTTTATAGAGATATCGAAGTCTGTAGTTAATGATATTTTCACTCGGCACTCGAGAGAGGGAGTGGATAATTTCGGAGTCTTGACTTATAAACAATATAACCGAACAATGAATTAATTGGCATAGCAAATACATAGGCGACATCTAGGTGAAATCAGGATCCAGAGTCTCTATCGTATTAGTTTCTCCTATAAAATTATTTTTATATTTTATTTATTTATTAAAATCTTTATTATTTGTCGTCTAAATAAAGTTAGGATTATCAATTGTAGTACTTAATGCGAGTTAACGCAATCCCTGTGGGTTCGACACTCTTAACTCATATTCATACTAAAATTGATAATCCTAACTTTATTTAGACGACAAATAATAAAGATTTTAATAAATAAATAAAATATAAAAAAATTATATAGGAGGAACTAATACGATAGAGACTCTGGATCCTGATTTCACCTAGCTGTCGCCTATGTATTTGTTATGCCAATTAATTCATTGTTCGGTTATATTGTTTATAAGTCAAGATTCTAAAATTATCCACTCACTCTCTCGAGTGCCGAGTGAAAATATCATTAACTACAGACTTCGATATCTCTATAAAAATTCAATAGTTAATAACTCATTACGCTTTGTGATTCTCTTTTAACGACTTCAAAGAATTACAGATTCTCTCGAACTCTATAAAACCCTAGGTCATATTCTCTATGTCTATTCAAAATCCCCTATCTCGAGTGATAGATTCTAAACATTCATCATCATATTTGTGGCCAACAAACATAAAGCATTAAACTCAAAAGAATATAAATAAATCAACACAACTTCATCATAAAATTGATAAACAAAATACAAGGTTTAAGCATAGATTACAATCGTTCTCCAAAATTAAGGAGTAAATTCATGACAAAAGATAAAATAATAAATAAACAAGTCACGAATCTAATGGAAATCATTAGAGTTTTAAGAAAGAAATAAGAAGATAAAACCCGAATTGAATCTCTTCCTCTCCGGATATTACAGCCTTTGTCTCCTCTTGTCGCTCTTCAATCCTCTCCTTGGATCTCTAAAAATATGTATTTCATATTTTGCGCAGTGTATTAGCCTCCCTTTGCGTATTGGATGAGCCGTTATATTTATACTGGAGGCTGGGAGTCTTTGGGTAGCATTAGGGATCTTACAAACCCTAATAATTAATTCCTGGAATGCGCGTGTATCGCAGCGCCTCAGCTCAACTAATTGGCGCCTGGGCGCCAAACTCTCTGGAAAATGTATGAAACTGATCGCTGGAGGGGGCGCCATGGCGCTGAATTCCTTGGAAAATGTATGGGACAAATGCTAGCTTGAGGCGCCATGGCGCTGAGTGTTGGATAATATGACCCATAGCGTCACTATTTGCACAGATCATTGTGTTGTTGTAGCAAATTAACTATGTAACAAGGAAATTGCACTCTCATCATTTGTGATTAGATCACCATAGATATATAAATGAAGAGAGGTCCCTATGATTAGTTCCTGGATTGAGATGATATGAGACAGTATCAGTCCACGAAGGATTAATCATTAAATATCCCTAGCCGTAGTATTATCGAGACTGGACATCGATAATGCGGAATAGGCTAGTATTGCACTTGTGCGCGTTGTGAGGGCACAACGGCATAGTTCTCATATATATAAGTGTTGGAGACTTATGCAAGTGCGATAGGAGGTCGTGTTTCACCGATGGTACGGGAAACAGCTTCGCTCTGGATAGACCCCTTCGGAATCCCATTGGTATTATGAATATGTGTCTATGGGAGGCCGAAATCGAGGTAGGTGTGTATAGTCTTAACCTGAGACTTGCATCGCTAATACTTACGATAATCGATAAACTTTGGATTTGGTGGTTGGGGGCTTTAACCGGTTCTGTGTCTACCACTTCTGGGTTTATCAGAGAGTCGTAGAGTATTGGATGTGATGTCGAGATGGAAGTATCACTCCGGTCATAGTGGAGATGATGTCACGCAGGATACGGTATTAGTGCTCTTAAGTGATGCGCATCCAATCGTGATATTATGACTAGGTCATGAATATCCGATTATAGAGACTAGTTACCAGACATCCGATATGTGTTTCGGACGGGGCAGACACTTATCCAGCCCCAGCCCTAACACGTGACTATCCGATACTGGGCCGATATGCACAATACGATAGTATACTACGCTTGATATAGATCTAAATATTCTTATAAGGATATGTCCGGAGAATTGGGATGACTTGGTGCTTTGCTAGGAGTTGACCTTGTCACGTAAATCGGTAGAACGTAGTACTTGGTACGTACGTGATTCGGTTACACCGACGACCGTATTTACTGCCAATATATCCGGAGATCTCATGGGTCGCTTCCCGATAATCCACCGATGACGCACAACTCGCACTCTTGAATAATCTGGGATTATATAGAAGAGAGAGAAAATTAATCTAGGATTAATTACGGAGATATTTTATCTAGGATAAAATATCGTCGAGAGAGAGATAATGATTAATTTGGAATTAATCGATGAATTAATATATTCGATATATTAAACGAAATTAGATTTCGACGCGGAATTAAAATTAGATTTTAATTCGGGCGAACGAATTAATTTAGAATTAATTCGTTAGCGACGTGAATAGTGAATTCGCTAGGCGTAATCACTTAATTACGACGCGACGGAAAAATCGTTAATTAGAATTAGCGAACCCGAGCCCGAGTGTGATTGCGAGCGCATTCGTATTTCGAATTCGAGTGCGGCGACGCAAGTCACATCAAGCGTCAAATCAATCAGTCACATCAAGCGTCAAATCAAACGTCACTTTGAGTGATGTGATTGATTGATTGATTGATTGATTGAAAAGACTTGACACATGACCAAAGTAGATTTGACTTGAATGACATGTGAATATGATGTAAGTTGTTGTAATAGTGATTGGAGGGAAAACTTTTACTTTTGGTTTTCATTTAAATCAAATAAGTAATTGTTTTTATTATTTTTTCTTGGAAAATATAAAAAGGCATTTGGTAAATGCTTTCTCCAACACTTAACACATTCTTTCATCTCTCTTTTCTCTCTTCTTGTTCACGCCCAAGGGCAAAAGTTCACTGTTTTGCCTTGCAAAACCGTGACATCTAGGGGAGCAAGGGTGGGTTTTTGTGGCAAAAACTCAAGTGCTAGCACACTTGGAGTCTTGCGAAGGTGGTAGGGAGGTTCACCCATGAGCCGGGATCCGTCGGACGAGGCTTGGAGCTCCGTTTTCTCAGCTCAAAACTGAAATTTTTAAGAGTGGACTGCTGCAGTGGGCGTGTGATGCAGTGGACTTTTTGGCTTCGAATCGTCTCCAAATCGACTCAACCGATCGATGTGAGTATTCCGCTACCTCCGTTGATGTGTTCACACATATTTCATGCATTGATTTGATCTTGGGACCTAATAGAAACTCAACAATGGCATCAGAGCTATAGTTGCAAGCATGAAATTTTAGGGATTTAAAATTTGGGTAAATGTGATTTGAGCATGATTTGAATGAATTGTTTGTTTGAGTATGTTTATAACATGTTTAATTTCATTTTGGTTGGACTAATTTGACGAAAAATGATTTGGAATTATTTTCCCCAAATTTAATGCCTTGGCCGAATATGTATTGGATTTTTGGGATCTTGGATTTTTTGATTTTTGATTCATTTGATGAGTTAGAATCGATTAGGTTGACGTTAATTTGAATCGAATTGGATTGGATTTCGAATTGGACAAAAATCCCCAAATCCTTACCTTGGCCGAATGCATGTAATGCCCTAATGTCTTGGATTTTTTGATTTTGTGACATTGGATGTGTGTGAAATCATTTAGGATGGTGATTTGATGTCGATTGTAGGTTCGATTGGATCGAAACCGAATCGGACACAAAGTCCCTCTTTTGGCCGAGACTTAAAAGCATGTAAATGGGTTTGATTTTTCATATTGTGTGTTTGACATGTGATAATGAATTTAGCATGATTAATTGGACTAATTTGATGTTTTAGAAATGTTGATTTAGGTTATTAATCATGTAATGCACTTTAGGTAATTAAGTTGCGGAATTGGATTCTGTAATTTAGTTATTTAGGCTTTAATTGGATTTGGGCTTTTAATGTTGTATTTGGGCCATTGGGCTTGATTTATCAAGTTTGGTTTAGGCCAAATGGATTGGATCCAATTGGGCCCAAAACCTTAACCATAAAGCCAAATGCGACTTAATGAACCTTTAAAGTTCAATTGGGCCTAATGGGCCAAGATTGATTTATGGGCTTATGGGGTAAATCCCGGATTGGACTTTGGTTATCGGTTTGACCCGAGTTGACCAAAAGTCCACGCCTTAAGAAATCAATCAAAAGCCCATTGGACTTTAATTGAATTGACGTTGGACGTTAATCGGTCTTTGAGACGCGTTACGATTAGATTTGGAATTTAAATCGTAAAAGGTTTATTAATAAAAGTGTAATATTTAATTTGGAATTGAATAGTGAATTAGTATTAAGTACATGTTAAATTAGATTTAATAATGTAGTTTAATTTAATTCATGAATTCGTACTTTAAGTACTTATTCGCAAAAACGAGTTTGACTCGATCAAAATCAAATCGTTGTTTGAACATTGGATGATCACTTAATTATCAGATTAATTAATTTGATTAGATTGATTGATAGCATGCTTATATGTGTGAATACTTGGTTGTGTTGAATGAATAATGTATATCGGATGGATATTAGATGGGTGGGCAATTTTAGAATTGTTGTAATAAATTCGATTTATTAAATTGGACCTGCGTGTCCAGCCTTATCACCTTCTTTCTCTTGTATTCTCTTCTCACCTATTCCCCTCTATGTATATGAGGTTTCTTTAGAAGTGTAGTGTAACGGGTAGAAGTAATACTAGTGCTAGCTTGAGTGAGAAAGGGAGAGATTTGATCTAGGATCAATGTGTAAGTATCCATCCGCATATCATTATTATTTTATTTCATACTCGCTTTATATGTGTTTAGAATGCATGTTTAAGGGTGTATGATGATGAGACCTAACAAAGATAATTAAATTGGTAGCCAATTTGCACGCAAAAACCCTCGTTTTATATTAAGCGTTTATCCTTCCATTGAATGATTCTTGTTCAAGATCTGATTGGCATTGGTTTGTTGGCCAAAGTCAAGACCTTGTCAATTGGATGTATTTGAATCATGAAAGTTTTGTACCACATCGGTGTCTAGTCCAAGTTGTGATTTGTTGGCCAAAGTCAAGATCACTTCTTGTCCAAAGACATTGATTACGAAACTTTCCTTGTCAATGGGTCCCGCTTAACTGGAGTCATTAGGTTTGTTGTGCCAAAGCCAAGGCCTAGATGATTCGGAGGATAAGGATAGGAAAATGTATTAGATACATTGGCATATGTAATATGTTTAGGACTTGGATGTCCACCTAACCGGATCTGGGAATTGGATTGATCCAATTGATCTGTGAGATCTACCTGGTTAAGTAGCATACAGCTTGTTGGCCAAAGTCAAGGTTGTATGTTATTTGACAGGATCCTAGCCCACTAGGAAACGCGGTTTCCCGAGTACTCCACAGAGGGTTAGAGGCTCGACGAAAAATAGTGGGAGGCAAGTATTGAATTTGCAACATTCGTTCAATTACTCGCCATATACGCTCAAACAAATATCATTCGTCAATATTTTACGTTGTTTTAAAATATTATATAGTTGGACTATATACAAACTTATTCAATATATAGTTGATTTTATAATTGGATTATAGTAATCAATATAATTGAATTAAAATGATAGTTGATTTTATAATTGGATTATAGTAATCAATATTAAAATTATAGTTGATTAAATAATTGGATTATTGTAATCATTATAATAAATAGTACCTTATTAAAATTGATTAAATAGTTGGACTATTAAAATCAAGAAAGAATTTAAAAAGTTAAATATTTAAAATATAATCCTTGGATTAATGTTTTAAATGATTTAATTTTCAATTGGGAATTAATAATAGGTTAATTTATTTGATAAAATAACTTATTATACTAAGCCCATAATTAAGCAAATAGTAGAGCATAAAGTCTTTGGAAGATTTATGTGATGATGACTTTAGTGCTTAATTAATATACTTATAATAAATCTATCTTCATTAGATTTAAAAGTATTAAAATTGCAATTAATAATTCTTGGAGAATTAATTGACTATTCTAGTGGAGAAAAGTCAAAGTTTGCAATTGGGCATGTTGCACAAGGTGCACATCGTTTCGATATTCCGAAACCCAAGGCTTGGCCAAGGTTTGTGAAATATTGAAAAGATAATTGACATATCCCAAAGTGACTACCATTTGGATATGGAAGACACGAAGGAATTAAAGAAGGGGCGAGGCTCTAACTTTAAAAATATTTGTCAAAGTTATGTTCACTACTAGTATTGAAATTGGATTTTAAATACTTAGTGTGGTACATAAAACATATATGTATTGATGTTCAGAATCCGCTGTGAGCTGGATACTGACTTCAAGCCGGGATTATTCTGCGAATTGGAAACGGGACGAAAGTCGCTGTTTCGACCGTAGATACCTAAGTTTAGGAACTACCCTTTGGGTATGTACTTAAATTGGGAAATGTTATAATGTAACTAGTTTGACTAGAAACATTATCTCTATATCAGTGTTTAATCCATTGCGGATAAAACCTTTATATTCTAGAACACTAAAGTGTTTCATTATATAAAGATGATACTGAGATAAATACATTAGATGTAAATAACATAATTTATATTTTGAATATAATAATCTCAAACATATAAAAGACAAATAAATAGCTCAAATTGATTTGATCAATGAGACTTATTTGTGGCATTGTTGTCTAGGACACAATTAAACGAGAATCGTATATCCACACTTTTGAAGAGTGGGTACTAGGACTGATTTGACTATTCAAATAAGGTCTGCGAATCTAGTTTATTAGGTTAAATACCTAAAATACTATTTACTTGGTAATAGTAAAAGGGCCACCGATCTGTTAGCCCTATTCATGGTGAAGTTAGTGGGCCCATATCTAGCTAGGCTAGATGTGAACATGAATATTTCGTGACCTTAACGGATGTGGCATCACGTTATGGTTATGTGTTTCTTTTGAAGAACACAGATCGGAAACTTTTGAAGTTTCGACACGAAGTATATAAACAGATCGGCTATAGTATTATTCCGCCACGGTTAGACCGTAATGGAAATTACTTAAGCAGTAAGTTTCATACGTACATGAAAGAGTACGGTATTCTTTCATATGAGGACTCCTTCCGTGACACGTCAGTTAGACGGTGTGTCCGAACCAAAAACCAAATTTTGTTGGACATGATAAGGTTTATCACGAGTCGCTCTGAGCTACTATTTCCTTCTAAGGATATGTATTAACAGTGCAAAACTTATTTAGAATAAGGTTCCATATAAATCTGTTTGACAGATATCATATAGGATATGAACAGGAAAAACGAGGTTTCTCATTCCTGATAATTTGGGTATGCCAGGCATAACGTTTGGTTTATACCAAACTAAGGACCCAAATTGGATAAGTGCCTATATAGGTTATCCTAAGGGAAACCTTAAGTATAGTACTTATAAATCCCACATGAGAACAATGTAATTGTTGCTCACCATGCGGTTTTCCTGAGAGGAATACCGATATGCAGTGGTCAGTGGGAGGATAGTGATACTCGATGAAAATCGGAGTAACACTGTTCAAGGCACGAAGTCCTTAATGGAACACAAATAGTTCATCTATGATGAATCTATACCATTAATCTTCTAATACACAAGAACTTTAGATCGGATAGAGTCAGAAAACAACCTAGGGTATGGGTTTCTGATCTAACCTCATAAAGATGTCAATCTTATGGAGGTGTACCATCCGACTACGTTTGAGGAAGTGATACGAGGTATCGACTCCCGGTTATGGCAAAGTGCCATGAATCCGAAATGGATTCCATGTATAACAACTATTTTGGATACTAGTTGTTGTACCACAAGGCATTGTGCCTATTGGTACATTAACGTCTTCAAGGAAGACATACATGGAAGGCAACATACCAACGTACAAAGCTGGGCTTTTGACGGAAAGGTATCGTTATCAACATTGTGTTAATAACGGTTCAACCTTTTACCTGTTGCCATGGTAAATCCATTTTGAAAATGCTTAAAATAACTGTATATTTCATTTATGAAATGTGTCAGTTATAAATCAAAATCGCTTTCCTGAAAAGGAAACCTTTTGGAGAATGTTTATAACATTCTGACGATTTTGTATAACCGACAAACAAGGTTTGCGGGTTATTCGATCCATGTTTGGATCAATGCAAGCATAGGATCTTGGAACTGTCGTTTTGAAATAATCATAATGGTTTATGATTTGACTCAAAACGAAATAATTCTTGTGTATATAAGGAGGTTAGTGGGAGGGCGCACTAACAGTGAAATTCCCATAATACAAGGTGAAAGCTTGGCTTTCATAGATATTCTTTCAATAGAAATTCTCCGTAGAATTCTGGGGAGTAACAACCTTTATTCAAGGAATAAAGATCTACTGGGATAGATTTGGAGTTGTTAACACTCTCTGGGAAATCGTACATTTAAAATGTACTTGTATTGGTGTCTCATACGCTTCGAGCATATGGAGTCACAATCGGGTCAATCCTAGTGATAGTCACTAAATTGAAATTGAAACATCTGTTAGTATCTTAGAGAACTAAAGATGCTGTCTTAAAACTATGGAGAAGGAGAACTTGAAGTGACTGGGATCACCGCTGCAAGTTTCCAAACTATTAAATACTACGGTACTATAAAGTTTGAATAACGGGACAGTGAGCTGGAAATATTCCAAGCAAGATAACTGTTGCCGAATAAACAACAAATACGGATACGGATTATTGCTGCAGCTGAAGCAGCAGAAGAAGCCATTTGGATCGAACATAAATCTAATTAGATTAGATATAGTTCTGTTAGCAGCTGAACTAGGCGTCAGCACAGGCTAAGGAATTAAAGGTCTCATCGACGATCCAGATATATACTTCTATATCATCTGATTCGTTCGGATCATACATCGTGGCGATGTGATGATCGTGTAAATCGCGTCAGACGATAATCAAACAAATCCGCTGACGAAAACTTTCTTCCTCAGCAATTTGAGCGAACCTTACATAGTTCAAGTGTTGGAACACTTGAGTGACTCGCTACGTGCCAAGTGGGAGATTGTTGGATAATATGACCCATAGCGTCACTATTTGCACAGATCATTGTGTTGTTGTAGCAAATTAACTATGTAACAAGGAAATTGCACTCTCATCATTTGTGATTAGATCACCATAGATATATAAATGAAGAGAGGTCCCTATGATTAGTTCCTGGATTGAGATGATATGAGACAGTATCAGTCCACGAAGGATTAATCATTAAATATCCCTAGCCGTAGTATTATCGAGACTGGACATCGATAATGCGGAATAGGCTAGTATTGCACTTGTGCGCGTTGTGAGGGCACAACGGCATAGTTCTCATATATATAAGTGTTGGAGACTTATGCAAGTGCGATAGGAGGTCGTGTTTCACCGATGGTACGGGAAACAGCTTCGCTCTGGATAGACCCCTTCGGAATCCCATTGGTATTATGAATATGTGTCTATGGGAGGCCGAAATCGAGGTAGGTGTGTATAGTCTTAACCTGAGACTTGCATCGCTAATACTTACGATAATCGATAAACTTTGGATTTGGTGGTTGGGGGCTTTAACCGGTTCTGTGTCTACCACTTCTGGGTTTATCAGAGAGTCGTAGAGTATTGGATGTGATGTCGAGACGGAAGTATCACTCCAGTCATAGTGGAGATGATGTCACGCAGGATACGGTATTAGTGCTCTTAAGTGATGCGCATCCAATCGTGATATTATGACCAGGTCATGAATATCCGATTAGAGACTAGTTACCAGACATCCGATATGTGTTTCGGACGGGGCAGACACTTATCCAGCCCCAGCCCTAACACGTGACTATCCGATACTGGGCCGATATGCACAATACGATAGTATACTACGCTTGATATAGATCTAAATATTCTTAAAAGGATATGTCCGGAGAATTGGGAGACTTGGTGCTTTGCTAGGAGTTGACCTTGTCTCGTAAATCGGTAGAACGTAGTACTTGGTACGTACGTGATTCGGTTACACCGACGACCGTATTTACTGCCAATTATCCGGAGATCTCATGGGTCGCTTCCCGATAATCCACCGATGACGCACAACTCGCACTCTTGAATAATCTGGGATTATATAGAGAGAGAGAAAATTAATCTAGGATTAATTACGGAGATATTTTATCTAGGATAAAATATCGTCGAGAGAGAGATAATGATTAATTTGGAATTAATCGATGAATTAATATATTCGATATATTAAACGAAATTAGATTTCGACGCGGAATTAAAATTAGATTTTAATTCGGGCGAACGAATTAATTTAGAATTAATTCGTTAGCGACGTGAATAGTGAATTCGCTAGGCGTAATCACTTAATTACGACGCGACGGAAAAATCGTTAATTTAGAATTAGCGAACCCGAGCCCGAGTGTGATTGCGAGCGCATTCGTATTTCGAATTCGAGTGCGGCGACGCAAGTCGCATCAAGCGTCAAATCAATCAGTCGCATCAAGCGTCAAATCAACGTCACTTTGAGTGATGTGATTGATTGATGTGATTGATTGATTGAAAAGACTTGACACATGACATAAAGTAGATTTGACTTGAATGACATGTGAATAGTGATGTAAGTTTTTGTAATAGTGATTGGAGGGAAAACTTTTACTTTTGGTTTTCATTAAATCAAATAAGTAATTGTTTTTATTATTTTTTTCTGGAAAATATAAAAAGGCATTTGGTAAATGCTTTCTCCAACACTTACACATTTTTTCTCTCTCTTTTCTCTCTTCTTGTTCACGCCCAAGGGCAAAAGTTCACTGTTTTGCCTTGCAAAAACCGTGACATCTAGGGGAGCAAGGGTGGGTTTTTGTGGCAAAAACTCAAGTGCTAGCACACTTGGGAGTCTTGCGAAGGTGGTAGGGAGGTTCACCCATGAGCCGGGATCCGTCGGACGAGGCTTGGAGCTCCGTTTTCTCAGCTCAAAACTGAAATTTTTAAAGAGTGGACTGCTGCAGTGGGCGTGTGATGCAGTGGACTTTTTGGCTTCGAATCGTCTCCAAATCGACTCAACCGATCGATGTGAGTATTCCGCTACCTCCGTTGATGTGTTTACACATAATTTCATGCATTGATTTGATCTTGGGACCTAATAGAAACTCAACACTGAGACGCCTTGGCTTGTTGGAAATTTGGCGCCAAGGCGCCTTTGAGTACTGGTGGCGCCTAGGCGCCAATTTCCTTAAGTAAATAGCGCCATGGCGCCTAATTCATTTGTGCAAGTGGCGCCATGGCGACAATAGCTCGGCCTTTTGGCTGGGTTTAATATTCTTGAAGGCGCCATGGCGCCTATAGCTCCCATGCTTGTCATGTGTTCTCGAAAGTTCCCAAAACACGTGTAATTGTTCCCAGATCCATGTATTAATGCTCCTACAAATAAAACATAAAATAAACTATAAAAGACATTTACATATCTCGAATTATAACAAAATAATAAGCTGAGAATACCATAATTAGTGGGTATAAACCACACTTATCAAACACCCCCAAACTTAAGGTTTTGCTAGTCCCGAGCAAAAGATAAAATAAAAACTAAATTCAAATAAATAATTAAAAGTTACTAAATTAACTAAGCCACTTTCGTAGGGATCACGATTGCATTTAGCATATGCAATAAGCCTTTAAACCCCTAGGCGGCCCTAGTGGACGAGTTATAGTCTCGTGAGGGCTTACAGTGACGACACCCACAAACATCATTTCCACACAATCATGCAAAAATATAAACAAATAACAAAAGATAGTCTTGATAGTTACGCATACAATTTATCCTCAAAGAAAGCTTATAAATGAAACTAGAGAACCATCAAAGTACGCAATTGCAACTCGAATCCAAATTCTTGAATAAATTATCTAAGCCAGACTCACAGTGTGTGCATGTTGCTTACTTGTTATTTTTTTTTAAAAAAAAATTTTGTTTTAGTCTTTGATAGTAAAGCATAAATCATGTGATAATATTGTTTGTTTATGGGTGAAATTTTAGAAACGATAAGTACCCGATTTACTTTTATCTGATGCCTTGAATAACTGATCTATGTTAGACTCGTAAGCACTTAAAAACATGTTTTTAGCAGTAAAAACTTAAGTGGTTGACAATGTGACTAGTTGAAAAAATTACATGTCGATGAATGACCGTTTGCTTAGATATCTATCTTGATATGCTAGTGTTATTTTTTTATTTTTATTTTTCTCTTCATTTCATTTTTTATTTTATTTTTTTTTTCCTTTTTACTTTTATTTCTTTTTTTTTATTTTCTTTTATTTTCTTATTGTTTTTTATTCTTATTTTTTTTTTTATATCTTTTTTTATTTTTATTTTTATTTTTTTATATATTTTTATTTTTTCTTCTTATTTTTTTTTCTCACATTTTTCAACCCACCTACCCTTTAAGGTAGCATTTATCCTCATGGTGATCCTAATACTCGTCCATGGGTAGCTTCATGCTTATCGGTTATATGTGGTGTATTTTCTTTCTTTAGAGATATTTTTCTAGTATGAATATGAGTTAAGAGTGTCGAACCCACAGGGATTGCGTTAACTCGCATTAAGTACTACAATTGATAATCCTAACTTTATTTAGACGACAAATAATAAAGATTTTAATAAATAAATAAAATATAAAAATAATTATATAGGAGGAACTAATACGATAGAGACTCTGGATCCTGATTTCACCTAGCTGTCGCCTATGTATTTGTTATGCCAATTAATTCATTGTTCGGTTATATTGTTTATAAGTCAAGACTCCGAAATTATCCACTCCCTCTCTCGAGTGCCGAGTGAAAATATCATTAACTACAGACTTCGATATCTATATAAAAATTCAATAGTTAATAACTCATTACGCTTTGTGATTCTCTTTTAACGACTTCAAAGAATTACAGATTCTCTCGAACTCTATAAAACCCTAGGTCATATTCTCTATGTCTATTCAAAATCCCCTATCTCGAGTGAAAGATTCTAAACATTCATCATCATATTTGTGGCCAACAAACATAAAGCATTAAACTCAAAAGAATATAAATAAATCAACACAACTTCGTCACAAAATTGATAAACAAAATACAAGATTTAAGCATAGATTACAATCGTTCTCCAAAATTAAGGAGTAAATTCATGACAAAAGATAAAACAATAAATAAACAAGTCACGAATCTAATGGAAATCATTAGAGTTTTAAGAAAGAAATAAGAAGATAAAACCCGAATTGAATCTCTTCCTCTCCGGATATTACAGCCTTTGTCTCCTCTTGTCGCTCTTCAATCCTCTCATTGGATCTCTAAAAATATGTATTTCGTGTTTTGCACAGGGTATTAGCATCCCTTTGCGTATTGGATGAACCGTTATATTTATACTGGAGGCTGGGAGTCTTTGGGTAGCATTAGGGATCTTACAAACCCTAATAATTAATTCCTGGAATGCGCGTGTATCGCAGAGCCTCAGCTCAACTAATTGGCGCCTGGGCGCCAAACTCTCTGGAAAATGTATGAAACTGATCGCTGGAGGGGGCGCCATGGCGCTGAATTCCCTGGAAAATGTATGGGAGAATGCTAGCTTGAGGCGCCATGGCGCTGAGACGCCTTGGCTTGTTGGAAATTTGGCGCCAAGGCGCCATTGAGTACTGGTGGCTCATAGGCGCCAATTTCCTTAATTAAATAGCGCCATGGCGCCTAATTCATTTGTGCAAGTGGCGCCAATAGCTCGGCCTTTTGGCTGGGTTTAATATTCTTGAAGGCGCCATGGCGCCTATAGCTCCCATGCTTGTCCTGTGTTCTCGAAAGTTCCCAAAACACGTGCAATTGTTCCCAGATCCATGTATTAATGCTCCTACAAATAAAACATGAAATAAACTATAAAGACATTTACATATCTCGAATTATAACAAAATAATAAGCTGAGAATACCATAATAAGTGGGTATAAACCACACTTATCAATCGTCCATGTAGAGACATGAGAATGGAGGCACCTTGTATGATGCGATCATATAGGACTGGACGCAGATAGAAATGACATTCTTATAATATCCGTTAAACAAAGAAAGTCATTTCAATCTACTTGATGGTCATATATGGATTGATCTTAATCCTGAGCGTACTATGAACTCCTGCATGGCAGGCTGTGTCCTTTGATTTACAAAGGTGAGGTTGGTGTTGCAGTCCCGACCAATAGCTACGTACTTTGAGGGTCAGTTTGTTTTGTAGTTGGGAACGTTTTACATAGACATTGAGTTCACTCCTTCTTGCGAGAAGTAGATGAGTATCTTTCTTAAGGGTTGACTCGGTACTTGAACGATTTGAGCGCTCAAGTCTTTCTATTACGAATAGAAAGATTAATATTCATAATAGTTATGAATAAATTGTTCATTAGAGAATCAATGGTACTTAATGTAAAAATAATTAGAGGGGTATAAAAACATTATGACCCGACTCTAATTACGAGATACTCGTGAAGGGTCAATTCGTATGTAATGACTGTATTGATGGACAATGATTTGGTTCGGTTTAATATATCATTTACGGCAACGAGAGTGCAACTTCGGGTTTTTAGTGGAATAACCCGGAGATAACAATTCGGACTATTTGATTAAGAGCTTAATTAATATTTCAAGATTATTGGAGCTCGGAACCGTAGGTCCATTTGGTCCCCGTGCTAGCTCGATTTACTATAGCGGATTTAATATAATTAGATAGTCCAATTATGTACTCACATATTTATAAATATTATTAATTTGATTAATAATATTATTATATCACACTTGGAACTTTATGTTATAGTTTAACATATGGTCTTTTTAATAATTATTTGATAATTATTAATTACAAATTATTAAATTATATTAGATATATGATTTAATAAATAAAGATATTATTTTTAGATTCCAAAAGTGTTTTTGGAAAGCCTATTGATAGATTTGGAAGTTATGAATTTGAAAAGGCTATTATATCTTTAATTTTGTAATTTATTATTGTCATAATGATAACAATCAATTCTTGATTGATGTTACAAAAATTAAAGAGGCAAATACAAGGGTGGTCGATTTTTTAGTAAGGAGATAGCTTAGGGTTTTGTTTTTAATTTGAATAATATAACCCTAAGTATAAAAAGAAAGATGTGATTTTTCTTTTGCCAAGATTTCTTTCTAACCTAGCCACCTTTCTTCTTCTCCCATATTCTCTCAAGAGTTGAGAAAGCTTTACAAAAATAATAATAATAATAATAATAATAATAAAAAAATTGAGTGTGATTTCTCTAAAGAGTTTAGGGATTTATTTTGTGTGAGTCAAGCCCACACTTGTTTCCGTTGGTCGTGAGACATAGTACGGAAGACTCTTTGGTGTCGAACAAAATCAAAATCCATCTCCGGCACTTATTCTTTTAGGTGTTGCTCACAGCATTATTCACATGCTTGTCAAAACTCACGGCAAAAGGGATGAAACACATTTGGACGTAATTAATGTTGATGAATGGCATGCTCATGTGTCTAAATCATAATTACATAATTATTCCTTCAATGTTTTTGTTTCATTTGGTGATGAGTGGCTTGTGCGTGATTTTTTGATGATAATGCATGGGAGACGAACAGCCACAAGGCTGTGTTCGTGAATTGTCCCAATAGATTTGGAGTAACGGGGTTCCGTTTGAACTTTATTTAATCCGCAATTTTGGGAAATATTTGGGGATATTTTGGGGTTGTGTTAGGAATGATTTTTGGGTGAAAAATCATACCTGAAACATCATTATTAATCACGAAATTCAGGGGCTGATTTGGGTGCAATTCAGGTACATAACAGGTCCAAAACAGTCCATTATTTCACTGCAGTTCGGGGGCTGTTCGGGGACTGTTTCAGAGCCGTTCAGGGGCTGAAATCTTGTTCGAATCAGAAGCAAAATTTCAGTAGAGTTGCTGGTTCCATTCGGCTAAAGAAAGGGAAGGGCAGAAAAAATTTTCAAGTCTGATCCGTGTGCCTAATCGCTTCCGCTGCGCGGGGAAAGCGTTTCCTACATAAAATAAATCATATGTCTATGTTTGCATGCTTAGAAAGTAAGTCATTATTATTGGACAATTATGACCCATAGCATCACTATTTGTACATAACACAATGTTATTGTACAAATTAACTATGTGACAAAGGAAATTGCCCTTTTATCTTTTGTAATTAGATTACCAAGATGAATAAATGATAGAAGGTCCTTATGATTAGTTCCGGATTGAAATGATATGAGAGAGTATCAATCCATGAAGGTTTAATCATTTAATATCCCTAGTCGTAGTATTATCGATATTGGATATCGATAATGCGGAATAGACTAGTATTACACTTGTGCGCGTTGTAAGAGCATAACGATATAGTTCTCATATATTTTGGTATTGGATACTCATGCAAGTGTAATAGGAGGTTGTGTTTTACCGATGGTACGGAAAACAGCTTCGCTCTGGATAGACCCCTCGGAATTCCATTGGTAATATAACTATGTGTCTATGAAAGTCCGAATCAGGGTAGGTGTATTTGGTCTTAACCTGAGACTTGCACCGCTAATACTTGCGACAATCAATATACTTTGGTTTTGGTCATCCAGAGCTTTAACAGGTTCTGCGTACGCCTCTTATGGGTATATTGAGAATCGTAGTGTATTGGGTGTGATGCCAAGATGGAAGTATCACTTCAGTTATAGTGGAGATGATGATCACGTAGGATACGGAACTAGTACTCTTAAGTACTGCAGTCATCGGGATAATATGACTAGGCCATGTTTATCCGATTATAGAGACTAGTTACCAGACATCTGATATGTGCTTCGTACGGGGCATACACTATTCCAGCCTTAGGCCTTGCACTTGAACATCCGATATTGGATCCTAATACGCAATACTAGGTATACTGCGCCTGATATAGATTATAATATTCCTTTTAGAATATTTATGGATAATTGGGTAGGCATGATGCTTTGCTAGAAGCCAACCATGTCTTGTAAATCGGTAAAAATGTAGTACTAGGTACGTACGTGTTCGGATAGTCCGACGACCGGATTTACTACCAACATATCCGGGGATCTCATGGGTCACTTCCCGAAGATTCATCGATGACGTATGACTCGCACTTTATTAATCTGGGATTAATTATAAGAGAGAGAGAAAATTAATCTGGGATTAATTACAGAGATATTTTATCTAGGATAAAATATTATTTAATAGAGAGAGAACGATTAATTTGGAATTAATCGATAAAATAATATATTCGATATATTATACGAAATTGGATTTCGACGCGGAATTAAAATTGGATTTTAATTCGGGCGAACGAGTTAATTTAGAATTAATTTTTTAGCGACGTGAATAGTAATTTTGCTGGCCATAATTATTTAATTAAATTGATTTAATTACGTCGTGACAGAAATTCGTTAATTCGGAATTAGCGAACCCAAGCCCGAGAGTGTTTGCGGGCCCACTCGTATTTCGAACCAAGTGGGGCCCATAAGTCACATCAAGCGTCACATCAACTAGTCAACTTGGTTACTTTAAAGTGATGGAAGTTGTTGGAAGGTGAAAGAGTGTTAAACAATCAAGTGTAAAAGTTTGAATGACCTTTTACCAAAAACTTGGTTTTGGTATATCATTCATTATTATTGATTTTTTGAAATTTTTTTTTTACAACACACACCCTTCTCCTCTCTTCTCTCTAGAATCGGTCAAGGGCCAAAATTCTCCTTCTTTCTCATTCAATGCCGAGAGCAACAAGGATGAACATGGTGATTTTTGTGGCAAAAATTACCAAGAGCTAGCACTCAAAAGAGTCTATACGAAGGTGATAGGGAAACCATCTCATGAGAATGGATTGCACACATAAAGCTTGGAGCTTGAAGATGAAGATAGAGTCCAAAACCACTCATGGCCGAATGCTTCATCAACAAAGAGGAAAAAATTTTTCTTCGTTGCATCCAATCCGATCAATGTAACTATGATTCCGCTATATTTCTTTGATGTATTCGCACATGTTTCATTGCTTGATTTAATCATTGGGACTTAATAGAAACCCAACAATGGTATTAGAGCCATTTTGAGCATGAAATTGATTTAGGGTTAAAAATTGGTAAATTAAATTTGAGCATGTTTGAGTGAAATTAATTATTTGAGCATGCTTGTAAATGAATGACTTGGAGTTGTTTGTGATCATTTTGTGAAAATTGGATTGGATCATTTTTCCCCAAAATTTGAGGCTTGGCCGAGACATATGAACCCTAGATGTCATGGTGATTTTTTGTTTTTGATCTTTGGATGAGTTGAAACGACTTGGGAAATGTTGATTTAGGATTCAATTGGATTAAAATCGGAATCGGACATCAAAAACCCTAGATTGTCGTGACCTATTGAATATGAAATGATATGATTTTTTTGATTCAATAATGTTGGACATGTGTTGATGATGATAAGCATGATTAATTATGCAAATTGGTATTTTGGAAATGTTAATTTGGTTAATTAGTTATGGCTTTACACTTTGAGTAATTAAATTGTGAAATTGGAATTTTGAAATTTAATAATGTTGGGCTTAATTTGGAATTGGGCTTGTAAAGTTGCATTTGGGCTTAATGGGCTTGGTTGGGCCAAGTTTTGGTTTAGGCTAATTGGTTGGATCCAATTGGGCCCAAAACCATATCCATAAAGTCTAATTATGACCTAATGGATCTTTAAAGTTTAATTGGGCATAATGGGCTTAAATTGATTTCTAGGCTTATGGGGTTATTCCTTAAGAAATTAATTGAAAGCCCATTGGACTTCAATTAAACGACATTGGATTGTTGATCGGGCTTTGAGACCTATAGTGACATAGAAACTGGGCGACGCATGCTGTTCCGGGCTCGCGGCCCGGTTGGGAGTAAGGAGTAGCCCGCGGGGGACTAAACTAGAGAATAAAGGAGTTGCCACCCGGTGTGAACCGGGAAAATGATTTAAGGCCGCACTCACCCCTCGCAAGGGAAGACCTGAAACCGTTGGGTTCGGAATGGTCCCTTACTTTTGCCACTTGTAATAAAATGATTTGTGCAATAGTTTAATCGAATCTAGCAATATATATTTCTAAGGGTATTCCATTTCTAAGTTCGCATGCATAAATCAAAAGTTCATCTAAGTTCACATGTAACACATTTTCATATTTGCATACAACCTATTTGCATATAATCTATATCCAAATTTGCATGCATAAAGATGAATTGACATACGGCAAGCATATAACTTCATAAACATGTAACATTCATGAATACAGAAACGCAAATAAGCCATAATTATACAGGCATGCATAAAAATGAATCAGAATAACGGCGAGCATGTAATCTCATAAACATATCATATTAACCACTGCAAAAGAAACATAAACAAAGAAGCATACATAATGAGAGAGACAACAATTAAGTGCATAATATAAAGAGACAATCAAAGAGGCAATTGGACATCAAAATAAACGTGCCATGATGCGATTTGGAAGATAAATAATGGAGATGAAAGAAAAGAGATGCGACATATGCCCACATCTATATAGGACCTCAAGTTTTCGATTTAACGTATCTCAAATTCAATTGAATGCACTTTGTCCGGCGCTGCGAAGTATCGTGGTAAAGGTAGAGACGTAGGCTTTTTATCCCTCGAAATAGAGGACCTTTATTCAAACTTACTAAGCCCATGCGCAATGCAACATGATGCATGATTATGCATGAAAATGACATACAAAGAAAAACAAATAACGAAATAAAAGTCGCGGTGAAGTATCGTGGTAAAGGTAGACCGTAGGCTTTTTATCCCTCGAAATATAAGACCTTTAATCCAACTTACTAAGCCCATGTGCATCACGTCATAATGCATATAAAAGTAAAGACAACGATATTGGACTTCGTATCCCCGATTTATATTCAACGAGAATACATCATCCGGCGCGGTAAAACATCGTGGTAAAGGATTTTACCCCTCAAAATAGAGGACCTTTAATCCAACTTTCTAAGCCCATGCGCTAATAACATAATGCATATATAAAAAATAAAGAATAATATCGGACTTCGTATACCTGATTGAACGCATCTTAAATTCAACCGAATATACATCATCCGGCGCGGCAAAGCATTGTGGTAAAGGATTTTAACCCCTCGAAATGAAGGACCTTTAATCCAACTTACTAAGCCCATGCGCTTTATCTCATCTTTGCACAAACAAATAATATGCAGAAATTAAATAACGGATAATAAACAAACACGATACAATAAAGCGAAATAGGTGCCATTTGCTCAAGTGGTACGTGGAGTTGTCTCTCAAGTACAGACCGCACTACCGTCCATTCGGATTCGGCTATGGAATTTACGTCTGGGTTTCCATCCTATATACCACAAGAGAGACACGTTTTCCCATCCAGTCAAAGCCACAACATGCATCCACAAACGACTCTCATGCGAAATAAATAAATAAAATAATTAAAAGATGAGTAAAAATAAAATACGAAAAGTGCCCTCAGGTCTAACCTTTTATGTCGACTCTCGGAAACACGTTATAAAGCCGTCGGAAGGGCTAACACTCCATAACTTTTCTGGTTCACTGGTCCACGTCTTTCCTCGCTGTTTCGCTGCTCAAGCTACTGTTTTCACTCCATTTTGCTGCTATTTTAGGGTCAGTTTCTGGACAGTTTCGGTGACTGTTTTATGGTGTTTTTGTCTCGGTTTAAAGTGCAGATTTTTGGACTGTTTAAGGGCTGTTTTTGGTTTACTGTTTTAGGTGTGTTTTACGGCAGTTTATGGGGTTAAGAGGTACGGTTTATGGCTATTTTCAGGACCTGATTAGAGGCAGTATGGGAGGTTATTTGCGCAGTGGACTGGTCTATTTGTAGGGGGGTTATGCGCGTGAGTTGGGGCTGGTTTTAGAGGTACCTGATGTGTCAAAGGGGCAGTTTAGGCACTATGTGTTTTGAGTGTTTGTGACTTTTGCGTGAAGGCTGAGAGGGTAACGCAGGCTGTACCGGGTGTTTTCTCTGTGAAGGGTTCTGTGGCTAGAGGCCAAGGGATGTGTTGTGGAGTGGGCAGTTACGTGGGCTGTGTGTGCAATTCGGTTGTAGGTGCATTTGATTGATGAGGGCAGATAAGGGTTGTTGAAGGGAAATGACGTGTTGAGGCTGGGGGGGACGTGAAGGTGTGATAAGTGCTATGTGGCATGAAGTCAGTGAATCAAAGGGTGAGGCGGGGAGGTTGCTTTACGTGAAGAGGGTTTGTTAGTGGCGAGAGTGAAGGCTGTTGGCTATGGCGTGAAGTCTGTTGGCAGGTGGCGTGATAGGGTTTTGGCTGTTTGTGTGAGTTTATTTAGTGGATCAGTTGAGGCGGTGATTTGTTTAGTTGTTAGGGTTCAACGTGTGCGGTGGTTGTGTCTTATTGGCTAGTGAGAGAGGTCTAGGGTTGGAGCTTGTTGTTGTTGTTATATAGAGAGAGGGAATGAATTAGGGTTTGCATGGTTTTTGAAAGGAAACAAAATCAATTAATGCATATGTGGTATTTGATTTAAATAGTTTAGGCAAGGATATTTATTTTTTGGTGCGAATTATATTAAATTGGTCGGTGATTTTTAAATTTTGGAAATGATTAATTTTAATTTTGGAATTTAATGTAATTGGATTTTAAAATCAATTTAATTAATTTAATTGGTTTTAATTTAATTTGTGAATTTAATTTAATTAAGATTTCAATTTAATTGGTTTTGAATTAATTAGATTTAATTTAATTCAATTTAATTTTAATTTAATTTGTGACATGTGTTTTAATTATTTTAATTACTATTGGATGTGATTTAATGGGCTTGGGCTAGGCGTGTGACTTGTGGGGGTTTAGGTTAAAGATGCTTAAAACCAGAGGTCCAACAAGTTAGCTCGGAGCTAAACAAGCGAATAAAATCTAACAAAAATATTAATTCCCTTTCGACGATCGTTTCCCACAACTTCCTCGACTTAAAAGATAGTGTCTCCAAATGAGACTCATCATAGGGACTTACATGCAAAAATGCAGTGCCTATAGTCGCCCCCACTTTGATAGGACTTGTGCAGTGTGTGACAATGACAATCCTATCAAAGTACGTGCAATGCATTTTCACTTACCTGGCTCACCAGCTGCCACCTGACTTGACTGCCGTTTTTACTGAACTGCTGATGCAGAGGGCCAACGACCCTGGGACGCATCCCGATAAATGCAACCGATAACGGGGGCCTCGACCCTGGGACGCATCCCAATACCGCTGACAAAATGGGCCTCGACCCTGGGACGCATCCCGAAACTAAAGATGTAGAGGCCAACGACTGGGACGCATCCCGATAACTGTAACCGACAACGGGGGCCTGGACCCTGGGACTCATCCCAATACCACTGACAAAATGGGCCTCACCGTGGGATGCATCCCGAAACTAATGATGCAGAGGGCCAACGACCTTGGGTTGTATCCCGATAATTGCAACCGACAACGGGGGCCTCGACTCTGGGACGTATCCCAATACCGCTGACAAAATGGGCCTCGACCCCAAACTGATACTGATGATGATGTAGGCTTCGGCCTTGGGACTCATCCCTGAAACTGATACAGATGTGGGCCTCACCCTGGGACTCATCCCCGAAACTGATACTGATGTTAATGTGGGCCTCAACCCTGGGACTCATCCCCAAAATTGATACTGTCGTAGGCCTCGACCCTGGGACTCATCCTAAAAACTACTGATGATGTGGGTCACGACCATGGGACTCATCCCCAAAACTGATGCTGATATGGGCCTCGCCCCGGGACTCATCCCCTAAATTTGATACTAATGTTGTGGACCTCGCCCCCAAGATGATACTGAGGTGGGCCTCGACCCCAAACTGATACTGATAAAGTGGGCCTAGCCCCAAAGTTGATACTGATGTGGGCCTCGACCCCAAACTAATACTGATAATGTGGGGCTCGCCCCCAAGTTGATACTAATACTGATGTGGGCCTCGGCCCCAAACTGATACTAATACTGATATGTCTCCATACCCGGAGTGTCATACCCTAGCAAAATGATACTGATGTCTCCGTACCCGGAGTGCCATACCTGGCAAGATTGCCCGGCTTGTTCATTCCCAAATTGTGTTTCCATTCTCGGAGTGCCATTCCCGGCTTGTTCATTCCCGAACTGCGTTCCATTCTTAGAGTGCCATTCTCGAACCTCGCTTCATTCTCGGATTACCATTCTCGGCTTTTCCATTCTCGAACCTTGATCTATTCTCGGATTTCCATTCTCGGCAAAATTGATACTGGACTAAAGTGGGCCTCGCCCTCAGAGTGCCATACTCGGGCAGACTGATTTTGGACTAATATGGGCTTCGCCCCCAGAGTGCCATACCGGGTAGAACTGATACTGAACTATATGGGCCTCGCCCCTAGAGTGTCATACCCGGCAAGACTGATTCTGATAAAGATGTGGGCCTCACCCCCAGAGTACCATACCCGGTAAGACCAATACTAATGATGTGATGTTTCATTTCAACATATTATACCGCCTCTCATAAGATAATCCTGATAGCTAGACATATTTTCATCCTCAATGAATGCTTTCGCGTCGAAACCTAAGAACCTTCAAAGTACTTGATACACTCAACTCCGATCCTCTGAATAGGTGATCTGAACTAGACTCCTAGTGTGTGCGTGCTAAGGCTCTTTCACAGCTTATTCCTTAAGTGAGCCAACTCGATGATTTTGTTTCGGAGAATCTGATCAGTGGGTCTAACCAACCTGGAGGTCTCAATCACACTCTGTGATTACTTCGTCATACTCAACATGATATGGTCTTTTTTTTTTTTTCTTTCGTCTTTTTTTTTTCATTCTTTTCATTCTGAACTTTTTTTTTCTTTTCTCTTTTCTTTCTTTTTCCTTGACACACCTACCCTTTAAGGTAGTATTTCTCCTTATGGTGGTCATAATACTCGCCCATGGGTAGCTTCACGCTTATCAGTTATAGGCGGTCTATTTTTTCATCGCAGAGACTCTTTCTTTATTTCCAATCATATCATATATCGAAGCATAAGTAAACCATGGTGGACATCTGGGCAAATGGTCATTCACCGATCCATCATCCCTTCGACTAGTCATCTTGCCAACCACCCAGGTTTCCACTGTTGAGATCCCGTAATCAAGTGTTTGCGAGTCCAGCTGAGATCAATCCATTCAGAATACCGGACGAGAGTACATCTCGCACTTATCGTTTCTAACGCTTCTCCCTACATCAAATAATGTCTTCACCGGATATATGTCTAACTATCAAAGATTTCTTTCTCTTTTTTTCACTCATTCCACTGAATTCTTCCGTCATCTTCTGATAATGTGGACTTCACCCGTTGAGATCCATTCCTGAAACTCCAACTCATGTGGACCTCAACCCTAGGACTCCTCCCCAAAACTAACACCAATGACCTCAGGTTACTACACGAATCTAACACCAATATGGGCCTCAACCCTAAGATTATTACCCGAATCCGATACTGTGCTTTCACTATTTCTGACAGGCTTGTCTTTGCCGCTTTCTCTTTTCTTCTTCAAAACCTGTGAATACAAAACAAACACAAAAAAATGAACGTAAAATATGTTACGTGTATGCATGCATGCATGAGTTTCTTATCCAGTCAGGTTAGGTCTTCTGCTAATTCTCTTGGTGACTTGCTCTATCTTCTCTTTCTTAGGCACAGTACTGCTTCGATTTATCCACATTGATCGGCTTGGTGAACTCATTCCTTTCCAAGTCTGATAGTCTCGCTGCCCTCATTTCCCAATTTCTGAATGGCTATCTTATCTTTTCTTCTTGCTTCTTCCGAGGATTCCCCGTGTTCTAAGAAGCACTGAGTATCATAGTACCAAGTTTGAATGTTTTTATCAAACATACTCATGTTGTAGGTTGGAAGGAAGAGACTCATGCAAGTAAACGAAATGAACGTCTTTATTATCATTAAGAGATGGTTCGAACAAGTAGACAAAGTCAATGTCACTATTATTATTAAATGCTGGATCACAATTGAATAAGATCAGGGAAACAACCATCTCCATAATTTGCAACTTTGTCTTCCCCCGCCTTCTTGCTTCCTTCGACCATCAGATTTTCCAACAGCAGTAGTTATTCTTCCCATTCATTTCTCTTTTTGTAACCTCCGTCTCGTCGCTGTCTGAGAAGTCTTTCCAAAATCCCTCATCTGTTCCGTTTCACCTTTACCACTATGTCCTGTATCCCCATGCGAGAAGTTTGGTGGTTGTGGGTTTGGAAGACAAGGCGATCAGGTAGGCCGGAGTTCATCATGTAGGTAGGCGGGGGACGGAGTGATAGTTGGGTAGGCGATTTCTCTGTGTTTTAGTTGTTCTTTTTCTGGGTCGGGTATTTTGTGGGAATCTATGAGGTTTTGGATCTCGTACGTAAGACAGGTACAGTTGTTAGTTTCATGGCCTCCTTCTTGATGGAAGTAACAATACTGGTTTAGGTTAAGTACAATGGCACAGGGTTCGGAAATGGCCTAGGTTCCAAAGGTTTTAAAAGTCCTTGTATTTTCAGCTTTTCAAATACATTGACAAAGTGTTGGATAATATGACCCATAGCGTCACTATTTGCACAGATCATTGTGTTGCTGTAGCAAATTAACTATGTAACAAGGAAATTGCACTCTCATCATTTGTTATTAGATCACCATAGATATATAAATGAAGAGAGGTCCCTATGATTAGTTCCTGGATTGAGATGATATGAGACAGTATCAGTCCACGAAGGATAAATCATTAAATATCCCTAGCCGTAGTATTATCGAGACCGGACATCGATAATACGGAATAGGCTAGTATTGCACTTGTGCGCGTTGTGAGGGCACAACGGCATAGTTCTCATATATATAAGTGTTGGAGACTTATGCAAGTGCGATAGGAGGTCGTGTTTCACCGATGGTACGGGAAACAGCTTCGCTCTGGATAGACCCTCGGAATCCCATTGGTATTATGATTATGTGTCTATGGGAGGCCGAAGTCAAGGTAGGTGTGTATAGTCTTAACCTGAGACTTGCATCGCTAATACTTACGATAATCGATAAACTTTGGTTTGGTGGTTGGGGACCCTGACCAGGTTCTGTGTCTACCACTTCTGGGTTTATCAGAGATCGTAGAGTATTGGGTGTGATGTCGAGACGGAAGTATCACTCCAGTCATATTGGAGATGATGTCACGTAGGATACGGTATTAGTGCTCTTAAGTGATGCGCATCCAATCGTGATATTATGACTAGGTCATGAATATCCGATTATAGAGACTAGTTACCAGACATCCGATATGTGTTTCGGACGGGGTAGACACTTATCCAGCCCCAGCCCTAACACGTGACTATCCGATACTGGGCCGATATGCACAATACGATTGTATACTACGCTTGATATAGATCTAAATATTCTTAAAAGGATATGTTCGGAGAATTGGGTAGACTTGGTACTTTGCTAGGAGTCGACCTTGTCTCGTAAATCGGTAGAACGTAGTACTTGGTACGTACGTGATTCGGTTACACCGACGACCGTATTTATAGCCAAATTATCCGGAGATCTCATGGGTCGCTTCCCGATAATCCACCGATGACGCACAACTCGCACTCTTGAATAATCTGGGATTATTTAGAAGAGAGAGAAAATTAATCTAGGATTAATTACGGAAATATTTTATCTAGGATAAAATATCGTCGAGAGAGAGATAATGATTAATTTGGAATTAATCGATAAATTAATTTATTCGATATATTAAACGAAATTAGATTTCGACACGGAATTAAAATTAGATTTTAATTCGGGCGAACGAATTAATTTAGAATTAATTCGTTAGCGACGTGAATAGTGAATTCGCTAGGCGTAATCATTTAATTACGACGTGACGGAAAAATCGTTAATTTGGAATTAGCGAACCCGAGCCCGAGTGTGATTGCGAGCGCATTCGTATTTCGAATTCGAGTGCGGCGACGCAAGTCACATCAAGCGTCAAATCTAACGTCAAGTCATTCATCACATCAAGCGTCAAATCAAGCGTCACTTTGAGTGATGTGACATTTGATTGATTGATGTGAGTGATTGATTGATTGAAAAGACTTGACACATGACATAAAGTGATGTTGATGTGAATAGATATAGATAAGATGGTTTGACTATTAAAGCAAATGAAATGCAAATGCAAGGGAAATTATGGTGAATTTCACTTAAGGTATATAAGATATACCAAATGCATTTCATTTATATTAACACACATTCTTCATCTCTCTTTTCTCTCTTCAAACTCACGCCAAAGGGCAGAAAAGTTTCTATTTTTGAAGCTTAAACCGTGAGTCAAGGGAAGCCAAGGGTGGGTTTTCATGTGTGAAAATCCAAGTGCTAGCACACTTGGGAGTCTTGCGAAGGTGGTAGGGAGGTTCACCCATGAGCCGGGATCCGTCGGACGAAGCTTGGAGCTCCATTTTCACAGCTCAAAACTGAAAAATTGAAGAAGTGGACTGCACAGTGGGCGTGACCAAAACAGTGGGTTTCTTGGCTTGATTCGTCTTCCAATCGACTCAACCGATCGATGTGAGTATTCCGCTACCTCCGTTGATGTGTTCACTCATTGTTTCATGCTTAGATTTGATCTTGGGACCTAATAGAAACTCAACAATGGCATCAAGAGCTATAGTTGCAAGCATGAAATTGTAGGGCTTAAAATTTGGGTAAATTGATTTTGAGCATGATTTGGTTAAATTGTTTGATTGAGCATGTTTAAATGATGTTTAATTGCATTTGGTTGGATCATTTGACGAAAAATGATTTGGAATTATTTTCCCCAAAATGGACATGTTGGCCGAATGTATTGAGGATTTTTAAGATCTTGGATTTTTTGATTTTTGATTCATTTGATGAGTTAGAATCGATTAGGTTGATGTTAATTTGAATCGAATTGGATTGGATTTCGAATCGGACAAAAACCCCCAAATTCCCTCTCTTGGCCGAATGGTGTATGCCCTAATGTCTTGGATTTTTGATTTTGTGACATTGGATGTGTGTGAAATCATTTAGGATGGTGATTTGATGTCGATTGTGGGTTCGATTGGATCGAAACCGAATCGGACACAAAATCCCTCTTTTGGCCGAGACTTAAAAGCATGTAAATGGGTTTGATTTTTCAAATTGTGTGTTTGACATGTGATAATGAATTTAGCATGATTAATTGAGAGTAATATTGTGTTTTAGAAATATTGTTTTAGTCGATTAATCATGTAACGCACTTTAGGTAATTAAATTGCGCAATTGGATTAGTGTAATTTAATTATTTAGGCTTGAATTGGATTTGGGCTTTAATGTTGTAATTGGGCCTATTGGGCTTGATTTATCAAGTTTGGTTTAGGCCAAATGGATTGGATCCAATTGGGCCCTAAAACCTTAACCATAAAGCCCAAATGCGACTTAATGAACCTTTAAAGTTCAATTGGGCCTAATGGGCCAAGATTGATTTATGGGCTTATGGGGTAAATCCCGGATTGGACTTTGGTTATCGGTTTGACCCGAGTTGACCAAAAGTCCACGCCTTAAGAAATCAATCAAAAGCCCATTGGACTTTAATTGAATTGACGTTGGACGTTAATCGGTCTTTGAGACGCGTTACGATTAGATTTGGAATTTAAATCGTAAAAGGTTTATTAAATAAAAGTGTAATATTTAATTTGGAATTGAATAGTGAATTAGTATTAAATACATGTTAAATTAGATTTAATGATGTAGTTTAATTTAATTCATGAATTCGTACTTTAAGTACTTATTCGCAAAAACGAGTTTGACTCGATCAAAATCAAATCGTTGTTTGAACATTGGATGATCACTTAATTATCAGATTATTTAATTTGATTAGATTGATTGATAGCATGCTTATATGTGTGTGAATACTTGGTTGTGTTGAATGAATAATGTATATCGGATGGATATTAGATGGGTGGGCAATTTTAGAAATTGTTGTAATAAATTCGATTTATTAAATTGGACCTGCGTGTCCAGCCTTATCACCTTCTTTCTCTTGTATTCTCTTCTCACCTATTCCCCTCTATGTATATGAGGTTTCTTTAGAAGTGTAGTGTAACGGGTAGAAGTAATACTAGTGCTAGCTTGAGTGAGAAAGGGAGAGATTTGATCTAGGATCAATGTGTAAAGTATCCATCCGCATATCATTATTATTTTATTTCATACTCGCTTTATTATGTGTTTAGAATGCATGTTTAAGGGTGTATGATGATGAGACCTAACAAAGATTATTAAATTGGTAGCCAATTTTCACGCGAAAAACCCTCGTTTTATATTAAGCGTTTATCCTTCCATTGAATGATTCTTGTTCAAGATCTGATTGGCATTGGTTTGTTGGCCAAAGTCAAGACCATGTCAATTAGATGTATTTGAATCATGAGAGTTTTGTTCCACATCGGTGTCTAGTCCAAGTTGTGATTTGTTGGCCAAAGTCAAGATCACTTCTTGTCCAAAGACATTGATTACGAAACTTTCCTTGTCAATGGGTCCCGCTTAACTGGAGTCATTAGGTTTGTTGTGCCAAAGCCAAGGCCTAGATGATTCGGAGGATAAGGTTAGAAAATGTATTAGATACATTGGCATATGTAATATGTTTAGGACTTGGATGTCCACCTAACCGGATCTGGGAATTGGATTGGATCCAATTGATCTGTGAGATCTACCTGGTTAAGTAGCATACAGCTTGTTGGCCAAAGTCAAGGTTGTATGTTATTTGACAGGATCCCAGCCCACTAGGAAACGCGGTTTCCCGAGTACTCCACGAGGGTTAGAGACTCGACGAAAAATAGTGGGAGGCAAGTATTGAATTTGCAACATTCGTTCAATTACTCGCCATACGCTCAAACAAATATCATTCGTCAATATTTTACGTTGTTTTAAAAATAAATATATAGTTGGACTATATACAAACTCATTCAATATATATAGTTGATTTTATAATTGGATTATAGAAATCAATATAATTGAATTAAAATGATAGTTGATTTTATAATTGGATTATAGTAATCAATATTAAAATTATAGTTGATTAAATAATTGGATTATTGTAATCATTATAATAAATAGTACCTTATTAAAATTGATTAAATAGTTGGACTATTGAAATCAAGAAAGAATTGAAAAGTTGAATATTTAAAATATATAATCCTTGGATTAAATGTTTTAAATGATTTAATTTTCAATGGGAATTAATAATAGGTTAATTTATTTGATAAAATAACTTATTATGACTAAGCCCATAATTAAGCAAATAGTAGAGCATAAAATCTTTGGAAGATTTATGTGATGATGACTTTAGTGCTTAATTAATATACTTATAATAAATCTATCTTTAGATTTAAAAGTATTAAAGTTGCAATTAAAATTCTTAGAGAATTAATTGACTATTCTAGTGGAGAAAAGTCAAAGTTTGCAATTGGGCATGTAGCACAAGGTGCACATCGTTTCGATATTCCGAAACCCAAGGCTTGGCCAAAGGTTTGTGAAATATTGAAAAGATAATTGACATATCCCAAAGTGACTACCATTTGGATATGGAAGACACGAAGGAATTAAAGAAAGGGCGAGGCTCTAACTTTAAAAATATTTGTCAAAGTTATGTTCGCTACTAGTATTGAAATTGGATTTTAAATACTTAGTGTGATACATAAACATATATGTATTGATGTTCGGAATCCGCTTTGAGCTGGATACTGACTTCAAGCCGAGATATTCTGCGAATCGGAAACGGGACGAAAGTCGCTGTTTCGACCGTAGATACCTAAGTTTGGGAACTACCCTTTGGGTATGTACTTAAATTAGGAAATGTTATGATGTAACTAGTTTGACTAGAGACATTATCTCTATATCAGTGTTTAATCCGTTGCGGATAAAACCTTTATATTCTAGAACACTAAAGTGTTTCATTATATAAAGATGATACTGAGATAAATACATTAGATGTAAATAACATAATTTATATTTTGAATATAATAAAATCTCAAACATATAAAATGACAAATAAATAGCTCAAATTGATTTGATCAATGAGACTTATTTGTGGCATTGTTGTCTAGGACACAATTAAACGAGAATCGTATATCCACACTTTTGAAGAGTGGGTACTAGGACTGATTTGACTATTCAAATAAGGTCTACGAATCTAGTTTATTAGTTAAATACCTAAAATACTATTTACTTGGTAATAGTAAAAGGGCCACCGATCTGTTAGCCCTATTCATGGTGAAGTTAGTGGGCCCATATCTAGCTAGGCTAGATGTGAACATGAATATTTCGTGACCTTAACGGATGTGGCATCACGTTATGGTTATGTGTTTCTTTTGAAGAACACAGATCGGAAACTTTTGAAGTTTTCGACACGAAGTATATAAACAGATCGGCTATAGTATTATTCCGCCACGGTAGACCGTAATGGAAATACTTAAGCAGTAAGTTTCATACGTACATGAAAGAGTACGGTATTCTTTCATATGAGGACTCCTCCCGAGACACGTCAGTTAGACGGTGTGTCCGAACCAAAACCAAATTTTGTTGGACATGATAAGGTTATCACGAGTCGCTCTGAGCTACTATTTCCTTCAATGGGACATGTATTAACAGTGCAAAACTTATTTAGAATAAGGTTCCATATAAATCTGTTTGACAGATATCATATAGGATATGAACAGGAAAGAAACGGGGTTTCTCATTCCTGATAATTTGGGTATGCCAGGCATAACGTTTGGTTTATACCAAACTAAGGACCCAAATTGGATAAGTGCCAATATAGGTTATCCTAAGGAAACCTTAAGTATAGTACTTATAAATCCCACATGAGAACAATGTAATTGTTGCTCACCATGCGGTTTTCCTGAGAGGAATACCGATATGCAGTGGTCAGTGGGAGGATAGTGATACTCGATGAAAATCGGAGTAACACTGTTCAAGGCACGAAGTCCTTAATGGAACACAAATAGTTCATCTATGATGAATCTATACCATTAATCTTCAAATACACAAGAACTTCGTAGATCGGATAGAGTCAGAAAACAACCTAGGGTATGGGTTTCTGATCTCGCCCCATGAAGATGTCAATCTTATGGAGGTGTACCATCCGACTACGTTTAGAGGAAGTGATACGAGGTATCGACTCCCCGTTATGGCAAAGTGCCATGAATCCGAAATGGATTTCATGTATGACAACTATTTTGGATACTAGTTGTTGTACCACAAGGCATTGTGCCTATTGGTACATTAAACGTCTTCAAGGAAGACATACATGGAAGGCAACATACCAACGTACAAAGCTGGGCTTTTGACGGAAAGGTATCGTTATCAACATTGTGTTAATAACGGTTCAACCTTTTACCTGTTGCCATGGTAAATCCATTTTGAAGATGCTTGAAAATAACTGTATATTTCATTTATGAAATGTGTCAGTTATAAATCAAAATCGCTTTCCTGAAAAGGAAACCTTTTGGAGAATGTTTAAAACATTCTGACGATTTTGTATAACCGACAAACAAGGTTTGCGGGTTATTCGATCCATGTTTGGATCAATGCAAGCATAGGGTTCTTGGAACTGTCGTTTTGAAATAATCATAATGGTTTATGATTTGACTCAAAACGAAATATTCTTGTGTATATAAGGAGGTTAGTGGGAGGGCGCACTGACAGTGAAATTCCCATAATACAATGGTGAAAGCTTGGCTTTCATAGATATTCTTTCAATAGAAAATTCTCCGTAGAATTCTGGGGAGTAACAACCTTTATTCAAGGAATAAAGATCTACTGGGATAGATTTGGAGTTGTTAACACTCTCTGGGAAATTGTACATTTAAAATGTACTTGTATTGGTGTCTCATACGCTTCGAGCATATGGAGTCACAATCGGGAATCCAAGTGATAGTCACTGGATTAAAGATTAAGAACATCTGTTAGTATCTTAGAGAACTAAAGATGCTGTCTTAAACTATGGAGAAGGAGAACTTGAAGTGACTGGGATCACCGCTGCAAGTTTCCAAACTATTAAATACTACGGTACTATAAAGTTTGAATTACGGGACAGTGAGCTGGAAATATTCCAAGCAAGATAACTGTTGCCGAATAAACAACAAATGATACGGATTATTGCTGCAGCTGAGGCAGCAAAAGAAGCCATTTGGATCGAACATAAATCTAATTAGATTAGATATAGTTCTGTTAGCAGCTGAACTAGGCGTCAGCACAGGCTAAGGAATTAAAGGTCTCATCGACGATCCAGATATATACTTCTATATCATCTGATTCGTTCGGATCATACATCGTGGCGATGTGATGATCGTGTAAATCGCGTCAGACGATAATCAAACAAATCCGCTGACGAAAACCTTTCCTCAGCAATTTGAGCGAACCTTACATAGTTCAAGTGTTGGAACACTTGAGTGACTCGCTACGTGCCAAGTGGGAGATTGTTGGATAATATGACCCATAGCGTCACTATTTGCACAGATCATTGTGTTGTTGTAGCAAATTAACTATGTAACAAGGAAATTGCACTCTCATCATTTGTGATTAGATCACCATAGATATATAAATGAAGAGAGGTCCCTATGATTAGTTCCTGGATTGAGATGATATGAGACAGTATCAGTCCACGAAGGATTAATCATTAAATATCCCTAGCCGTAGTATTATCGAGACTGGACATCGATAATGCGGAATAGGCTAGTATTGCACTTGTGCGCGTTGTGAGGGCACAACGGCATAGTTCTCATATATATAAGTGTTGGAGACTTATGCAAGTGCGATAGGAGGTCGTGTTTCACCGATGGTACGGGAAACAGCTTCGCTCTGGATAGACCCCTCGGAATCCCATTGGTATTATGACTATGTGTCTATGGGAGGCCGAAGTCAAGGTAGGTGTGTATAGTCTTAACCTGAGACTTGCATCGCTAATACTTACGATAATCGATAAACTTTGGTTTTGGTGGTTGGGGACCCTGACCAGGTTCTGTGTCTACCACTTCTGGGTTTATCAGAGAGTCGTAGAGTATTGGGTGTGATGTCGAGACGGAAGTATCACTCCAGTCATAGTGGAGATGATGTCACGCAGGATACGGTATTAGTGCTCTTAAGTGATGCGCATCCAATCGTGATATTATGACCAGGTCATGAATATCCGATTATAGAGACTAGTTACCAGACATCCGATATGTGTTTCGGACGGGGCAGACACTTATCCAGCCCCAGCCCTAACACGTGACTATCCGATACTGGGCCGATATGCACAATACGATTGTATACTACGCTTGATATAGATCTAAATATTCTTAAAAGGATATGTCCGGAGAATGGGGTAGACTTGGTACTTTGCTAGGAGTCGACCTTGTCTCGTAAATCGGTAGAACGTAGTACTTGGTACGTACGTGATTCGGTTACACCGACGACCGTATTTATAGCCAACTTATCCGGAGATCTCATGGGTCGCTTCCCGATAATCCACCGATGACGCACAACTCGCACTCTTGAATAATCTGGGATTATTAGAAGAGAGAGAAAATTAATCTAGGATTAATTACGGAGATATTTTATCTAGGATAAAATATCGTCGAGAGAGAGATAATGATTAATTTGGAATTAATCGATTAATTAATATATTCGATATATTAAACGAAATTAGATTTCGACGCGGAATTAAAATTAGATTTTAATTCGGGTGAACGAATTAATTTAGAATTAATTCGTTAGCGACGTGAATAGTGAATTCGCTAGGCGTAATCATTTAATTACGACGCGACGGAAAAATCGTTAATTTAGAATTAGCGAACCCGAGCCCGAGTGTGATTGCGAGCGCATTCGTATTTCGAATTCGAGTGCGGCGACGCAAGTCACATCAAGCGTCAAATCTAACGTCAAGTCATTCATCAATCAAGCGTCAAATCAAGCGTCACTTTGAGTGATGTGACATTTGATTGATTTGATGTGAGTGATTGATTGATTGAAAAGACACTTGACACATGACATAAAGTGATGTTGATGTGAATAGTGATAGATAAGATGGTTTGACTTTTATTTTTAAAAATGCAAATGAAATGAAATGAAAGGCAAATGCAAGGGAAATTGGTGAATTTCATTTAAGGTATATAAGATTACTTTTCTTCAAACTCACGCCAAAAGGGCAGAAAAGTTTTCTGTCTTTGAAGCTTAAAACGTGAGTCAGGGAAGCCAAGAGTGGGTTTTCATGGTGAAAATCCAGTGCTAGCACACTTGGAGTCTTGCGAAGGTGGTAGGGAGGTTCACCCATGAGCCGGGATCCGTCGGACGAAGCTTGGAGTTCTTCATTTTCAGCTCAAACTGAAAAATTGAAGAAGTGGACTGCACAGTGGGCGTGACCAAAACAGTGGGTTTTTGGCTTGATTCGTCTTCCAATCGACTCAACCGATCGATGTGAGTATTCCGCTACCTCCGTTGATGTGTTCACTCATTGTTTCATGCTTAGATTTGATCTTGGGACCTAATAGAAACTCAAAACACAAAGGGTCTACCAAAGATTGGAGAATGAGGCTTCTGATAAGGCAATCTCAGAATGATGTTGGGCTTGGTCCTGAAGGTCCCCAAGGTTCTTTCCATTCTGGTTGTAAAAACTTTCTGTTTGGCTATACGGGGTACGGTCAAACTGGCCCACAGTATAGTCAGACTTGCAATATCTCAATAATTTCGGTTACTTTGGCTTCCAATGATCCAAGCGGGTCCCCAACATTGACACTATGAATGATCACTCATGTTGGTTGATAGTCTTCTTTGACAAGTTTCCTTCTTCCCCAACCCAAACGGGTATCTATAATGGCTTTTAAAACACAAGGGGTTAATATGATGTGTGTATGTATAAGGTGCATAAGATTCGTGCGATGTATGGAATATATAAGCTCATAAATATTTTCACACAATCGGCCCATCATCATTTTAGAAGCTTTTGGGCTAACTGTCATAGGATTGAACTCGTCCCAGTTTAAATGGCCCAACAAGTTCACATCTCATGGCAAGAAATCCAACCGTATCCAAATGATAATGTTCCTAACACAAAACATATAATGGCCCATTGGCGTTTTAGAAGCTTTTGGCCCAATCATCATAAGATAGTTCTTATCCCAGTTTAAATGGCCCAACAAGCTCATATCTCATGACAAAAGGTCCGAATGGATCCAAAACAATAATGTTCCCAAACACAAGCACAAATGGACAATTACTATGGTCACATAACTATGGTTCATGTGTGGATTTACGGGAGTGTAGACAAAGACTCTCGCTGACGAAGGATTGCCCACAACTAGGACTCCCCACTCAAGGGTTCGAGCGACCAAGTGAGCGCACCTTTTTTATACCTTATGGTATGTGTCAATGAGTTATGGTGTGTGACTAACTGTCAAATTGATTTCCCATTGTAGATTCCCCAGAGAGAGGTGGAACGAGGCTCTCTTAAGTACCCAAGCATCTTAGGCTCTCGCTTGGTGTCAGGAATAAACAACGAGTCCTCCAAACTAGTCTGTCACAACGTGCTACAAGTAATGAATATCTCGATGCCTTCACAGCTCTTCCTTATGAAAAGGTTGTCAGTGAAGGAAGACATCGAACCATCACCTAGCCTTAACAATGCCTTTGATTACACCCCTTTCAACCCACTACAGGAACGATTAACTTAAAGCACAAATCATAATATTACAAGACATTATTTGGGGGCGATTCTCTATCCCCAGTGGAGTCGCCAGACTGTGGTGACATAGAAACTAGGCGACGCATGCTGTTCTGGGCTCGTGGCCCGATTGGGAGTACGGAATAGCCCGTGGGGGACTAAATTGGAGAATAAAGAGTCGACACCCGGTGTGAACCAGGAAAATGATTTAAGGCTGCACTTACCCCTCGCAAGGGAAGGCCTCAAACCGTTGGGTTCGGAATGGTCCCTTACTTTTGCCAATTGTAATAAAATGATTTGTGCAATAGTTTAATCGAATCTAGCAATATATATTCCTAAGGGTATTCCATTCTAAGTTCGCATGCATAAATCAAAAGTTCATCTAAGTTCACATGTAACACATTTTCATATTTACATACAACCTATTTGCATATAATCTATGTCCAAATTTGCATGCATAAAGATGAATTGACATACTGCAAGCATATAACTTCATAAACATGTAACATTCATGAATACAGAAACACAAATAAGCCATAATTATATGGGCATACATAAAAATGAATCGGAATAACGGCAAGCATGTAATCTCATAAACATATCATATTAACCACTGCAAAAGAAACATAAACAAAGAAGCATACATAATGAGAGAGACAACAATTAAGTGCATAATATAAAAAGACAATAAAAGACGCAATTGGACATCAAAATAAACGTGCCATGATGCGATTTGGAAGATAAATAATGGAGATGAAAGAAAAGAGATGCGACATATGCCCACATCTATATAGGACCTCAAGTGTCCGATTGAACGTATCTCATATTCAATTGAATGCACTTTGTCCGGCGCTGTGAAGTATCATGGTAAAGGTAGACCGTAGGCTTTTTATCCCTCAAAATAGAGGACCTTTCAATCAACTTAGTAAGCCCATACGCAATGCAACATGATGCATGATTATGCAAGAAAATGACATACACAAGAAAAGCCAAATAACGAAATAAAAGTCGCGGTGGGGAAGTATCGTGGTAAAGGTAGACGAGGCTTTTTATCCCTCAAAATAGAGGACCTTTAATCCAACTTACTAAGCCCATGCGCATCACATCATAATGCATATAAAAGTAAGACAACGATATGGACTTCGTATCCCCGATTTATATTCACCGAATATACATCATCTGGCGCGGCAAAAAACATGTGGTAAAGGATTTTAACCCCTCAAAATAGAGGACCTTTATACAACTTACTAAGCCCATGCGCTAATAACATAATGCATATATAAAAAATAAAGACAACAATATCGGACTTCGTATACCCGATTGAACGCATCTTAATTCAACCGAATATACATCATCCGGTGCGGTAAAGAATCGTGGTAAAGAATTTTAACCCCTCGAAATGGAGGACCTTAATCCAATTACTAAGCCTTGCGCTTTTATCTCTCGTTGCAAAAAACAAATAATATGCAGAAATTAAAAACGGATAATAAATAAACACGATACAATAAAGCGAAATAGGTGTCATTTGTCAAGTGGTATGTGGAGTGTCTCCAAGTACAGATCGCACTACCGTCCATTCGGATTCGGCTACAGAATTTATGTAGGGGTTTTCCATCCTATATACCACAAGAGACGACACGTTTCCCATCCATTCAAAGCCACAACATGCATCCACAAATGACTCTCATGTGAAATAAATAAATAAAACAATTAAAGATGAGTAAAAATAAAAAATACGAAAAGTGCCATCAGGTCTAACCGGTTTTATATCGACTCTCGGAAACACGTTACAAGGCGTCGGAAGGGCTAACACTCCGTAACTTTTTTGGTTCCTGGTCCACGTCTTTCCTCGTTGTTTCACTGCTCAAGCTACTGTTTCACTCCGTTTTCTGCTGTTTTCGGGTCAGTTTCTAGACAGTTTCGGTGACTGTTTTGAGGTGTTTTTGTCTCGGTTTAAAGTACAGATTTTTGGACTGTTTAAGGGTTGTTTTGGTTCACTGTTTTAGGTGTGTTTTACGACAGTTTGTGGGGGTTAGAGGTATGGTTTAGGTTGTTTTCAAGACGTGATTAGAGGGCGTATGGAAGGCTATTTGTGGCAGTGGACTGGGCTGTTTGTAGGGGGGTTATGCGCGTGAGTTGGGGCTGGTTTTAGAGGTACCTGATGCGTCAAATGGGCATTTTAGGGACTATGTGTTTTGAGTGTTTGTGGCTTTTACGTGAAGGCTGAGAGGGTAACGCAGGCTGTGACGGGTGTTTCCTGCGTGAAGGGTTCTGTGGCTAGAGGCCAGAGGACGTGTTGTGGAGTGGGCAGTTACGTGGGCTGTGTGTGTAATTCGGTTGTAGGTGCGTTTGACTGATGAGGCAATAAGGGTTATTGAAGGGAAAGGACGTGTTGAGGCTAGGGGGGACGTGAAGGTGTGATAAGTGCTATGTGGCCGTGAAGTTAGTGAATCAAATGGTGAGGCGCGAAGGTTGCTTTACGTGAAGGGGGTTTGTTAGTGGCGAGAGTGAGGGCTGTTGGCTATGGCGTGAAGTCTGTTGGCAGGTGGCGTGATAGGGTTTTGGCTGTTTGAGTGAGGTTATTTAGTGGATCAATTGAGGCGTTTATTTGTTTAGTTGTTAGGGTTTAACGTGTGTGGTGGCTTGTGTCTTATTTGGCTAGTGAGAGAGTCTAGGGTTGGAGCTTGTTATTGTTTATATAGAGAGAGGGAATGTTTGCATGGTTTTTCAAAGGAAACAAAATCAATTATTAATGCATGTGTGGTATTTGATTTAAATAGTTTAGGCAAAGATATTTATTTTTTAGTGGGAATTATATTAAATTGGTAGGTGATTTTTAAATTTTGGAAATGATTAATTTTAATTTTGGAATTTAATGTAAATGGATTTTAAATTCAATTTAATTAATTTAATTGGTTTTAATTTAATTTGTGAATTTAATTTAACTAAGATTTCAATTTAATTGGTTTTGAATTAATTGGATTTAATTTAATTCAATTTAATTTTAATTTAATTTGTGACATGTGTTTTAATTATTTTAATTATTATTGGATGTGATTTAATGGGCTTGGGCTAGGTGTATGACTTGTGGGGGTTCGGGTTAAAGATGCTTAAAAATGGAGGTCCAACAAGGAGCTCGGAGCTAAACAAGCGCATAAAATCTAACAAAACTATTAATTCCCTTCCAACGATCGTTTCCTGCGACTTCCTCGACTTAAAAGGTAGTGTCTCCAAATGAGACTCATCATAGGGACTTACATGCAAAAATGCAGTGCCTACAAGACCCGTTAAGATTAGATTTAGAATCTAAGTCGTAAAACTTCATTAATAAGGTGTAATATTTAATTTCAATTAAATAAATGAATTAGTAGTAATACAAGTTAAATTGGATTTAATGTTGTAGTTTAATATAATTCAGAATTCGTACTTTGAGTACTTATTCGTAAAACGAGTTGGAATCGAGCAAAATCAAATCGTTGTTTGAGCATTAGATGGTCATTAATATTCAGATTAATTATTTTTGGATTAGATTGATTGATAACATGCTTGTGTGAATACATGGATGCGATGTATGAATAATATATATCGGATGGATATTAGATGGATAGGGTAATTTTGGAAACTGTTGTAATAAATTTAGAATTTATTATTGGACCTGCGTGTCCAAACCTATTCCCTTCCTTACTCTTTGTATTTCTCTTCTCACCTATTCCCCTCAATGTAAATGAGGTTTCTTTAGAAGTGTTATGTAAACGGGTAGAAGTAATTGTTGGTTTTTATTAAGGTCCCAAGATCAAACAAGACATGAAAACAATGAGTGAATACATCAACGGAGGTAGCGGAATACTCACATCGATCGGTTATGTCGATTTGGAGACGATTCAAGCCAAGAAACCCACTGCCTTAGGCGCCAAACTGCAGCAGTCCACTCCCTTGCACAAAAGAATTGAGATGACAAACGGCGCGCTCAAGCAAGCCTCGTCCGACGGATCCCGGCTCATGGGTGGAACCTCCCTACCACTTCGCAAGACTCGTAGGTGCTAGCACTTGCGTTGGGGTTTTGCCACAAAAACCCAACCTTGCTTCCTACCCCTTGGCTCACGCTTTAAATGGTTTCCAAAACAGTCCACTTTGGCAGTTTTGGCTCGTGAGGAGGAAGAGAGAAAATGAGAGAAGAAAGAAATGTGTTTGATAGATGGAGAAAGCATTTACCAAAATGCCTTTATATATTTTCAATAATAGAAATAATTTGAAAACACAATTAAATTTGATTAATTAAAACAAAAAGTAATATGATTTTCTATTTTCCTCCAAAACCATATACCAAACCACTCACATCACTATTCACATGTCAACAACTTAAAAAGTGATGTGATGTAAGCTTCAATCAATCAATCACTCATATCAATCAATCAAATGTCACATCACTCAAAGTGACGTTTGATTTGACGCTGATTGATGATGACTTGACATTTGATTTGACGCTTGATGGACTTGCGTCGCCGTACTCGAATTCTAATACGAATGCGCTCGCGCAATCACACTCGGGCTCGGGTTCGCTAATTCTAAATTAACGAATTTTCCGTCGCGTCGCAATTAAATGATACACCTAGCGAATTCCCTATCACGTCGCTAACGAATTAATTCTAAATTAATTCGTTCGCCCGAATTAAAATCTAATTTTAATTCCGCGTCGAAATCTAATTTCGTTAATATATCGAATATATTAATTTACCGATTAATTCCAAATTAATCGTTATCTCTCTCTAGACGATATTTTATCCTAGATAAAATATCTCCGTAATTAATCCTAGATTAATTTTCTCTCTCTTCTATATAATCCCAGAATTATTCAAGAGTGCGAGTTGTGCGTCATCGGTGGATTATCGGGAGCGACCCATGAGATCCCCGGATAAGTTGGCTAAAATACGGTCGTCGGTGTATCCGAATCACGTACGTACCAAGTACTACGTTCTACCGATTTACGAGACAGGTCGACTCCTAGCAAAGCACCAAGTCTACCCAATTCTCCGGACATATCCAATTAAGAATATTAAGATCTGTATCAAGCGTAGTATACTATTGTATTGTGCGTATCGGCCCAGTATCGGATAGTCACGTGCTAGGGCTGGGGCTGGATAAGTGTCTACCCCGTCCGAACACATATCAGATGTCTGGCAAACATAGTCTCTATAATCGGATATTACATGACCTGGTCACAATATCCCGATTGGTTGCGCAACACTCAAGAGCACTAGTACCGTATACTGCGTGACATCATCTCCAATATGACTGAAGTGACACTTCCGTCTTGACATCACACCCAATACTCTACGACTCTTTGATAAACCCAGAAGTGGTGTACACAGAACCGGTCAAAGCCCCCTCCTACCACCAAGACCAAAGTTTATCGATTATCGTAAGTATTAGCGATGCAAGTCTCAGTTAAGACTATACACACCTACCTTGATTTCGGCCTCCCATAGACACATAATTCATAATACCAATGGGATTCCGAGGGGTCTATCCAGAGCGAAGCTGTTTCCCGTACCATCGGTGAAACACGACCTCCTATCACACTTGCATAAGTATCCAATACTTATATATATGAGAACTATGTGTTGTACCCTCACAACGCACACAAGTGCAATACTAGCCTATTCCGCATTATCGATGTCCAGTCTCGATCGATATACTAACGGCTAGGGATATTTAATGATTAATCCTTCGTGACTGATACTGTCTCATATCATCTCAATCCAGGAACTAATCATAGGGGACCTCTCTTCATTTATATATCTATGGTGATCTAATCACAAATGATGAGAGTGCAATTTCTTATTACATAGTTAATTTGCTACAACAACACAATGATCTGTGCAAATAGTGACGCTATGGGTCATATTATCCAACAATCTCCCACTTGGCACATAGCCAGTCACTCGAGTGTCTAACACCCGAACTATGTATGGTTTGCTCCAATTGCTGAGGAAAGGTTTTCGTCAGCGGATTTATATGATTATCGTTTGATGCGATTTATACGATCATCACATCGCCATGATGTATGATCCGAACGAATCAGATGATATAGAAGTAATATCTGGATCGTCGATGAGACCTTTAATTCCTTAGCTTATGCTGACGCATAGCTCAGCTGCTAACAGAACTATATCTAATCTAATTAGATTTATTTCGACCCAAAATATTTCTATTGCTGCCTCAGCTGCAGAAATAATCCACGTTTGTTGTTTATTCGGTAATAGTTATCTTGCTTGGAAGATTTCCAGCTCACTGTCCCGTTATTCAAACTTTATAGTACCGTAGTATTTAATCGTTTGGAAACTTGCTGCAGTGATCCCAGTCACTTCAAGTTCTCCTTCTCCACATTATAAGATATCATCTTTAGTTCTCATAGATACTAACAGATGTTCTTAACTTCAATCCAGTGACTATCACTTGGATTGACCCGATTGTGACTCCATATGCTCGAAGCGTATGAGACACCAATACAGTACATTTTAAATGTACAATTCCCAGAGAGTGTTAACAACTCCAAATCTATCCCAGAAGATCTTTATTCCTTGAATAAAGGTTGTTACTCCCCAGAATTCTACGGAGAATTTCTATTGAAAGAATATCTATGAAAGCCAAGCTTTCACCAATTGCTTTATGGGAATTTCAATGTCAGTGCGCCCTCCCACTAACCTCCATATATACACAAGAATTATTTCGTTTGAGTCAAATCATAACCATTATGATTATTTCAAAACGTCAGTTCCAAGAACCTTATGCTCGCCTCAATCCAAACATGGATCGAATAACCCGCAAAACCTGTTTTGTCGGTTATACAAAATCGTCGAATGCTATAAACATTCTCCAAAAGGTTTCCTTTTCAGGAAAGCGATTTTGATTTGTAACTGACACATTTCATAAATGAAATATACAGTTATCAACAAGCATCTTCAAAATGGGTTTACCATGGCAACAGGTTAACAGGTTGAACCGTTATTAACACAATGTTGATAACGATACCTTTTCGTCAAAAGCCCAGCTTTGTACGTTGGTATGTTGCCTTCCATGTATGTCTTCCTTGAAGACGTTTAATGCACAATAGGCACAATGCCTTATGGTACAACAACTAGTATCAAAATAGTTGTTATACATGGAATCCATTTCGGACTCATGGCACTTTGCCATAACAGGGAGTCGATACCTCGTATCACTTCCTCATAACGTAGTCGGATGGTACACCTCCATAAGATTGACATCTTTATGGGGTGAGATCAGAAACCCATACCCTAGGTTGTTTTCTGACTCTATCCGATCTACTAGTTTCTTGTGTATTTGAAGATTAATGGTATAGATTCATCGTAGATGAACTATTTGTGTTCCATTAAGGACTTCGTGCTTGAACAGATTACTCCGATTTCATCGAGTATCACTATCCTCCCACTGACCACTGCATATCGGTATTCCTCTCAGGAAAACCGCATGGTGAGCAACAATTACATTGTTCTCATGTGAGATTTATAAGTACTATACTTAAGGTTTCCCTTAGGATAACCTATATTGGCACTTATCCAATTTGGGTCTTATAGTTTGGTATCATCCAAACGTTATGCCTGGCATACCCAAATTATCAGGAACGAGAAACCTCGTCTTCCCTGTTCATATCCTATATGATATATGTCAACAGATTTACATGGAACCTTATTCTAAATAAGTTTTGCACTGTTAATACATATCCTATTGAAGGAAACAATAGCTTAAAGCGACTCGTGATAAACCTATCGTGTCCAACAATATTCGGTTTAGTTTGGACACACGTCTAACTGACGTGTCTCGGGAGGAGTCCTCATATGAAATAACACCGTACTCTTTAATATACATATGAAACTTACTGCTTAAGTATTTTCCATTACGGTCTACCGTGGCGCATAATACTATAGCCGATCTGTTTTGTTACTTCGTGTCGAAACTCTAAAGTTTTCTGATTTATATTCTTCATAAGAGACACAAAACCATAACGTGATGCTACATATGTTAAGGTCACGAAATATTCATGTTCACATCTAGCCCAGCTAGATATGGGCCCACTTACTTCACCATGAATAGGGCTAACAGATCGGTGGCACTTTTACTATTACAAAGTAAATAGTATTTTAGGTACTTTACCTAACAAACTAGATTCGCAGACCTTATTTGAATAGTCAAATCAGTCCTAGTACCCACTCTTCAAAAGTGTGGATATACGAGTCTTCTTTAATTGTGTCCTAGACAACAATGCCACAAATAAGTCTCTATTGATCAAATCAGTTGAGCTATTTATTTGTCATTTTATATGTTTGAGATTTTAATTATATTCAAAATATAAATTCTGTTATTTACATCTAATGTATTTATCTCAGTATCATCTTTATATAATAAAACACTTAGTGTTCTATAATATAAAGGTTTTATCCGCAACGGATTAAACACTGATATAGAGATAATGTATCTAGTCAAACTAGTTATATTATAACAGTTCCTAATTTAAGACATACCCAAAGGGTAGTTCCTAAACTTAGGTATCCACGGTCGAAACAGCGGACTTTCGTCCAGTTTCCGATTTGCAGAGAAATCTCGGTTTAAAGTCAGTATCCAATCATAGCGGATTCTAAACATCAATACATATTTTATGTACCACACTAAGTATTTAAAATCCAATTTCAATACTAGTAGTGAACATAACTTTGACAAATATTTTTAAAGTTGGAGCCTAGCCCTTTCTTAATTCCTCGTGTCTTCCATATCCAAATGGTAGTCACTTTGGGATATGTCAATTATCCTTTTTCAATATTTCACAAACCTTTGGCCAAGCCTTAGGTTTCGGAATATCGAAATGATGTGCACCTTGTGCTACATGCCCAATTGCAAACTTTGATAATTTTAAATCTAATGACAGATTTATTATAAGTATATTAATTAAGCATTAAAGTCATCATCACATAAGTCTTCCAAAGATTTTATGCTCTACTATTTGCTTAATTATGGGCTTAGTCATAATAAGTTATTTTATCAAATAAATTAACCTATTATTAATTCCCAATTGAAAATTAAATCATTTAAAACATTAATCCCAAGGATTATATATTTTAAATATTCAACCTTTCAATTCTTTCTTGATTTTAATAGTCCAACTATTTAATCAATTTTAATAAGGTACTATTTATTATAATGATTACAATAATCCAATTATTTAATCAACTATAATTATAAAATATTGATTACTATAATCCATTATAAAATCAACTATCATTTTTTCAATTATATTGATTACTATAATCCAATTATAAAATCAACTATATATTGAATGAGTTTGTATATAGTCCAACTATATATATATATTTTTAAAACAACATAAAATATTAGTCCAACTAATACTTTTGATTAATGTGACGAGAAAAATATAAATGAGCGTGTTTAGCGAGTAATTGTACGAATGTTGCAAATTCAATACTTGCCTCCCACTATTTTTCGTTGAGCCTCTAACCCTCTGTCGAGTACTCGGGAAACCGTGTTTCCTAGTAGGCTAGGATCCTGTTAAATAACATACAACCTTGACTTTGGCCAACAAGCTGTATGCTATTTAACCATGTAGATTCACAGATCAATTGGATCCAATCCAATTCCCAGATCCGGTTAGGTGGACATCCAAGTCCTAAACATATTACTTATGCCAACGTATCTAATACATTTTTCCTAACCTTATCCTCCGAATCATCTAGGCCTTGGCTTTGGCACAACAAACCTAATGATTCCAGTTAAGCGGGACCCATTGACAAGGAAAGTTTCGTAATCAATGTCGTTGAACAAGAAGTGATCTTGACTTTGGCCAACAAATCACAACTTGGACAAGACACCGATGTGGAACAAAACCTCATGATTCAAGTACATCCATATTGACAAGGTCTTGACTTTGGCAACAAACCAATGCCCATTGGATCTTGAACAAGAATCATTCAATGGAAGGATAATCGCTTAATATAGATTGAGGGATTTTTACGTAATTTGGCAACCAATTATTATCTTTGTTAGGTCTCATCATCATACACCCTTAAACATGCATTCTAAATACATAATAAAGCGAGTATGAAATAAAATAATAATGATATGCGGATGGATACTTTACACATTGATCCTAGATCAAATCTCCCCTTCTCACTCAAGCTAGCACTTGTATTACTTCTACCCGTTACACTACACTTCTAAAGAAACCTCATATACATAGAGGGGAATAGGTGAGAAGAGAATACAGAGAGAACGAAGGTGATAAGGCTGGACACGCAGGTCCAATTTAATAAATCGAATTTATTACAATAATTTCTAAAATTGCCCACCCATCTAATATCCATCCGATATACATTATCATTCAACACAACCACGTATTCACACACATAAGCATGCTATCAATCAATCTAATCAAATTAATTAATCTGATAATTAAGTGATCATCCAATGTTCAAACAACGATTTGATTTTTTTCGAGTCAAACTCGTTTTTGCGAATAAGTACTTGAAGTACGAATCATGAATTAAATTAAACTACATTATTAAATCTAATTTAACATGTACTTAATACTAATTCACTATTCAATTCCAAATTGAACATTACACTTTATTTAATAAACCTTTTACGATTTAAATTCCAATCTAATCGTAACGCGTCTCAAAGACCGATTAACGTCCAACGTCAATTCAATTAAAGTCCAATGGGCTTTTGATTGATTTCTTAAGGCGTGGACTTTTGGTCAACTCGGGTCAAACCGATAACCAAAGTCCAATCCGGGATTTACCCCATAAGCCCATAAATCAATCTTGGCCCATTAGGCCCAATTAAACTTTAAAGGTTCATTAAGTCGCAATTGGGCTTAACGGAAGTGGTTTTGGGCCCAATTGGATCCAATCCATTTGGCCTAAACCAACTTTGTACAACAAAGCCCAATAAGCCCATTTACAACTTTAAAAGCCCAAATCCAATTCAAGGCCCAATTAATTAAATTCATAAAATCCAATTTCATAATCTAATTAATCTAAAGTGCATTACATGATCAATCAACTAAATCAACATTCTAAAACACCATATTAGTCCAATTAATCATGCTTGATTCATTATCATATGTCCAACACACAAATTGAAAAATCAAACCCATTTACATGCTTAAAGGTCTCGGCCAAAAGAGGGATTTTGTGTCCGATTCGGTTTCAATCCAATCGAACCCACAATCGACATTAAATCAAATCCTAAATGATTTCCAATACATCCAACGTTCAAAAATCAAAATTACCAAGACATTAGGGGCAATAGTACATTCGGCCAACCTAAGATTTTTGGGGTTTTTGTCCAATTCGAAATCCAATCCAATTCGATTCAAATTAACATCAACCTAAATGATTCTAACTCATCAAACGAATCAAAATCAAAAAATTTCAAGAACCAAAATCATCATCTATATTCGGCCAAGGTAAACATTTGGGGAAAATTATTCCAAATCAATTTTCAACAAATTGGTCCAACCAAAATGCAATTAGACATTATAAGCATACTCAAACAATCAATTCATTCAAATCATGCTCAAAACAAATTTACCCAAATTTTAAATCCCTAAAATTTCATGCTTGAACCTAAGCTCTTGATGCCATTGTTGGTTTTTATTAAGGTCCCAAGATCAAACAAGACATGAAAACAATGAGTGAATACATCAACGGAGGTAGTGGAATACTCACATCGATCGGTTATGTCGATTTGGAGACGATTCAAGCCAAGAAACCCACTACCTTAGGCGCCAAACTGCAGCAGTCCACTCCCTTGCAAAACAGAATTTTGAGATGACAAACGGAGCTCCAAGCCTCGTCCGACGGATCCCGGCTCATGGGTGAACCTCCCTACCACCTTCGCAAGACTCGTAGTGTGCTAGCACTTGCAGTTTTTGCCACAAAAACCCAACCCTTGCTTCCCTTGGCTCACGGCAAAATGGTTTCCAAAACAGTCCACTATGGCAGTTTGGGCGTGAGGAGGAAGAGAGAAAAGAGAGAGAAGAAAGAAATGTGTTGATAGATGGAGAAAGCATTTACCAAATGCCTTTATATATTTTCAATAAAGAAATATATTAAAACAATTACAATTTGATAATTAAAACCAAAAAGTAAATGTTTTCCTCCAAACACTATACCAACAACTCACATCACTATTCACATGTCACTTTAATAAAGTGATGTGATGTAAGTCTATCAATCAATCAATCAATCATATCAATCAATCAAATGTCACATCACTCAAAGTGACGTTTGATTTGACGCTTGATGTGATGAATGACTGACGTTTGATTTGACGCTTGATGTGACTTGCGTCGCCGCACTCGAATTCTAAATACGAATGCGCTCGCAATCACACTCGAGCTCGGGTTCACTAATTCTAAATTAACGAATTTTCCGTCGCGTCGCAATTAAGTGATTACGCCTAGCGAATTCACTATTCACGTCGCTAACGAATTAATTCTAAATTAATTCGTTCGCCCGAATTAAAATCTAATTTTAATTCGCGTCGAAATCTAATTTCGTTTAATATATCGAATATATTTAATTTACCGATTAATTCCAAATTAATCGTTTATCTCTCTCTAGACGATATTTTATCATAGATAAATATCTCCGTAATTAATCCTAGATTAATTTTCTCTCTTTCTATATAATCCCAGATTATTATTCAGAGTGCGAGTTGTGCGTCATCGTTGGATTATCGGGAAGCGACCCATGAGATCCCCGGATAAGTTGGCTATAAATACGGTCGTCGGTGTATCCGAATCACGTACGTACCAAGTACTACGTTCTACCGATTTACGAGACAAGGTCGACTCCTAGCAAAGCACCAAGTCTACCCAATTCTCCGGACATATCCAATTAAGAATATTAAGATCTGTATCAAGCGTAGTATACTATTGTATGTGTGTAGCGGCCCAGTATCGGATAGTCACGTGCTAGGGCTGGGGCTGGATAAGTGTCTACCCCGTCGAAGCACATATCGGATGTCTGGCAACATAGTCTGTATAATCGGATATACATGACCTGGTCACAATATCCCGATTGGTTGCGCAACACTCAAGAGCACTAGTACCGTATCCTGCGTGACATCATCTCCAATATGACTGAAGTGACACTCCGTCTTGACATCACACCCAATACTCTACGACTCTCTGATAAACCCAGAAGTGGTGTACATAGAACCGGTCAAAGCCCTCTACTACCAAGACCAAAGTTTATCGATTATCGTAAGTATTAGCGATGCAAGTCTCAGGTTAAGACTATACACACCTACCTTGATTTCGGCCTCCCATAGACACATAGTCATAATACTAATGGGATTCCGAGGGGTCTATGCAGAGCGAAGCTGTTTCCCGTACCATCGGTGAAACACGACCTCCTATCGCACTTGCATAAGTATCCAATACTTATATATATGAGAACTATGCCGTTGTGCCCTCACAACGCACACAAGTGCAATACTAGCCTATTCCGCATTATCGATGTCCAGTCTCGATAATACTACGGCTAGGGATATTTAATGATTAATCCTTCGTGGACTGATACTGTCTCATATCATCTCAATCCAGGAACTAATCATAGGGACCTCTCTTCATTTATATATCTATGGTGATCTAATCACAAATAATGAGAGTGCAATTTCCTTATTACATAGTTAATTTGCTACAACAACACAATGATCTGTGCAAATAGTGACGCTATGGGTCATATTATCTAATAGTAATACTTGTGCTAGCGGGAGAGAGGAAAGAGAGAGATTTGTTCTAGGAACAATGTGTTAAGTATCCATCCGCATATCATTATTAAATTTATTTCGCGCCTTATTATGCTTTTAGAATGCATGTTTAAGGGTGTATGATGATGAGACCTTAACAAAGATAATAAATTGGTTGCCAATTTACTCGAAAAAACCCTCAAAATATATTAAGCGTTTTTCCTTCCATTGAGTGATTCTTACTCAAGATCCAAGATTGGCACTGGTTTGTTGGCCAAAGTCAAGATCTTTGTCCGTCGCAGATGTGTTTGAATCATGAAGGCTTTGTTCCATATCGGTGTCTTGTCCAAGTTGTGATTTGTGGGCCAACGTCAAGATCACTTCTTATCCATCGACATTGATTACGAAACTTTCCAAGATCAATGGGTTCCACTTAACTGGGATCATTAAGTTTGTTGTGCCAAAGCCAAGGCTTAATTGATTCAGAGGAAAAAGGTTAGGCAATATATTGGATATATTAGCATATATAAGATATATGTTTCGGACTTGGATGTCCACCTACTGGATCTAGGAATTGGATGGGATCCAATTGATCTTACAGATCTACCTAGTTAATTAGCATACAATTGTTGGCCAAAGTCAAGATTGTGTGTTATTTAACGGGATCCTAGCCCACTAGGAAACTAGGTTTCCCGAGTACTCAACAAAGGGTTAGAGGCTCGCTGAAAAATAGTGGGAGGCAAGTATTAGATTTGCAATTTCGTTTAGATACTTTCCATACGTGCTCATTTCATATTCGTCAAAATTTACAAACGTTGTTTTAATTTAAACAGTTGGACTGTATTCAAACTAATTCAATAAATAGTTGATTTTATAATTGGATTATAGTAATCAATAGAATTGAATTTAACAAATCAAAGTATAGTTGATTATATAGTTGGACTATAGTAATCATTATATACAAAGGTACCTCAAATCGTTGATTAAATATTTGGACTATTAGAATCAAGATAAATTGAAAGATTGAGCATTTAAAACATAAATCTTGGATGAAAATGTATTTAAATGGTTTAATCTTCAGAATCGAGAAGTTATTTTATTTGATAAAATGACATCTCGAGCCTAATCCGGAGTTAAGTAAATAGTAGAGCATGATCTTTGGAAGATTCATGTGATGATAACTTTAGTGCTTAATCCATTATCTTTTCCATAATGACTCCTTAATTTCATCGTCATAACTAAGTATTAGATCTTTAAACCATGATGTTGAAATTACAGGATCTTCATAGGTCTATACTTAGATCTTAGAAGCATTAATTGCAATAGAAAACTCTTGGAGAGTTAATGGCTATGCTCAATGAGACAAAGCCAAAGTTTGCAACAATGGCAAGAAGCGCAAGGCGCATCTTACTTTGATATCCCAGAAGGGCAAGGCTTGGCTGAAGGCTTCGGGATGTAGAAAAGGGCAAAGGAAAAATCATCACAGTCTTCTAGGAAGACAAAGGACATATCCCAAGATGTCTGCCTAAACTGTGGCAAATGGGGTCACTTGAAGCGTGACTGTCGTGCGGACAAGGCAGACATGAAGGAATAGAAGACAGGGCAAGGATCTGAATTCAAGTATGTTTATCATAAATGTGTTCACTACTAGTATTAAAATTAGATTTTAAATACTGAGTGTGGTACATAAATATATATACTGATTTGTAGCATCTGCTGATTAGCAGGATACTGACCTTCAGATGAGATTTATTTGCAAATCGGAAACGGGACAAGAGTCGCTGTTTTAACCGTAGAAACCTAAGTTTAGGAACTACCATTCGGGTGTGTACTTAAATTAAGAAACTGTTAAAATGTACCTAGTTTGACTAGAAATATTATCTCTATATCGAGTATAACTCATTGCGAGTATACCTTTATATTCTAGAACACTAAAGTGTTTTATTTTATAAAGATGATATTGAGATAAGTACATTAGATGTAAATAATAGTATTTAAATTTTAAATATAAATAAATCTCAAACATATAACATGACAAACAAGTAGCTCAAACTGATTTGATCAGATAAGACTTATATGTGGCAGTGTTGTCTGGGACACATTAAACAAGATTCGTATATCCACACTTTTGAAGAGTGGATACTAGGACAGATTTGATTCTACTCAAATGAAGTCTACGAATCTAGTTTATTGGGCAAAGTGCCTAAAATACCTTTTACTTGGTAAAAGTACAATTGCCACCGATCTGTTAGCCCTCATTCATAGTGACGTAAGTGGGCCCATATATAGCTAGGCTAAAGGTGGATATGAATATTTCGTGACCTTTATGGATGTGGCATCACGTTATGGTTATGTATTTCCTTTGAAACACAAATCGGAAACTTTTACAGTTTCGACACGAAGTAGACAAACAGATCGGCTAAAGTATTCCACATCATGATTGGACCGTGATGAAAATACTTAAGCAATAAGTTTCTAAAATGCTTGAAAGAGTATAGTATTCTTTCAATGAGGAATCCTCCCAGAACACGTCAATTTGACGGTGTGTCTAAACAAAGAAACCAAATTTTGTTGGACATGATAAGGTTAATCATGAGTCGCTCTGAGCTACCATTTTCCTTCAAATGGATAAGCATTAAACAGTGCAATACTTATTTTGAATAAGGTTCCATGAAAATCTATTAGACATAATTCATATTAGATATGAACATGAAAGAAACTAGGTTTCTCATTCTTGAATATTTGGGAATGCAAGGCATACATTTGGATGATACCAAATTAAACCCAAATTGGATAAATGTCTATCTATAATTGGTTGTCCTAAGGAAACCAAAGTATAATACTTATACAACTCATAAGAGAATAATTTAATTGTTGCTCTCCATGCGGTTTTCTAAGAGGAACACCTATATGCAGTGGTAAGTGGGAGGAAAGTAATACTCGATGAAAAGTCATAGTAATACTGTTCCAGGCACCGATTCCTTAATGGAATACAAACAGTTCATTACGGATGAAACTGTACCATAATCTTCAAATACACAAGAACTGCGTAGTTGAAGAGAGTCAGAAAACAACCTGAGAGGTATGGGTTTCTGATCTCACCTCATAAAGATGTCAATCTTATTGAGAACTGACTGCGTATGAGGAAGTGATACAAGGTATCGACTACCTATTTATGCAAAGTGTCATAACGTCTGAGATGGATTCCATGTATATTAACCAAGTTTGGATACTAGTTGATATACCATAAGGCATTGTGCCTATTGGTACTATGTAAGTCTTCAAGGAAGACATACATGGAAGGCAACATACCACGTACTAAGCTAGGCTTGTAAGGAAAAGGTATCGTCATTAATATTGTGTCGATTACGACGAAACCTTTTACCTTTTGCCACGATAAATCCATTTGGATAATGCTTGCTGATGCTGCATGTTTCATTTATGAAATGTGGCAGTTGAACGTCAAAATCACTTTCCTTAAACGGAAACCTTATGGAGGATGTTTAAAACATCCTGACGATTTTTTCGTAACATAACTAGCAAACAAGGTTTGCAGGTTATTCGATCCATGTATGGATTGAAGCAAGCATTGGGTTCTTGGAACCATCGCTTTGATGTAATCATAATGGTATATGATTTAATTCAAAATGAAAATGATTCTTGTGTATATAAGGAGGTTAGTGGGAGAGCACTGACAGTGAATGTCTTAAATAAAGATGATATGTCATTTCTTGGAAATGATATTCCCATAATACAATCGGTGAAAGCGTAGCTTTCATGAAAATTCTCCGTAGAAATCTTGGGAGAGACAACCTTTATTCTAGGAATAAAGATCTACTGGGATAGATCAAAAGGTTATTAGTACTCTCCGAGAACTCGTACATTGAAATAAATATAGGCGACCTGATGTCTCATATGTTTTGAGCATATGGGGTCACAATCAGGCCAATCTAAGTGATCGTCACTGGTTTGATGTTGAGAACATCCTTAAGTATCTTAGACGAACTAAGGATGTTGTCTTATACTATGGAGAAGGAGAACTTGAAGTGACTGGGTTCACTGTTGCAAGTTTCCTAACCGATAAGACGACTACAAGTCGTAATAAAAGTACTATAAAGTTTGAATAACGGAACAGTAACATATAAATCTTCTAAGCAAGATACTGTTACCGAATAAACAACGAAAGCGGAACTTTGCTGCAACTGTCACAGCATAAGTAGCATTTTGGATCTAAACAATTCTAATCAGATTAAATATAATTCTGTTAGCAGTTGAGCTAGGCTACAGCATAGGCTAAAGAATTAACGGTCTCATCAACGATCCGATATATAATTCAAATGGTTTCATCTGATTCGTCGGATCATACATCGTGGTGATGTGATGATCGAATAAATTACATCAGATGATAACCTTATAAATCCGCTGATGAAAGCTGTTTTCTCAGCAGATGTTTGAGCCACCCGTATATAGTTCAGGTGTAAGATTCCTGAGTGATTGGTTATAGGCCAAGTGGGAGATTGTTGGACAATTATGACCCATAACATCACTATTTGTACAGAACACGGTGTTATTGTACAAATTAACTATGTGACAAAGGAAATTACCCTTTTATCATTTGTAATTAGATTACCAAGATGAATAAATGATAGAAGGTCCTTATGATTAGTTTCGGATTGAGATGATATGAGACAGTATCAATCCACGAAGGTTTAATCATTAAATATCTCTAGTCATAGTAATAATACGGAATAGAATAGTATTACACTTATGCGCGTTGTGGGAGCATAACCGCATAGTTCACATATATTTGGGTATTGGATACTCATGCAAGTGTAATAGGAGGTTGTGTTTTACCGATGGTATGGAAAACAGCTTCGCTCTAGATAGACCCCTCGGAATTCCATTGGTAATATAACTATGTGTCTATGGAAGTCCGAATCAGGGTATGTGTATTTGGTGTTAACCTGAGACTTGCACCGCTAATACTTGCGACAATTAATATACTTTGGTTTTGGTCGTTCAGAGCTTTAACAGGTTCTGTGTACGCCTCTTCTGGGTATATTGAGAATCGTAGTGTATTGGGTGTGATGTCAAGATGGAAGTATCACTTCAGTTATAGTGGAGATGATGATCACGTAGGATACGAAACTAGTACTCTTAATTACTGCAGTCATTGAGATAATATGACTAGGTCATGTTTATTCGATTATAGAGACTAGTTTCCAGACATTCGATATATGCTTCGTAAGGGCAGACACTATTCCAGCCCCAAGCCTTGCACGTGAACATCCGATACTGGATTGTAATACGCAATAATACGTATACTACGCCTGATATAGATTATAATATTCCTTTAAGTATATTTCTGGAGAATTGGGTAGGAATGGTGCTTTGCTAGAAGACAACCATATCTTGTAAATCGGTAAAAACGTAGTACTAGGTACGTACGTGTTCGGATAGTCTGACGATCGGATTTACTGCCAACATATCCGGGGATCTCATGGGTCACTTCCCGAAGATTCACTGATGACGTATGACTCACACTTTATTAATCTGGGATTAATTATAAGAGAGAGAGAGAGAAAATTAGAGGCGATGCATTGAGGAACAAAAATTTTTTTCTCCCTCCATCATGGTCACGGCAGTGGCAATTTTTGATCTTCAAAAATTCGGCCATTGATGTCTTTAAATATCCAAGCTTTGTGATGAAACGATTCCATGCACACGGGTGGGTTTCCCTATCACCTACGAACAACTCCGGAGTGTGCTAGCACTTTGATTTTGCAACAAAATCACTCTTTTTCTTCTCTTACTGCTCTCGGCAGTGAGCCAAACCAGAAGGAAGAAAATAGCCCATAAAGGGCGTAAGAGAGAAAGAGAATGAGGAATAAGGGAGAGATGTGTTGGTGGTTTTTATTGTGTATCTAATACACTACCATTTTAAAAGTCAAAAGCCAAAAATCAAATAAAGGCAAATGGATTTTATTAAATCCAACAACTCACATCAACCATCACACTTGAGTGTCAAACACTCAACCATCACTCATCACATCACTCAATCAAATGACAAGTTGTCACATCACATCACTCAAAGTGACATGTGATTTGACGCTTGATGTGATTTGATGCTTGATGTGACTAATAATTTGACGCTTGATTTGACTTGCGTGCCGCACTCGAATTCAAAATGCGAATACGCTCACAAACAATCCTGGGCTCGGGTTCGCTAATTTCAAATTAATGATTTTTCGTCGCGTCGTAATTAAATCTATTTAGTTAAATAATTATGCCTAGTATAATTACTATTCACATCGCTAATGAATTAATTCTAAATTAACTCATTCGCCCGAATTAAAATCCAATTTTAATTCCGCGTCGAAATTCAATTTCGTTTAATATATCGAATATATTAATTTATCGATTATTCCAAATTAATCATTCTCTCTCTTTAAATGATATTTTATCCCAGATAAAATATCTCCGTAATTAATCCCAGATTAATTTTCTCTCTCATATAATTAATCCCAGATTAATAAAGTGCGAGTCATACGTCATCGGTGAATCTTCGGGAAGCGACCCATGAGATCCCCGGATATGTTGGCAGTAAATTCGGTCGTCGGACTATCCGAACACGTACCTACCAAGTACTACGTTTTATAGATTTACAAGACAAGGTTGGCCTTTAGCAAAGCGCCATGCCTACCCAATTCTCCAGAAACATGCTAACAGGAATAAGCGATCTATATCAGGCTTAATATACGTGGTATCGTGTATGTCGATCCAATATCGGATGTCACGTGCTAGGCCTGGGGCTGGAATTGTGTCTGCCCCGTATGAAGCACATGTCGGATGTCTGGTAACTAGTCTCTATAATCAGATATACATGACCTAGTCATAATATCCCATTGACTGCAGTACTTAGAGTATTAGTACCGTATCGTACGTGACATCATCTCCACTATGACTAGAGTGATACTTCATTCTTGACATCACACCCAATACACTACGATTCTCAATATACCTAGCAGAGGCGTACACAGAACCTGTTAAAGCCCTGGACGACAAAAACCAAAGTATATTGATTGTCGCAAGTATTAGCGGTGCAAGTCTCAGGTTAAGACCAAATACACCTACCCTGATTTCAGACTTCCATAGACACATAGTCATACTGCCAATGGAATTCCGAAGGGGTCTATCCAGAGCGAAGCTGTTTTCCGTACCATCGATAAAACACAACCTCCTATTACACTTGCATGAGTATCCAATACCCAAATATATGAGAACTATGCTATTGTGCCCCACAACGCGCACAAGTGTAATACTATTCTTTTACGCATTTATCGATGTCCAATCTCGATAATACTCTGACTAGGGATATTCAATGATTAATCTTTCATGGACTGATACTGTCTCATATCATCTCAATCTAGGAACTAATCATAAGGACCTCCTATCATTTATACATCTAGGTGATCTAATCACAAATGATAAGAGAGCAATCTCCTTTGTCACATAGTTAATTTGTACAACAACACCATGATCTGTACAAATACTGACGCTATGGGTCATAACTGTCCAACAAAAATTAATCTGGGATTAATTACGGAGATATTTTATCTGGGATAAAATATTATTTAAAAGAGAAAGAACGATTGATTTGGAATTAATCGATAAAATAATATATTCGATATATTATACGAAATTGGATTTCGATGCGGAATTAAAATTGGATTTTAATTCGGGCGAACGAGTTAATTTAGAATTAATTTATTGGCGACGTGAATAGTAATTTTGCTGGGCATAATTATTTAATTAAATTTGATTTAATTACGTCGCGACGGAAATTCGTTAATTCGAAATTAGCGAACCAAAGCCCGAGAGTGTTTGCGGGCCCACTCGCATTTCGAACCAAGTGTGGCCCAAAAGTCACATCAAGCATCACATCAACTAGTCAACTTGGTTGCTTTAAACTGATGGAAGTTGTTGGAAGGTGAAAGAGTGTTAAACACTCAAGTGTAAAAGTTTGAATGACCTTTTACCAAAAACTTGGTTTTGGTATATCTTTCATTATTATGATTTTTTGAAATTTTTTTTTTACAACACACACCCTTCTCCTCTCTTCTCTCTAGAATCGGCCAAGGGCCAAAATTCTCATTCTTTCTCATTCAATTCCTAAAGCAACAAGGTTGAAAATACTGATTTTTATGGTAAAAATTACCAAGAGCTAGCGCTCAAAAGAGTCTATACGAAGGTGATAGGGAAACCATCTCATGAGCATGGATTCCACACATAAAGCTTGGAGCTTGAAGATGAAGATGGAGTCCAAAATCACCCATGGCCGAATGCTTCATCAACAAAGAGGAAAAGATTTTTCTTCATTGCATCCAATCCGATCAATGTAAGTATGATTCCGCCATATTTCTTTGATGTATTCACACATGTTTCATTGCTTGATTTGATCCTTGGGACTTAATAGAAACCCAACAATTATAACGGCAAACATACAATTTCATAAGCACATTTTATTCATAGATACGGAAATGCAAGTAAATAACCATTACACAAGCATGCATAAAAGTAAAATGGAATAACGACAAAACACATAATTTCATAAACACATTGTACTTACGCATACGGAAACACAAGTAAATAACAATTACACAAGCATGTATAATGAAGAGATTCAATTAGATGCAAATACAAAGAGATGATTAAAGAGGCAATTATACATCGAAATAAACATGCAATGATGCGATACAGAAATGCAAATAACGGAATAATAAATGGCGCAACAAAGTATCGCGGTAAAGGTAGCCTTTTAGGCTTTTCTTCCTTCAAATAGAGAACCTTTAGACCAACGTAATAAGCCCATGCGCGTTACATTATGATGCATGATTAAACAAGGAGATGGCATATAGCAACCAAATAACGAAATAATAAAAGGCACGGCAAAACATCATGGCAAATGTAGCCCTTAGGATTTTAATCCCTTGAAATGGAGGACCTTTAATCCAACTTGATTTGCCCATGCGCATGACATTACAATGCATAGAAATAAAGACAACAATATGAGACTTCGTATACTCAATTGAACATATCTCACATTCAAACAAAATACTTCGTTCGGTGCGGCAAAGTACTGTCTTAAAGATAGTCTTTTAGACTTTTGTTCTCTCAAATAGAGGACCTTTAGACTAATATACTAAGCCCATGAGCACTATATCATCAATACATAAATAGATAACTTGCAGAAAATAAATGGCGGAGTATTAAAAGGTGCGGCAAAGTATTGTCGTAAAGGTAGTCTTTTAGACTTTTCTTTCTCAAATAGAGAACCTTTAGACCAACATACTAAACCCATGTGCATTACATCACAATACATATAAAATAAAGACAACGATATGGGACTTTGCATGCTCGATTAAATATATCTCGCATTCAACCAAACATACTTCGTCCGGCACGGCAAAGTACTGTTATAAAGGTAGTCTTTTAGACTTTTGTTCTCTCAAATAGAGGACCGTTAGACCAACATACTAAGCCCATGTGCTCTATATCATCATTACACAAGCAAATAATATACGAAAATTAAATGGCGGAATATAAGAAGCGAATAATAAACAAACAGATAAAATAAAATGAAACATGTGCCGTTTGCTCAAGTGGTACGTGGAATTGTCTCCCGAGTACAGACCGCACTACCGTCCATTCGGATTCGGCTATGAAATTTACGTCTGGGTTTCCATCCTATATACCACGAGAGACGACACATTTTCCATTCATTCAAGGGCCACAACACACAATAACCAATGACTCTCATGCGAAGAAAATTCAAAAAATAATTAAAATATAATAAAATAAATAAGAAAGGAGTCATCAGGTCTAACCTCTTTTGTCGTCTCTCGAAAGCGCGTTACACGGCCGTCGAAAAGGTTGATGCTCCGCTGCTCTTCCGGTTCACTAATCCAATGTTCTTCTTCACTGTTTCGCTGTTTGGGCTGCTGTTTTCACTCCGTTTTACTGCTATTTTTGCTGTATTTTAAGAGTTTTAAAGTGCAGTTTTTGTTCATTGTTTGGTAATTTAGGCCACTATTTGGTGCCATACCTCTAAATTTATTTGATTAACATATGGAGTCGATGGGTATTAGATACAATCGATATTGGCACTAGAGCAAATGGGAGATTTTGTTAGGGTTGGTGCTCTGAGCGCCAATTTCTTATGTATTTCCCTATAAATTCTTTTTTATAAATTTTATTAATGAATAAAATAAATAGTTTCTATAATATGAATTTTTTTATTATATGGTAAAGACAAATGACCACAGAGTGATTGGTGATGATACAGTTGCAAAAGCGTCGCAACTGACATTGAGCAGTATCATAATAGTATCATTCTTTAACTGTTTCTGGTCAAGGTTTATAATTACTTGGTCAGTAAGTAAACTTGCTGAAACCAGTACGTGTCATATACTAGAATTAAACAAAAGTACTCAAAGTACCTAAAAGACTGGCATATCTGACACAATGTCGAATTTACCCTTAACGGAGGTATAGTTTGTTGAAAAAGTTCCAAACATGGTTCTACAACTGATTCCACTAAAGAGGCGGAATATATTGTTGCTTCTGGAGCTGCAACAGAAGTTGTATGGCTTAAGAAGTTTATCATAGAACTGGGAGTTATCCCAAGTATCGAGAATTTGATTCTGTTATACTGTGATAATATTGGGTCCATTGTGCAAGTAAAGGAACCGAGGGCATATCAGAAATCGAAGCATGTGGAACGAAAGTACCATATCATTCAAGAGAATGTGTCGTGAGGTAACATTATCGTGTGCAAAGTTCCTAGTGAAGATAAAGTAGCAGATCCACTCATGAAGGCCATACCTCTAAATTTATTTGATTAGCATGTGGAGTCGATGGGTATTAGATACAATCGATATTGGCACTATAGCAAATGGGAGATTTTATTAGGGTTGGTGCTCTGAGTGCCAATTTCTTATGTATTTCCCTATAAATACTTTTGTATAAATTTTATTAATGAATAAAATAAATGTTTCTATAATATGAATTTTTATTATATGGTAAAGACATAAATGACCCTAAAGTGATTGGTGATGATACAGTTGCAAAAGTGTCGCAACTGACATTGAGCAGTATCATAACAGTATCATTCTTTAACTGTTTCTGGTCAAGATTTATAATTACTTGGTCAGTAAGTAAACTCGCTGAAACCAGTACGTGTCGTATACTAGAATATTAGATTCAAATGGTTTCTCAATGAACCATGAGTCTCGGGAGACTCATATAGACATGTAGGTGTTTATATTAGATAAATATTGAACGACTCACCAAAGATTCTTAATAGATGGTACACCAACGTCAATAACAATCTTATCGGGTTGAATGAGCATAGTGATCCTCCGACTTGAGGTACCACTGTGGATGTATGAGGTATCATCCACACTTTGATAGTAGTCACGTCACCGATTTATTTAGATCAGACCTCTGCCTGTTCGTTGGGTGTGGAATGATCCTCAGGATATCATGTTCGTATTAAGATAGGATCCGTCAGTTATATGTACAGAGCATAGGTATCCATTATAGAATTAGAAATCTATTAAATACATGGGCTCGTGGTACACTGTAGAAATCAATTCTAAGTGATATTTAAGTGATTGCTAATAGAATCGTCGACGGGATTATACCTATAGAGATTTGACGTTTATACCTATATTTCTGGGATAATCTGGATACCTGTGACAGAAGGATTATACGTATGCAGTGACCTTGACCTGTATGGTTCAGAGATTTTATCCGTGTTCGTCATAATTTATGAGTGGGTAGATTATGGACACGAAATTGGATTCCGTGACAGATATGCCTGAACATAGAGAATCTCATTAATGAGATATACTCGTAAGGCACTATGATATTTTTTTTTTATAAATAATACTGATTATTTATAAGTCGTTTAACGATTAAATGAAGATACATGCGTTTGGGATCTTTCGGCCATTTATTAAATTTCGAATTGTGATATTTTACATTTATTATTTATATATGTATTTTGATTATTTAATGTAAATATAATAAATATATTTGAGATATTTTTATTTAATTATTTGATCATTCAAATATTGAATAATTAAATTAATTAAATATTTAATATCTAGTTTACTTTATTAAGTAAGCTAAATGGCCTATTTTAATTAGATAAAGTGGCCAATTTTGATTTGTTTTATTTGGCATAATTGTATTTGATGTTTTCTGATAAACATTAATTTGATTAATGATTTATAACCACAAATATTCAATAAATATTTTTCCAATTATTGAGATAAAATTGAAAATATATGGCATTATTATTTTCCCATTTCGGTAATTATAGTGAAATTATATAAGCCTTGTTTTATTTTTTGGTTTCACATTCAAGAATCCTAAAAATAAAATACAAAGAAAGAAAGAGAAGAAAAGGAGAAAGAAAGGAAGAAATGCTTGGAAAATAAGGATTCTAGTAACTTTTTTCTTACTTTTTCCTTTATGAAAATTGTTTCTTTCATGCTAGGCTTCTATATGAGTAGCTTAGTTTCTTCACTACTCTTTTATGGATGTGTTTTGTGTTGGACAATTATGACCCATAGCGTCACTATTTGTACAGATCATGGTGTTGTTGTACAAATTAACTATGTGACAAAGGAAATTACTCTTTTGTCATTTGTGATTAGATCACCAAGATGAATAAATGATAGAAGGTCCATATGATTAGTTCCGGATTGAGATGATATGAGACAGTATCAATCCACGAAGGTTTAATCATTAAATATGCCTAGTCGTAATATTATCGAGATTGGACATCGATAATGCGGAATAGACTAGTATTACAATTGTGCATGCTATGGGAGCATAACGGCATAGTTCTCATATATTTGGGTATTGGATACTCATGCAAGTGTAATATGAGATTGTATTTTACCGATGGTACGGAAAACAACTTCGCTCTGGATAGACCCCTTTGGAATTCCATTGGTAGTATAACTATGTGTCTATGGAAGTCCGAATTCAGGGTAGGTGTATTTGGTCTTAACCTGAGACTTGCACTGCTAATACTTGGGAAAATCAATATACTTTGGTCTTGGTCGTCCAGGACTTCAACCGGTTCTGTGTACGCCTCTTCTGGGTATATTGAGAATCGTAGTGTGTTGGGTGTGATGTCAAGATGAAAGTATCACTTCAGTTATAATGGATATGATGATCACGTAGGATACGGAACTTGTTCTCTTATATGCTGCAGCTATCGGGATATTATGACTAGTTCATATATATCCGATTATAGAGACTATTTACTAGACATCCGATATGTGCTTCGTACGGGGCAGACACAATCCCAGACCCAGGCCTTGCACGTGACCATCCGATACTGGATCGACATACACAATACTACGTATACTACGCCTGATATAGATCGCTTATTCCTGTAAGCATGTTTCTGGGGAATTGGGTAGGCATGGCGCTTTGCTAGAAGCCAACATTGTCTTGTAAATCGGTAAAAACGTAGTACTAGGTACGTATGTATTCGGATAGTCCAATAATCGTATTTACTGCCAACATATCCGGGGATCTCATGGGTCGCTTCCCGAAGATTCACCGATGACGTATGACTCACACTTTATTAATCTGGGATTAATTGGATGAGAGATAAAATTAATCTAGGATTAATTACGAAGATATTTTATCTAGGATAAAATATTAATTAAAGAGAGAAATGATTAATTTGGAATTAATCGATAAATTAATATATTCAATATATTAAATGAAATTGGATTTCGACGCGAAATTAAAATCGGATTTTAATTCGGGCAAACGAGTTAATTTAGAATTAATTCGTTAGCGACGTGAATAGTAATTTTGTTAGGCATAATTATTTAATTAAATTTGATTTAATTACGACGCAACGGAAAATTCGTTAATTCGAAATTAACGAAACCGAGCCCGGAAGTGTTTGCGGACGCACTCGCATTTCGAATCGAGTGGGGTCCATAAGTCACAACACGCGTCACATCAGTCACTCAAGTGATGGAAGTCTCATCACCTTTTTTATAATTGACATCTAGTCACTATTCATTGAGTGATGTGAATAGTAATATATGTTGATGTGTTGAAAGACATTTATCATATTTTATTTGATATTTGACTTTTTTTTTTTGGTATTAGATAACCAAATACACAAAACAACTCCAACCTCTCTTCTCTCTCAACATTCGGCCAAGGAGGCCTTCTTCCTTCTCTCTCAATTTTGGCTTTTTAAGCCATTTTTCCTTCTCATTTTCTTGGCTTGGCCGATAGATGCATAGAGATACAAAGTGCTAGCACATACAAAGAGGCATACAAGGTGATAGGGAAACCTACTTGTGAGCTTGGAATCACCATTGATAAAGCTTGGAGCTTGAAGATGAAAATGGAGTCCAAAGACACCCTTGGCCGTGAGCTTCAACAACAAGGAGGGAAAAAAATTCTTCGTCGCATCCAATCCGTTCAATGTGAGTATGATTCCGCCATATTTCATTGTTGTATTCACTTGTTTCATGACTTGAAAATGATCCTTGGGACTTAATAGAAACCCGACATTTTGATGATTGAGAACTTGTTTAAAAGATGGAAGCATGTATATGTTTTTAGATTGCTTTAAATTGTTTATTAAGCATTCTTTTTTAACCATTTGATGGAAGTTGTCATTCTAGAGTTAGTTAGCCACTCATGATTGACCTAGAATTATTCTTGAGTTGTTTCATGATGGTGAGACTTGTTTGGTGTTATGAGAATTGAATTAAAATATTGAATTTAATTAATTTGGTGTTAATTTGTTAATTTATTGAAATTACAAAATTAGGGTTCATAACCCTCACCCAATTTTGGAATTTTCCATATATGTGATGCAATTTGATGTACATATGATGTATATTAAATTTGGAAATTTTTGGATTTGATCTTGGCATGTTTTGAACAAAACAGACCAAATTGAAATTCTTGAAAGTTTAGGGACCATTCGACAAATTCTAAAAATTCAGTTTCTTTTCATTGCAAATTGTATTTTCTTGTATAAGACATTTATAAATTATTTTAGGATTGATTCGGAATCAATTAGAATTGTATTTGACAATTTTGGACTAAAATGATTAAAATACAAAGTTTTTGGGCAAAGCGATAATTATTGAAAATCTGATTTTTGGTTAAAAATTTCAGTTTTCAAGTATTGAGTAATTAAGATAAATTAGTTTATTTTAACTACTCAAGAAAAATTATTGAAATCGGAAAGTTTTGATTTTCCAGCATTCCGCTACGTTACCTGAATTGCTACCCAAAACCCCAACAATTAATTGTTAATTGGGCATATTTACTAATTGGAATAAGTGATTCATTCTTAGTAGGGTTAATGGCTTCTTCTTCCGCGGTCTCTAATTCAGAGTGTAATCATGTTCTTAAACGAAACTCAAATGATTTTGGATGGGAGTATGGGGCTTTAGTGGTTCAGAATAACTTGGATAAAGTTAAATGCAAGTTATGTTCAAAAAAAAATTTCGGAGGAGTTTACAGAATGAAAGAATATATTGATTTATTTAATTGATTTATTTAAATAATTTATGTAGATTCACACGAAGAAAATGAATAGACTATATGTGAATCGATTAAACAATCTTATCTTTGTAAACACTGATATTTATAGGAGGGGAAGTTCAGTTATTATACCTTCACCTGCATGACATCCTATACACTCACATGCACTTGTCACATGTATGCCTCAAATGGACGTGTCTTTCAACTATATAATCAGGAAATTTATAAACAAATAGTTACCCCACCCACCTATGACATGCCTACTAGTTCACTTCTCTTATTTCTTTCTCTGTTGTCGCATATATATCACAGAAAAATATTAAATAAACACTCAAATTACAGGCCTCAAGATATACCCATGTGTATTGGAGATGGTGAATTGTGTATTTATTAAAATACGCCTTAAATAGATGTGTCTTGAGATGTTTGTGTATCATTACTTCATATCATATCATAGCAACTTAATCTAGGTGTTCATTTTGACAAGATCATTATATCTATCTCTTGAATTTAATATTGAGCTATGTCAATTTTTTTATAATCATCTGTTATATATGAATAATTAAGATTCGATTATATTTAAATTATTATTTATTAATTATTAATTAACTTTGTAAAAAAAAAAAAAAAATCAACATAAAATTAGCTCAACACTTAATTCAAGTTTTATATGTTTATCTGTTTTAATGGTGGTGGATAAAATGGCTTCTTGTACCAATGGGAATTTAGATTTTGTATGAAGTGATAAAGGCCCGAGAATATTCAATTATTTATAAGAATTTTATCTTATCTTTAAATAGATAATAGTGATACAACTTATATATATGGCACCAAAATGGCAATATTCTCTCTTTACCAAATAGTTACTCCCTGCATAGACAAGTCTTCAACTTTGAAAATAAATTCAAGTAGGCCTAGCAGCGGTTCGATTCCGAATCGGAATCGGAATCTCCTGAAACTTCCGATTCTAGGAATCGTAATTTTTCGGTTCAGTTCCGATTATGAAATCGTAAAAAATAAAAAATAAAATAAAATTTAATAATAAATTAGTGAAGTAATTAGTGAAATAAGAAATTAAATCATAAAAAATTTGATTATATTGATATTTCTATAATAATATATTTTTTTAATTTAATTTATATTTAATTTTATTAATTTTTTTTATTAATATAATTCGTCGGGTCCTAAATTCAAATCACAAATTGAAGTGCCATCAAATGACTAAGGTGGGACAATAATATTAGTATCACCATATATATTCTATTGTACTACCAATGATTGACATGTAATAATTGAACTAATTGGCACGTATTAAAAAAGAGAAATTATAAGAAGTTCGAGATTTTAATTCATCTTATTGATTAGAGATGATTTTTTTAAATTTCTTTTACCTTCATTGGTCAAATAATATTAGTATCACCGTATATATTAAGGCTTTAGCCCCAAGTGATTTTCAATTAATTTTGTTTAACTTACCACCTGCATTCCAATCTTAGGAGAGATAAGAGGGAAAAATAATAATTTCCGCTTTGCCACCCTAACTTACCGTAAAATAAAAAAACTCGGGATTTTATGAACATGTTTTCCATATATATATATATATATATAATTTGTTGAAATCCATGAGCCTAACTAAATCAACAAGTTAGTTTTCAAATTGAGTTAGACTCATGAATTCAGTATAGTATCACAACCACACTCATGTACGATTTAGCCCACATTACCTACCCGCATGAAGCTGACCAAACAAAAGACAGGCCTACATGTGATGAGGACTGGTGAAGATCGAAAAATATTTCACATTGATTGAGATGAATGAATATACTCAAATATAAATATTGTGCAATCTTCAACTCTTAAGTTAGTTTTTGGGTTGAATTAAACTCAAACATTTGAACACTTTTAGATTGGATTATATCCATAAATTCCAACAAAAATACATATTTATATTACTCATTTCACAATAACAAAATTGACTTTTAGTGGTGAAAATTAAAGCTATTATTTTGCCACTAAAACTATTAGTGGCGAAATATAATTTCGCCAATATTTCGTCACTAAAAGTACGACGCAAAAGGTATTGTAGACACTGTATTTTTGCATAAAGCCCAATGATGAGCCTCGCATGGAGGCACTACTCGATAAGTTGCGAAAGTTGCGGGAAACGGACGTCAGAATGAAAAATTTAAAAATTAATACAGTATCAAATTTAATTCATTCGTTTAGCCTCGGGCTAGCTTAATTGATCTCTATTTTAAATGTTAGCCTCGGCCCAAAATCCCCGCAACCCATGCAACCCTTTTAGGCCCACACAAAGCCCATTCCGCCCAAGCACAATCAATTAGAACAATTTAAGCACATGCAACACATGTCAAAATCCATCAAATCTCTTTCCAATTCAAAAACATATTGAATCCAATCCCCACCAAAAATACACAATTTCTTTCCCTATATAATTTAATAAAATACATCCATTTATTGCTTGATTTATTTTCTTACTTGAAACCCTAGCATGCTCAACCCTAACTCTAGCTTGCAACTATAAAAAGATAACAATTTCAGACCTCTCTCTCATACACGGCACAAGAAACCCTAAATCATTCACGCAACTCACAACCTTCCCTTCTTCACACACTCTCTCTCTCTCGGCCATAAAAAAGAAAAAGAAACCCAAAGACATACTGACACCCTCTCTTCTCTCTCATCATCTCTCATCTTCACCAAGCAAAATAAACCATAATTCATTCGACAGCCCTCCTTAGACACACACACAGAGCTCCCATAAACACTCACGACTGACTCTTCTCACAAAACACAAGCACACACGTCACTCAAAAACCAAATGCCACTTTCAAACATACACCACACGTTAAACTACCTAGCTGCACACCGACATAGTCAGACCCACACACACACTGCCATTCACCCACCTTCTCGACTCCACGTGAAACCAAGCCAAAAACAACCCTACACCGAATCATTATCAAGCCAAGATAGCAACCTCCACCAACCGAATAAACAAATCAACAAATACCCTCCAAAACCGAAAAAACATAACCATTCAATTACCAAAAATCAACTCACAAATACAATCCACTAACCTTCAAAACTGATAAGAATCAAGCAAAACAATAACCCTAAAATAGTACCGAAAATTTGCTTAACTGACAGCCAAAATCGAGACTAAAAATAGTCCCTGAAATGCCCAAAAATGGCCCCAAAATACAGCCAGAATAGTCCTTAAACAGTCCAAAAATCAGCCAACAAACCGAGAATAAAAACACCCAAATGGCACTAAAAATCATCCCGAAACCAGCCCCAAAAATCGCAGAAAAATAGTAGCCCAAAACACCGAAAATAGGGAATCATCGAATCAGAAAAATAGCGGAGCATTAACCCTTTTGGCGATGGCGTAACTCACTTCCAAGAAGCGACTTAAAAGGTATGACCTGGGGGCCATTTTCTTTAATATTTTTGTTATTTAATTTTTGTGTTCATTCATTATTTGTGTTTATTATTTCATTATTTACTTGTTGTATGTGATTTCATTTATTTATTTATGCATCGTTATTTAGTACGCATGGGTTAATTATGTTGGATTAAAGGTCCCCCATTTGAGGGAAATGCCTAAGGGCAGCCTTTACCATAATATTTTGCCGTGCCGGATGAGGTACGCTTGGTTGGATGTAAAATATGTCCAATCGGGCATATGAGGTCCCATATAGATGTCGGCCAAGTCTTTTGGTCGTATCTATTTTATTATTCCATTATTTATGTTCTGTATGTGATTCCATTTATTTATTTAAGCATCATTATTTAGTGCGCATGCGTTAATTATGTCGAATTAAATGTCCCTCATTTGAGGAAAATGCCTAAGGGCAGCATTTACCATAATATTTTACCGCGTCATATGAGATACGTTTGGTTGGATGTGAAAATATCCAATCGGGCATACGAGGTCCCATATAGATGTCAGCCAAGTCTCTTGGTCGCATCTAATTTATTATTCCGTTATTTACTTTCTGTATGTGATTTCATTTCTTTATTCATGCATCGTTATTTAGTGCGCATGGGCTAATTATGTCGGATTAAAGGTCCCTCATTTGAGGGAAAAGCCTAAGGGCAGCCTTACCATGATATTTTATTGTTCCGGACGAGATACGCTTGGTTGGTTTCACAAAACACACGCACACACATCACTCACAAACCAGACGCCACTTTCAAATATACAACACACATTAAACTACCTAACTGCACACCGACACAGCCCGCCCCACACAGACACTAACATTCACCCACCTTCTCGGTGTTGGACAATTATGACCCATAGCGTCACTATTTGTACAGATCACGGTGTTGTTGTGCAAATTAACTATGTAATAAAGGAGATTGCACTCTTATCATTTGTGATTAGATCACCTAGATGTATAAATGATGAGAGGTCCCTATGATTTATTCCTGGACCGAGAATGATATGAAACAGTATCAGTCCATGAAGGATAATTCATTAAATATCCCTAGTCAGAGTATTATCAAGATTGGACATCGATAAATACGTAAAAGAATAGTATTACACTTGTGCGCGTTTGTGAGGGCACAACGGTATAGTTCTCATATATTTGGGTATAGGATACTCATGCAAGTGTAATAGGAGGTTGTGTTTCACCAATGGTACGGGAAACAGCTTCGCTCTGGATTGACCCCACGGAATCCCATTGGTAGTATGACTATGTGTCTATGGGAGTCTGCAATCAGGGTAGGTGTATTTGGTCTTGACCTGAGACTTGCACCGCTAATACTTACGACAATCGATATACTTTAGTTGAGGTCATCCAGGGCTTTGACCGGTTCTGAGTACGCCAATTCTGGATATATTGAGAATCGTAGTGTGTTGGGTGTGATGTCAAGACGGAAGTATCACTCCAGTCATAGTGGAGATGACGGTCACGTAGGATATGGAACTCGTTCTCTTAAATGCTCGAGCTATCGGGATATTATGACTAGGTCATGTTTATCCGATTATTGAGACTAGTTACCAGACATCCGACATGTACTTCGTACGGGGCAGACACAATTCCAGCCCCAGGCCTAGAGCGTGATCATCCGATACTGGACAGAAATATGCAATACTTCGGTATACTACGCTTGATATAGATCATATATTCCTGTAAGGATATTTCCGGAGAATTGGGTAGGCATGGCACTTTGCTAGAAGCCAACCTTGTCTCGTAAATCGGTATAAACGTAGTACGAGGTACTTACGTGTTCGGATAGTCCGACGACCGCATTTACTGCCAACATATCCGGAGGTCTCATGGGTCGCTCCCCGAGGATTCACCGATGACGTATAACTCACACTTTAATTAATCTGGGATTAATTAGAAGAGAGAGAAAATTAATCTGGGATTAATTACGGAGATATTTTATCTAGGATAAAATATTAATAAAAGAGAGAGAACGATTAATTTGGAATTAATCGATAAAATAATATATTCGATATATTATACGAAATTGGATTTCGACACTGAATTAAAATTGGATTTTAATTCGGGCGAACGAATTAATTTAGAATTAATTTGTTAGCAACGTGAATAGTGATTTCACTAGGCGTAATCATTTAATTACGACGCGACGGAAAATTCGTTAATTTTGAATTAGCGAACCCGAGCCCGAGAGTGATTATGAGCGCATTCGCATTTCGAATTCGAGCGCGGCACACAAGTCATATCAAGCGTCAAATTGCTAGTCGCATCAATTGTAAAATCACTTGTCACTTTGAATGATGTGATGTGACATGACATGTTGTCACTTTAATAAAGTGACTTGATGTGGAAAGTAAAAAAGTGATGGGAATAAAGTTGATATGACTTGTACTTTGCTTTTACTTTTTGACCTTTTGACTTTGCTTTTTGAAAGTAAAGTAGTATATATTTTATTTATTTATTTACTTGGTAAATAATATAATATAATGATATACAAAAGGCTTTATTTTCTCTCTCCTTAAGATGTTGTTCACGTTTTTGACCTTCTCTCCTCCTCTCAAATTCGGTTTTAAGCCTTCATCTTCCTCCCTCCATTTTGGTTAGACCAAGTATTAAGAAGATGAAAAAGAGTGTTTGTGGCAAAACAAAGTGCTAGCACACACACATAGAGTTATCCTAAGGTGATAGGGAAGTGAGTTTGTGAGCATGGAAAAGCTTGAAGCTTGGAGCTTCAATGGTGATGACCATGGCCGAATCTTGGAGGTGCTTCAACCACCAAAACCGACCACTCTACTACCTTGGAAGAGCCTTGGCCGAACCTCCAACAAAGAAGAAAATGAAGATCTTCTTGGTGCATCAAAATTAATCAATGTGAGTATATGTTTCCGCCTTATTCCTTGATGTATTCATGCGAATTTTATGCTTGATTTCATGATCTTGGGACCTATATTACAAACCAACAATGGTATCTATGAGCTTAGTTCAAGCATGAAAAAGTTAGGGTTAAAATTGGGTAAACTCAATTTGAGCATCAAATGGTTAAATTGTTTGATATAGTATGCTTGAATGAGGTTGAATTGATGTTGTGCATGATCAATTTCAAGAAATTTGGTTGGATCCATTTTTCCCCAAATTTGGGCATGACAAATTGGGTAAAATCAATTGAAGCATGATTTGGTTGAATTGATTGATTAAGTATGCTTGTATTTTGATTAATTGAAGTTGTGTATGTTCAATTTCATGGAATTTTGTTGGATCCATTTTTCCCCAAATTTTGTGTTGGCCAAAATTAACAAATTTGGGTAAACTTGATTTTGAGCATGTTTGATGAAATTGGATGATTTAGAATGCTTAAAGTATGTTTAATTGAGGATTGATTGGATCAATTTGATGAAAATTAGTTTGGAACAATTTTCCCCAAATTGCTTATGTTGGCCGAATACATATAACCCATATTGTCTTGGAATTTTTTGATTTTTGAACATTGGATGTGTTGGAAATCATTCGGGAATATGATTTAATGTCGATTGTGAAATTAATTGGATTGAATTCGAATCGGACGTAAAATCCCCAAATTGCCAAGAGACTTTAAAGCATGTAAAATGGGTTTGATTTTAATAAATTGTGTTGGACACTATTTGTTGTTAAAGTGCATGATTAATTATGCTAATTGATATTTTAGAAATGTTAATTGGGTAATTAATTGTGTATTACACTTAGGTTAATTAATCATGGAATTTGGAATTTTATAAGTTAATTAATTGGTCTTGTTTTTGGAAATTGGGCCTTATAAGTTGTAATTGGGCTTTTGGGCTTTGTTGTACAAAGTTGGGTTTAGGCAAAATTGGTTGGATCCAATTAGGCCCAAAACCGCATCCATAAAGTCCAATTATGACTTAATGACCTTAATTATTTAATTGGGCCTAATGGGCCAAAATTAATTTAAAGGCTTATGGGGTAACTCCCGGATTGGATTTTGGTTATTTGGTTTGACCCGAGTTGATCAAAAGTCCACGCCTTAAGAAATTAATTAAAAGCCCATTGGACTTTAATTAAATAAACGTTGAACGTTAATTGGGCTTTGAGACCCATAACGATTGAATTTGGAATTTAAATCGTAGAAGGTTCGTTTATAAAAGTGTAATATTTAATTTGGAATTAAATAGTGAATTAGAATTAAATGCGTATTAAATTGGATTTAATTATGTAGTTTAATTTAATTCGAGAATTCATACTTTGAGTACTTATTCGCAAAACGAGTTTGACTGGAGAAAAAAAAAAAATCAAATCGTTGTTTGAACATTGGATGATCACTAATTATCAGATTAATTAATTGGATTAGATTGATTGATAACATGCTTGTATGAATACATGGTTGCGATGCATGAATAATGTATATCGGATGGAAATTAGTCGGGTGGGACAATTTTGGAAATTGTAATAAATTTGATTTATTAATTGGACCTGCGAGTCCAGCCTTATCACCTCTATACTCTTTGTATTCTCTTCTCACCTATTCCCCTCAATGTAAATAAGGTTTCTTCTTTAGAAGTGTAGTGTAACGGGTAGAAGTAAATACATGTGCTAGCTTTGGAGAAAGAAAATGAGAGATTTGATCTAGGATCAATGTAAAGTTTCCATCCGCATATCATTATTATATTATTTCATATGCGCTTTATTATGTGTTTAGAATGCATGTTTAAGGGTGTATGATGATGAGACCTTAACAAAGATAATAAATTGGTTGCCAATTTGCACGCGAGAAACCCTCAAATAATATTAAGCATCTTTCCTTCCATTGAGTGATTCTTACTCAAGATCTAAGACGGCATTGGTTTGTTGGCCAAAGTCAAGGCCTTTCTGTCGAAGATGTGTTTGAATCACGAAGGCTTTGTTCCATATCAGTGTCTTGTCCAAGTTATGGTTTGTTGGCCAAAGTCAAGACCACTCTTTCTCCATCGACATTGATTACGAAGCTTTCCATGGTCAATGGGTCGCGCTTGACTGGGATCACTAAGTTTGTTGTGCCAAAGCCAAGGCTTAGTTGATTCAGAGGAAAAAGGTTAGGTAATACATTGGATGTATTGGCATAAATAAGATATATGTTTCAGACTTGGACGTCCTCCTACCGGATCTAGGAATTGGATTGGATCCAATTGATCTTAGAGATCTACCTAGTTAATTGTCATACAATTTGTTGGCCAAAGTCAAGATTGTGTGATATTTAACGGGATCCTAGCCCACTAGGAAACACAGTTTCCCAAGTACTCGACAGAGGGTTAGAGGCTCGCCGAAAAATAGTGGGAGGCAAGAATTGAATTTGCAATACTCGTTCAATTACTGGCCATACGCGCTCATTCAAATTATTTCGTCGATAGATTAAATGTTAGTTTGACAAATATTTAAATTTGTGTTTTAATATACAGTTGGACTGTATTATAGTTGATTATATATAATTGGATTATATTAATCAATATATTTGAATTAATTAATTTCAGTTTACAGTTGATTTTATAATTGGATTATAGTAATCAATGTAATTGAGGTTAATTAATTTAAATTATATTTGATTATATACTTGACTATTATAATCATTATAATCAATAGTACCACAATTGTTGATTAAATAGTTAGACTATTAGAATCATGATAGAAATGAAAGATTAGTGTTTAAAACATAATCCTGGGTGAAAATGTATTTAAACGACTTTAATTTTCAAATTGGGAATAATTTCAAGATGGTCTTGGAAATTAATAAGTTATTTTATTTGATAAAATAATGAATTATGCCTAAAGCCCGGAGTTAAGCAAATAAGTGGAATATGATATTTGGAATATTTGTATAATGATAACTTTAGCGCTTAATCCATTAACTTTGTCGAAATAGACTCCTTAATTTCTGAATCAAAATTAAGGATTAGATCCTTAAAGTATGATAATGAAATTGAAGGATTTTCATGGATCTATTTTAGATATTTGAAATACTAAATTGCAATAAATAATTCTTGGAGAATTAATGACTATTCTCAAGGAGACAAAGTCAAAGTCTGCAATTAGGCAAGTAGTACAAGGCACACCTTACTTCAATATTCTAGAAACCCGAGGCTTGGCCAAAGGCTACCGGAATATTGAAAAATGGCAAAGGCAAAATCATTATTATCTTCTAGGAAGATAAAAGGACATATCCCAAGAAGGAATTGAAGATGAGCAAGGCTCTGACTTCAAATATGTTTGTCATAATTATGTTCACAACTAGTATTGAAATTGGATTTTAAATACTTAATGTGATACATAAATATGTACTGTTGTACAGAATCTTCTTTAAGCAGAATACTGACTTCAGACGAGATTACTCTACGAATTGAAAACGGGACGATAGTCACTGTTTTAACCGTAGATACCTAAGTTTAGGAACTGCCCTTCGGGTGTGTACTTAAATTAGGAAACTGTTAAAATATAACTAGTTTGACTAGAAACATTATCTCTATCTCGTATAACCCGCTGCGGGTGTACCTTCATATTCTAGAACACTAAAGTGTTTTATTATATAAAGATAATATTGAGATAATCACATTAGATGTGAATAACAGCATTTATATTTTGAATGTAAACAATATCTCAAATATATAACATGACAAATAAATAGCTCAAACTGATTTGATCAGAAGAAACTAGTTGTGGCATTGCTGTCTGGGACACAATCAAACAAGACTCGTATATCCACAATTTCGAAGAGTGGGTACTATGACTAATTTGATTACATTCAAATAAAGTCTACGATTCTAGTTTATTGGGCAAAATGCCTATAGCACTATTTACTTGGTAAAAGTGTAAATGCCACTGATCTGTTAGCCCTAGTTCATAGTGAAGCAAGTGGACCCACGTCTAGCTAGGCTAGAGGTTGATATGAATATTTCGTGACCTGTACGGATGTGGCATCGCGTTATGGTTATATGTTTCTTTTAAAACACAAATCAGAAACTTTCACAGTTTCGACACGAAATAGGCAAACAGATCAGCTAAAGTATTAAACCGTCACAGTAAAACCGTAATGAAAATACTTAAGCAGTAAGTTTCTCGTATACTTGAAAGAGTATAGTATTCTTTCAATGAGGACTCCTCACGGAACACGTCAGTTTGACGGTATGTCCGAACAGGATTAATCGAATTTTGTTAGACATAATAAGGTTAATCACGAGTCGCTATGAGCTACCATTTCCTTCAACGGATAAGCTTTAAACAGTGTAAGAACTTATTTTGAATAAGGTTCCATAATAATCTGTTTGACAGATATCATATTAGATATGAACGGGAAAGAAACCGGGTTTCTCATTCCTGACCATTTGGGTATGCTTGGCATATGTTTGGATGATACCAAACTAAAACCCAAATAGGATAAGTGCCAATTGTAGGCCATCCTAGGGATACCATAAGTATTGTACTTATATACCTCACATGAGAACAATTAGATTGTAGCTTACTATGCAGTTTTTCTAAGAGGAATATCGATATGCAGTGGTAAGTGGAAGGATAATATAACTCGATGAAAATCGGAGTAATACTATTCAAGGCACCAAATCATAATGGAAGATGAATAGTTCATCAAGGATGAAACTATTCCATTAATCTTCGAATACACAAGAACCGCGTAGATCGGAGAGAGTCAGAAAATAACCTGGGTATGGGTTTCTGATCTCACCTCATAAAGATGTTTATCTTATTGAGGAATACCAACTAGCTACGTATAAGGAAGTGATACAAAGTATCAACTCCCTAATTATGGCAAAGTGCTATATAATCCGAAATGGATTCCATGTATATCAACCAGTTTGGATACTAGTTGATATACCACAAGGCATTGTGCCTACTGGTACTATAAGTCTTCAAGGAAGACGTACATGGATGGCAACATACCAACGTATAAATCTAGGCTTTTAACGGAAAGGTATCGTTATCGACATTGTGTTGATTACGATTCAACCTTTTACCTATTGCCACGGTAGATCCATTTGGATGATGCTTGCTGATGCGAGCATGAGTTCTTGGAATTATCGGTTTGATGCAATCATAATGGTGTATGATTTAATTTAAAATGAAAATGATTCTTGTGTAAATAAGAGGGTTAGTGGGAGTGCACTGACAGTGGCTGTCCTATAAAATAATGATAATATGTCATTTCTTGGAAATGATATTCCCATAAAAATAAATATCAGCGAAAGCTTGGCTTTCGAAATACTCTCTGTGGAACTGTACATTGAAAAATGTACAAGACCTGGTGTATCATACACTTTGAGCATATGGATTCACAAACAGGCTAATCCGAGTGATAGTCACTGGATTGATGTTAGGAACATCCGTTAGTATCTTATAGAACTAAGGATGATGTCTTAGTCTATGGAGAATGAGAATTTGAAGTGACTGGGATCACTATAGCAAGTTTCCTATAACCGATAAAGACGACTAAAAGTCACAAACGGTACTATACAGTTTGAATAACGGTGCAGTGAGCTGGAAATCTTCCACGCAAGATACTGTTACCGAATAAACAATAAATGTGGGTTAATTGCAGCAGCTGAGGCAGCAATAGAAGTCATTTGGGTCGATACATATCTAAGTAGATTAGATATAGTTCTATTAGCAGCTGAGCTGGGCATCAGCACATGCTAAAGAATTAATGGTCTCATCACGATCCAGATACATACTTACATATTCATCTGATTCGTTCGGATCATACATCGTGGCGATGTGATGATCGAATAAATCGTATCAAGATGATAATCATGCAAATCCGCTGACGAAAGCTTTTCTCAGCAGTTTGAGCCAACCATACATAGTTCAGGTGTAAGACACTCGAGTGACTGGCTATAGGCCAAGTGGGAGATTGTTGGAAAATTATGGCCCATAGCGTCACTATTTGTACAGATCACGGTGTTGTTGTGCAAATTAACTATGTAATAAAGGAGATTGCACTCTTATCATTTGTGATCAGATCACCTAGATGTATAAATGATGAGAGGTCCCTATGATTTGTTCCTGGACCGAGAATGATTGAGACAGTATCAGTCCACGAAGGATAAATCATTAAATATCCCTAGTCAGAGTATTATCGAGATTGGACATCGATAAATACGTAAAAGACTAGTATTACACTTGTGCACGTTTGTGAGGGCACAACAGCATAGTTCTCGTATATTTGGGTATAGGATACTCATGCAAGTGTAATAGGAGGTTGTGTTTCACCGATGGTACGGGAAACAGCTTCGCTCTGGATTGACCCCGAGGAATCCCATTAGTAGTATGACTATGTGTCTATGGGAGTCTGCAATCAGGGTAGGTGTATTTGGTCTTGACTTGAGACTTGCACCGCTAATACTTACGACAATCGATACACTTTAGTTGAGGTCGTCCAGGGCTTTAACCGGTTCTGTGTACGCCAATTCTGGGTATATTGAGAATCGTAGTGTGTTGGGTGTGATGTCAATACGGAAGTATCACTCTAGTCATAGTGGAGATGACGGTCACGTAGGATATGGAACTCGTTCTCTTAAATGCTCGAGCTATCGGGATATTATGACTAAGTCATGTTTATCCGATTATAAAGACTAGTTACCAGACATCCGATATGTGCTTCGTACGGGGCAGACACAATTCCAGCCCCAGGCCTAGCGCGTGATCATCCGATACTGGACAGAAATACGCAAAACTTCGGTATACTACGCTTGATATAGATCATATATTCCTGTAAGGATATTTCCGGAGAATTGGGTAGGCATGGCGCTTTGCTAGAAGCCAACCTTGTCTTTTAAATCGGTATAAACGTAGTACGAGGTACTTACGTGTTCAGATAGTCCGATGACCGCATTTACTGCCAACATATCCGGAGGTCCCATGGGTCGCTCCCCGAGGATTCACCGATGACGTATAACTCGCACTTTAATTAATCTGGGATTAATTAGAAGAGAGAGAAAATTAATCTGGGATTAATTACAGAGATATTTTATCTAGGATAAAATATTAATAAAAGAGAGAGAACGATTAATTTGGAATTAATCGATAAAATAATATATTCAATATATTATACGAAATTGGATTTCGACGCTGAATTAAAATTGGGTTTTAATTCGGGCGAACGAATTAATTTAGAATTAATTTGTTAGCGACGTGAATAGTGATTTCGCTAGGCGTAATCATTTAATTACGACGCGATGGAAAATTCTTTAATTTGGATTTAGCGAACCCGAGCCCGAGAGTGATTGCGAGCGCATTCACATTTCGAATTTGAGCGCGGCACGGAAGTCACATCAAGCATCAAATCGCTAGTCGCATCAATTGTAAATCACTTGTCACTTTGAATGATGTGATGTGACATGACATGTTGTCACTTTAATAAAGTGACTTGATGTGAAAGTAAAAAGTGATGGGAATAAAGTTGATATGACTTGTACTTTGCTTTTACTTTTTGACCTTTTGACTTTGCTTTTTGAAAGTAAAGTAGTATATATTTTATTTTTATTTATTTACTTGGTAAATAATAATAATATAAATGATATACAAAAGGCTTTATTTTCTCTCTCCTTAAGATGTTGTTCACGTTTTTGACCTTCTCTCCCTCCTCTCAAATTCGGTTTTAAGCCTTCATCTTCCTCCCTCCATTTTGGTTAGACCAAGTATTAAGAAGATGAAAAAGAGAGTGTTTTGTGGCAAAACAAAGTGCTAGCACACACACATAGAGTTATCCTAAGGTGATAGGGAAGTGAGTTTGTGAGCATGGAAAAGCTTGAAGCTTGGAGCTTCAATGGTGATGACCATGGCCGAATCTTGGAGGTGCTTCAACCACCAAAACCGACCACTCTACTACCTTGGAAGAGCCTTGGCCGAACCTCCAACAAAGAAGAAAAGGAAGATCTTCTTTGGTGCATCAAAACTAATCAATGTGAGTATATGTTTCCGCCTTTATTCCTTGATGTATTCATGTGAATTTTATGCTTGATTTCATGATCTTGGGACCTATATTAGAAACCAACACTCGGCTCCACGTGAAACCAAGCCAAAAACAGCCCTACATCGAATCATTATCAAGCCAAGATAGCAACCTCCACCAACCGAATAAACAAATCAACAAATGCCATCCACAACCAAACAAACATAACCCTTCAATTACCGAAAATCAACTCGCAAAAATAGTCCCTTAATCTTCAAACCAAGAAGAAAACCAAGCATAACAATAACCCTAAAATAGTATCGAAACTCTGCCCAATTGATAGCCAAAATCGAGACAAAAAATAGTCCCTGAAAAACCCAAAAATAGTCCCTGAAAAATGGTCCCAAAATACAGCCAAAACAGTCCTTAAACAATCCAAAAATCAGCCAACAAACCAATATAAAAAACACCCCAAATCGCACTAAAAATCATCCTGAAACTAGCCCCAAAAACCATAGAAAAACAGCAGCCCAAAATAGCTAAAATAGCATATCAGTGAACCAGAAAAACAGTAGAGCATTAACCTTTCCGGCGACGGCGTAACGCACTTCCAAGAAGCGACTTAAAAGTTAAGACTTGAGGGCCATTTTCTTTAATTTTTTGTTATTTAATTTTTATGTTCATTAATTATTTGTGTTTATTATTCCGTTATTTACTTGTTGTTTGTGATTTCATTTATTTATTTATGCATCGTTATTTAGTGAACATGGGCTAATTACATCGTATTAAAGGTCCCCCATTTGAGGGAAATGCCTAAGGGCAACCTTTACCATAATATTTTACCGTGCCGGATGAGGTACGCTTGGTTGGATGTAAAATATGTCCAATCGGGCATATGAGGTCCCATATAGATGTCGGCCAAGTCTTTTGGTCGTATCTATTTTATTATTCAATTATTTATGTTCTGTATGTGATTCCATTTATTTATTTATGCATCATTATTTAATGCGCATGGGTTAATTATGTCGGATTAAATGTCCCTCATTTGAGGAAAATGCCTAAGGGCAGCATTTACCATAATATTTTACCGCGTCATACGAGATACGCTTGGTTAGATGTTAAATATGTCCAATCGGGCATACGAGGTCCCATTTAGATGTCAGCCAAGTCTCTTGGTCGCATCTATTTTATTATTCCGTTATTTACTTTCTGTATGTGATTTCATTTCTTTATTCATGCATCGTTATTTAGTGCGCATGGGCTAATTATGTCGGATTAAAGGTCTCTCATTTGAGGGAAAAGCCTAAGGGCAGCCTTACCATGATGAGGTAGGCTTGGTTGGATGTGAAATATGTCCAATCAGGCATACGAGGTCCTATATAGATGTCGGCCAAGTCTCTTGGTCGCATCTCTTTTATTATTTCATTATTTACATTTTGTATGTGATTCCATTTATTTATTTATGCATCGTTATTTAGTGCGCATGGGCTAATTACATCGGATTAAAGGTCCCCCATTTGAGGGAAATGCCTAAGGGCAGCCTTTACCATAAATTTTTACCGCTCCGCATGAGGTACACTTGGTTGGATGTGAAATATGTCCAATCGGGCATACGAGGTCCCATATAGATGTCGGCCAAGTCTCTTGGTCGCATCTCTTTTATTATTCCGTTATTTTCTTTCTTTATGTGATTTCATTTTTTTTATTCTGCATCGTTATTTAGTGCACATGGGCTAATTACGTCGGATTAAAGATCCCCCATTTGAGGGAAATGCCTAAGGGCACTCTTACCATGATATTTTGCTATGCCGGATGAGGTACACTTGGTTGGATGTGAAATACATCCAATTGGACATACAAGATCTCATATAGATGTCGACCAAGGCTCTTAGTCGCATCTCTTTCCTTCTAATTTTGTTATTAACTTTTTGATTTGTTATTTTTCATTTATCGCTTCGTATTCATTCTATGTTAATGCTTGATTGTTGCCTCTCATGGTATATCGGATGGAAACCCAGACATAAATTCCTTAGCCAATTCCGAATGGACGGTAGTACAGTCTGTACTTAGGATACAACTCCACGTACCACTTGAGAAACATTCACGAATATGTTCATGCCATTATAGATACCACTTTGGTAATCTCGTTTGAACGCATTCCCGAACGCTACACGAACGCGCATGCAGTGAACCGACCTTTTTTTTCCTATTTCATTCATTTTACCTCTTTGGGTTATTCCTTTTGCATTACGTATTCTCTTTATTATTAATGCTTTTATTATTATTATTTATTTACATTTTCGCGCTTCTTTGTTTAATATGTTTGTAGAATTATACATTTTCTTTCATTTTCTATTTACGTCTATGGTGTTTAAACTTGTGTGTTGTTTAAATTATCTTGCATGTGCTACATAAGACTTGGTAATATTATTGTGTAAACCCATTTATTACATTTGGCATAAGTAAGAGACCATTCTGAACCCAACGATTTGAGGTCTTCCCTTACGAGGGGTGAGTACGGCCTTAAATCATTTCCCAGTTCACACTGGATGGCGACTCCTTTATTCTCCGGTTTAGTCCCTTGTGAGCTACTCCGTATTCCCGATGGGTCGCAAGTCCGGACAGTGTCGCCCATCTCTGTACCATGTCTACAGGTATTAGTGGCGAAAATTTAATTCGCCACTAAAAGTATATTTTTTTCGCCATTAAAGGTTCATTTTTAGTGGCGAAATAATTTTCACCTCATTGTTTTGACTACTGAAGGTCATTATTAGTGGCGAAAAATTTCACCTTTAAAAATGACCTTCAGTGGCCAAAAAAACTCACTTTCGCCACTAAAAGTGCAGTATGAGTACAAAAAGTGACGAAATTCTAATTTTAGTGACGAAATACAAAATTTTAATTTTCGCCGATAATTTCTTTTGGTGAAATTATATGAAAAAATTATTTACACCATATGATATTGTTAGGGATATGCCCTATACCCAACTTGTGGATGGGCTATATGTACATGTATTTGTAATATTTTCATTAATTAATAAAATGGCAATCTTTGTTGTACGTGTCTTACATAATTTATAGGAATTATCAAACATTGTAATAAATCCCTTGGAGTAATAAGATGATGGATTCCACGCCTTAAGAGAATCATTACTCTTAAACATTCTTAGTCATAGTTTTGTGAATAATCTGAGCGTTCACAAAGCGGAGCGACTAGCATGACGATATGATCCGCCCTTAAGTGGGATGGCCGATCTCATAGGCTACTAGCGGAGATCCGTCCACTTGGTGTATCACATGGATGCATAAGTTGCTCGTGTCTATCGAACTTACCGCTGAAAGTTTTCACATGGAGTGTTTATCTCATGTGTCTGTGAGAACTTTCATGTATCGATTGTATGACTAGTCCTTAGACTTGAGGTCTTTACAATCTTATGTGTGGATCAAATAACTTTGACATTCTCTTTCCCTGGTTCAAAAGATCTAGTCATTAGGGTATGATTGGTCATTTGATACAACAGAGAATCGCCACTCTCCCGGATAATATTTTCTTACAAGAGTAGTATTCCAGCTCGTGGGTTGATATGTGTGATCAGTGTTTGAGACTGTGGTTGCAGCGGAAGAATCATGTGAGATTCTTGGGTTAGCACGATTCATGACACTATCAACATCGTACCTTTGACTATATGGATAGACACTTTCCGTACCCTAGGTCAAACGATGGGGATACAGTGAGGCGATGAACCATATCATATTTAAATCACATACAGAATGGGTATATATATTTCCTTCTCATCTGGGGGCATTGGCATGTTGCTAGATGACAACCTTGGTCATTGAAATTGAACGACCATCTGATCGGAGGATAATTTATGTTTGATTAAATTATCACGATTCATTTCATATCCAACTTGTGGGGAACCCAAAAGGTCACACAAAACAAAGTCAAAATCAATGGTTAATAGTGCACAGTATAAATTTAACATCATATATGATTGTGGTAGGAATTGTTCATAAATGGGTCAATGTATTTAATTATCGAACAGATCATTTATGAGGTTCCATAGTGGCTTAGGGATTGGTGAATGACGATAGGGGCACTTTGGGAATTGGAAAATGAGCAAGAAAATAAATAAAAAAAAAATTTGTATTTTTTATTATTATTTGTTTATTTTATTTATTTTATTTGTTTTGAATTGCAATTCGGCCCAAACTCTTATTTGGGTTTTATAATCTAATTAAACCACTAAATTAAGATCCAATGGCTAAGACATCGGATTCTTAATTAATTTTGTTGTCTTTGGAGCACCTATATAAACCCAAAGAATTCTTTAAAACTTTTTACACCAAAACCTTTCATATCTTGGGTTTATATAAGTGAGCGACTCTAAAGTTTAAGAGTAAGCCACTTTTGAGGATCCTTAAGTCTAATTGACTAGAGGAATCTCAAGGTAAAAGTTTTGAGGTATTTTCCTAGGCTAGTACCAAGTGTAAAATACCCTTGCACTCAAGGCATAGTCTTGCCGTTGAGTTTTTGGCTTTGATGTGTGCATCTTTGGAGGCCATACACTTGGGTGGCTCTTTGGAACATGAAGAGCTTGCTGAGTTTGAGAAAAGTTTGTAGATTGGAGGGAGGACTGGAGGAGTCTTTGGTTCAAGTAAGTCTTTTTCTTTTTTTATTTTAATTAGAGTTCTTATTATAGTTAGCATGTTAAGTTTATTCTTTGCATGTGTTATGAGTTTTTATAATTATAATATATAGTAACATGCCTAGGCTTGTAGAATAATTAAAACAAATGGGTTTTGGGAAATGGGATAGAGGCATCATAATTTTAATTTTCTGCTGCGCACTCACGGCCTCTTCCTAATAGTGGTATCAGCGCGTTGTTTTTATTTTGATTAGTTCTCTCTCATTTGAACTCGAAATTGGGTCTGTAAAAACTCGTTGGAAAGCTAACACCCTGAAATTAATTTTAGGCAAAAGTTTTACATGATTTGGTAAAGATTTGAATTGTGAAATTGCATTTAAAATTCACGCATCTGTAAAAAAAAATGAATAGTAAATTTATTTGAATAAAATAAAATACAATATCATAATTAAATATTAATCAAAGTTATTTAATGGCTAAAATAATTCCAAAATATTAAAAATTATATGCTTAATGATTCTATGTATGATTACAATTGGCATGATTATTTAGGGTGCAAGCATCTAGAGACTTTCTAAGGAAATAGAGAGTGTATTGCTTATCCCTTAGCTAAATAATTATTCCATGATGAACTTAGAGATTTATTACCTTTAAGGCTAATAAATATAAATCACTTGTTTATAATAAAAGACATTATAAAAGATACAAGTGGGGTATGACCAAGGTGTTAATAAAACTTTCCAAACAAAAGTTAATTTAACCAAATGTATTACTAGAGTTAGATAATGATTTGGTTTCTTCCTTCACTTACTACCTTTTTATAGCTAAAAGAAAAGGCTGTGAAGACATCTAGATAATCATTTACTCAAAGTTTACCCTAAAGCATATTTAAAGTGTTGGACTAATTTGGAGGATCTATTGTTTATTCTTGTCACCAAGGCAATAAGAGCCTAAAAGGTAAGGGAATTTAAGAGAGTTCGCTTCACCCTCCCTCTGGTGAATTTTCAATGAAAGAATCCATTTGACAGTTATTCACTTAAACTTGCTAAAATCCTCAATAATAATTTGAGTCTAAAATTTACCTCCCATTATAAAGTATATACCTAAAGGGATTAAACCGTATTGGCAAGACTAGGCTTTACAAGACTGACCAATACCAATTCGTCCCTAAATCGTACTATTGACAATGGTTTGACTTTTCTAAGTTATAAGATGCAACAACCCTTAGGCGTGATCTTATAACTTAGTGGCAAAGATTGGGTTTCCATAAGGACTAGCATAAGCTATGACATGTTTGATTGTCCAACCCAATGATCAGGGAATTGTGATTTATATAATAAATTTGTTGGGAACCTACCTAATTATCGTATTTTATAATGACCGGCCCTAGTTGGAGTGATGAAATGATGATAATGGGATCCTTGCCCATAAGAAATCCATCATATTGGGGTTGATGCAATTTTCTTAAAATTTTATAAATAATTGAGTGGGAGCAACTTCATAATATTAAAAGCCCATGTTATTATGAAACATTAATGAAAACATATTCTTAATTTTAACAGTTGGGTTAAAATATTTCACAAACATTCAAATGGCAAATAAAGTATCACTTCGTTCCATCCTTGATGAGCATAAGCTTAAAGGGGACAACTACAATGACTGGTTTAGAAACCTTAAAATTGTCTTACGATAAGAAAAGATTTTCTATGTTCTTAGAAGACCATTTCCCCCTGACCAGCAGAAGATGCTGACCAAAATACATTAAATACTTGGAATAAACACGTCGATGATGATGAGCAAGCAGTTTGCATAATGCTTGGCTCTATGTTGGATGAACTTCAGAAAGCTCACGAAGATCTGGATGCTCAAACCATCATCTTTCACTTGAAGGAGTTGTATGCAACTTCTGTTCAGACCGTGAGGTTCCAAGATTCATATGATTTATTCCAAACAAGGTATAGGAAGGATCTGTTAGTGGACATGTGCTTAAAGTGATTGGCCACATTGAAAAATTGGCCAACCTCGGGTTCACCATGGATCATGAGATAGGTCACGATTTAATTCTTCAGTCCTTACCAAAAGACTTCTCTAACTTTATTGTGCAGTTTCATCTATCTAATAAAGAAGCGACTTTAGTAGAATTGCATAATCTAATAAAGTAAGCAGAGAAGGACTTGAAATCGAAGCTTAAAACCTCCATCATGCTTACGGGTACGGACCTGAAGCCACGAGGCCCAGAGAAAAATAAGGGCAAGGCCAAGGCTCCATATCACCTAAAGCCCAATGGTAAGGTGAAGAATAAAAAAGGGAAATGGGAAATATTTCTTTTGTGGAAAGAATGGTCATTGGAAGAAAGACTGCAGATCCTTGAAAGCCAAGAAAGCTAGGGAAGCCCAAGAGGCCAAGAATCATAATGCTTCAAGTATGTTATATATAATTGAACTTTATTCTTAAAACTCTTAACCTTCTACTTGGGTGCTTGACACCAGCTGTGGGACTTACTTGTGTAATAATGTGTCGGGCCTGAGAAACAGTACGAGACTCTGTCATGGGGAGGTTGACTTACGCATGGGTAATGGAGCAAAACTGGCTGCATTGTGCGTGAGGACTTATTCATTAGTTTTGCCGAATGGTTTAGTTTTAGAATTAGAAGATTGTGTTTATGTACTTTCTCTAGTAAAGAACATAATTTCACTTTCTTCTTTATGTAATAAAGGCTTTTCATGCCTAATAAGTTGTAATGAATGTTTTATTTATTTCAATGAAATAAAATATGGAGATGGTATTTTGAATAATGTTATCTATATCTTACAAACTAACAAAGAACGTTCAACCTCTAATATATACAACGTTAACTCGAATAATCTCAATGAATCACTTCTATGGCACAGTTGCTTAGGTCATATCAATGAAACAAGATTAACAAAGCTATATAAGGATGGGTATTTCAAACCCTTCAAATATTAACCTTATGGAACTTATGAGTCTTGTTCACTTGGTAAAATGACCAAATTACCCTTCAAAGGTAAAGAACAGCGTGCAGCGGAGGACCAATGTCAATCACCGCTAGTGGTTGATTCTCCTACTTCATTACCTTTATTGAGTCACTAAGGTCTGCCCGGGGTGGTGAATACTTAAGCGACGAATTTCAAGATTACTTGAGAGAAAATGACATTGTTTCCCAGTGGACTCCTCCGGGAACTCCACAGCATAATGGGGTCTCCGAAAGGAGAAATCGAACATTATTAGATATGGTCCGATCAATGATGCCATACATGGATGTACCTCTTTCATTTTTGGGTCTTGCTTTAGAAATTGCAACACTACTATTAAACCAAGTTCATTCCAAGACTGTTAGTCAAACACCATATGAGTTATGGTCTGGTTACGTCCTAGTCTTAGTTATCTAAGATTTTGGGGATGTGACACATATGTTAAGCTCACATAAACTAACAAATTGGATAATAGGGTAGTTAAATGTAAGTTTGTAGGATATGCCTTGAACTCAAGAGCATATGTGTTCTACGTCCCAAATGAACAAAGAACATTTGTCTCACGAAATGCTAAATTTCTAGAGAATGAATTCCTTCTAAAGAAATATAGTGGGAGTAAACTTAACCTAATAAGGTATGAGAAGAACAAACTAACATAGAACTAAACCCCAGGCCCCTCAAAAGGGCAGTGACGGAACAACCACAAGGTTATGAACTTAGAAGGTCTGGTAGGGAAAGATATGGGCCTGAAAGATATCGTTTCCATATTGATGAGGAACGTGATCAGGTCATTGATAATGATGATCCCACCAGTTATGATGAAGCAATGCGTGACATTGATTCAGTCAAGTGGCTTGAGGCCATGAAATTCGAAATAGACTATATGTATCAGAATCAAGTCTTGGACTTGGTAGATGCATCTAAATGGATAAAATGCATAGGCTGCAAGTGGATTTACAAGCGTAAAACTGATGTAGAAGGCAACATCCAAACCTATAAGGCTAGGTTGGTATCGAAAGATTATAGACAAATCCAAGGAATTGACTATGACGAAACCTTCTCACTTGTTGCAATGATAAAGTCCATTCGAATTTTACTGGCACTAGCTGCACACTTGATTATGAGATTTGGCAGATGGATGTCAAAATAGCTTTCCTTAATGGGAACCTCGTAGAAGAAGTCTTTATAACACAACCTGAGGGGTTTGCATATAAGGATGATCATAATAAAGTATGTAAGCTTAAATGATCAATTTATGGACTCAAGCAAGCCTCCAGAAGTTGGAATATACGATTTGATAAGACAATCAAAGAATTAGACTTCATCAAAAATATAGACGAGCCTTGTGTTTACAGGAAAAGTAGTGGGAGTGCTGTTATATTTCTTGTATTATATGTCGATGACATATTAATAATCGGGAATGATATTCCCATGATGTAATCCACCAAGCAATGGTTATCTCAGAATTTCTCCATGAAAGATTTGGGAGAAGCAGCCTACATCCTCGGTATTAAGATTTACCGTAATAGATCTAAGAGGTTGTTAGGACTTTCTCAATATACGTACATAGATAAAGTTTTGAAAAGATTCAAAATGGAAGATTCCAAAAGAGGTAATTTACCTACTTGTCATGGAATCAAATTATCTAATGAGTAATGTCCACATACTCCTTCAGATAGAGAGCGTATGAGTAGGATCCCTTATGCTTCAGCAATAGAATCGATCATGTACGCCATGCTATGTACAAGACCTGATGTCTCTTATGCTCTTAGCATAACGAGTAGGTATAAGGTAAATCCTGGTGAGCAACACTGGGCAGCTGTTAAAATAATCCTCAAGCATCTGAGAAGAACTAAGGATGTGTTTTTGACATACAGAGATTGTTCTGAGAAGAAAGTCATTGGTAACTGTGATGCGAGCTTTCAGACCGATAGGGATGACAGCAGATCACAAACAGGATATCTGTTTACTTTGAATGGCGGTGTTATAAAGCCGAGTATATTGCAGCATCTGAGGCAGCTAAAGAAGCAGTCTGGATAAAGAAGTTCATCACGGAGCTGGAAGTGCTTCCCGCGATAAAGAATGGTGTCACGTTGTACTGTGACAACACTGGGGCCATTGCTCAATCAAAGGAACCAAGGTCCCACCAGAAATCCAAGCATGTACTTAGGTGATTTCATCTCATCAGAGAGATTTTTAAGAGAAAAGAATTTATTATAGAGAAAATACCCACAGAAGATAGTCTTACAGGTTCTCTGACTAAAAGGCTGACTCAACAAAAGCATGATAGGCACACCCGAGAGTATGGTGTCCAGATTCATACTAGTTGGCTATAGTGCAAGTGAGAGATTGTATATGGCATATTGTTAGGGATATGCCCTATACCCAACTTATGGATGGGCTATATGTACATGTATTTATAATATTTTCATTAATTAATAAAATGACAATCTTTATTATATGTGTCTTACATAACTTATATGAATCATCAAACACTGTAATAAAGCCTTGGAGTAATAAGATGATGGCTTCCACACCTTATGAGAATCATTACTCTTAAATATTCCTAGCCATAGTTTTGTAAACAATCTGGGCATTCAAAAAGCGGAGAGACTAGCATGATGATATGATCCGCTCTTAAGTGGGGTAGCTGATCTCATAGGCTACTAGCGGAGATCTGTCCACTTGGTGTATCACATGGATGCATGAGTTGCTTGTGTCCATCGAACTGACCACTGAAAGTTTTCACAAGGAGTGTTTATCCCATATGTCTGTGAGAAGTTTCATGTATCTATTGTATAACTAGTCCTTAGACTTAATGTCTTTACAGTCTTATGTGTAGATCAAATAGTTTTGACATTCTCCTTCTCCGGTTCAAAAGATCCGGTCATAAAGGTATGATTGGGTCATTTGTTGAAACAAATGAAGTTTGTAAAGATACAACAGAGAATCGCCACTCTTTCGGATAATATTTTCATATAAGAGTAATATTCCAGTTCGGGGGTTGATATGTGTGATCAGTGCTTGAGACTGTGGCCGCAGTGGAAGAATCATGTGAGATTCTTGGGTTAGCACGATTCATGACACTATTAACATCATACCTTTGACTATATTGGTAGATACTTTCCGTATCCTTGGTCAAACGGTGGGGGATACACTGAGGCGATGGACCGTATCATATGTAAATCGCATACAGAATGGGTATATATCTTTCCTTCTCAATGGGGGCCTTGACATGTTGCTAGATGTCAACCTTGATCATTGAAATTGAACGACCATTTGATCGCAGGATAATTTATGTTCGATTAAATTATCACGATTCATTTCATATCCAACTTGAGGGGAACAGAAAAGGTCACACACAACAAAGTTGAAATGAATGGTTAATAGTGCACAGTACAAATTTAACAGCATATATGATTGGTGTAGGAATTGCTCATAAATGGTTCAATGTGTTTAATTATTGAACATATCATTTATGAGGTTCCATAGTGGCTTAGGGATTAGTGAATGACGATATGGGCACTTTGGGAATTGGAAAAATGAGTAAGAAAATAAATAAAAATCTGCATTTTTTATTATTATTTAATTATTTTATTTGTTTTGAATTCCAATTCGGCCCAAACTCTTATTAGGGTTTTATAATCCCATTAAGCTACTAAATTAAGATCCAATGGCTAAGATTAAATTAGAATTTATCCCACATCGGATTCTTAATTAATTTGTTATCTTTGGAGCACCTATATAAACCCAAAGAATTCTTTAAAAAATTTTACACCAAAACCTTTCATATCTTGGGTTTATATAAGTGAGCGACTCTAAAGTTTAAGAGTAAGCCACTGATTTTTAGGATCCTTAAGTCTAATTGACTAGAGAAATCTCAAGTTAAAAGTTTTGAAGTATTTTCCTAGGCTAGAACCAAGGGAAAAATACCCATGCACTCAAGGTGTAGTTTTGTCGTTGAGTTTTTGGCTTTGGTGTGTGCATCTTTGTAGGCCACACACTTGGGTGGCTCTTTGGAACGTGGAAGAGCTTACTGAGTTCGAGAAAAATTTATAGATTCGAGGGGGGACTGGAGGAGTCTTTGATTGTTAGCATGTTTATGCTTAGAATATATAGTAACATGCCCAGGCTTGTAGAATAATCAAAACAAATTGGTATTGGGCAATGGGATAGCGGCATCTAGCCTTCTATTAACGATTTCTAATTATACAGAAACGAGAAATTTTGTCCACTACTTGCTAACCAAATGAACACGTAGCCACGATTCTATGACGCTTCATATTTGAATTTATATAGAGCTTAACTTTGGATCAACTACATAGTTGAATAATTCTATTATCATTTTATACTCAAATATAGATATATTAACTTATTTAGAATTATAAGTATAGGAAACCGTGGATCTAATTCACCCTTAAAAACTAATTCATAAGTTATAGAGTGATTCAGACTTATATTATTAACGTAATTAATCCTATCAATGTGAGATTTTTTTAAAAAAAATTATTAAAAAGACTCATATATTTGCGGCATTTTTTTCAAGCTATTTCTTGTAGGTTTCTTATTAGGTCCCAAGATCCATCAAATAAGCATTAAAAATGCATGAATACACAAAGGAATAAGGCGGAATACATACTCACATTGAACGGTTTTGATGCAACGAAGAACATAAGCCTTCAAGATTCATCAAAGGTCACGGCAGTGGCTCTCCAAAGCAGTGGACTGCACGGTTTTGTCTCTTCTTACTCCTTGAAGATTCGGCCATCGAAGACTCCATTGAAGCTCCAAGCTTCAAGCTTCAAAAGTGATTCCATGCTCACAAAATTACTTCTCTGTCACCTTAGGATAACTCTATGTGTGTACTAGCACCTAGATCTTCCATCAAAATCATCATCATGCTTCTCTATTGTGTTCGGCAATCACAGATTTTAGAGATGAAGAAGATGGCTCAAGCCGAATGGGAGAGAGGAGGGAAAATGTTCTAAAACCGTGAGCCATAATGGGGAGAGAGAAAAGAAAAGCTTTTTGTATATGTTTTATTATTTACCAAGTAAAATTAAAATTAAACATATACCACTTTAATTCAAAAAAAGTCAAAAAGCAAGAAATAAAATAATGATATATTTCATTTCAACCTTTCAAAAGCTTTTCACCAACTCACATCAACTATTCACTTTAATAAAGTGACAAGTTGTCAAGTCACATCACTCAAAGTGATAAGTGATTTGACGCTTGATGTGACTAACGATTTGACGATTGATGTGACTTGCGTGCCGCACTCGAATTCGAAATGCGAATGCTCTCGCAATCACACTCAGGCTCGGGTTCGCTAATTCCAAATTAAAGAATTTTTCGTCGCGACGTAATTAAATGATTATGCCTAGCAAAATCACTATTCACGTCGCTAACGAATTAATTCTAAATTAATTTGTTCGCCCGAATTAAAATCTAATTTTAATTCCGCGTCGAAATCCAATTTCGCATAATATATCAAATATATTATTTTATCGATTAATTCCAAATTAATCGTTCTCTCTCTTTAAATTAATATTTTATTCTAGATAAAATATCTCCGTAATTAATCCCATATTAATTTTCTCTCTCTTCTAATTAATCCCAGATTAATTAAGTGCGAGTCATACATCATCGGTGAATCTTCGGGAAGCAACCCATGAGATCCCCGGATATGTTGGCAGTAAATTCGGTCGTCGGATTATCCGAACACGTAAGTACCTCGAACTACGTTTATACCGATTTACAAGACAAGGTTGGCCTCTAGCAAAGCGCCATGCCTGCCCAATTCTCCGGAAATATCCTTATAGGAATATGTGATCTATATCAAGCGTAGTATACCATAGTATTGTGTATTTCTGTCCAGTATCGGACCATCACGTGCAAGGCATGAGGCTGGAATTATGTCTGCCCCGTACGAAGCACATATAAGATGTCTGGTAACTAGTCTCTGTTATCGGATATACATGACCTAGTCATAATATCCCGATAGCTCGAGCATTTAAGAGAACGAGTTCCGTATCCTACGTGACCATCATCACCACTATGACTGGAGTGATACTTCCGTCTTGACATCACACCCAACACACTACGATTCTCAAAACACCCAGCATTGGCGTACACAGAACCGTTAAAGCCCTGGACGACCTCAACCAAAGTATATTGATTGTCGCAAGTATTAGCGGTGCAAGTCTCAGGTTAAGACCCAATACACCTACCCTGATTGCAGACTCCCATAGACACATAGTCATACTACCAATTGACCATGGAAAGCTTCGTAATCAATGTCGATGGATCCTAGACGGCATTGGTTTGTTCACCAATTTATTATCTTTGTTAAGGTCTCATCATCATACACCCTTAAACATGCATTCTAAACACATAATAAAGCGTATATGAAATAAAATAATAATGATATGCGGATGGATACTTTACATTGATCCTAGATCAAATCTCTCAGTTTCTCTCTCCAAAGCTAGCACATGTATTTACTTCTACCCGTTACACTACACTTCTAAAGAAACCTCATTTACATTGAGGGGAATATGTGAGAAGAGAATACAAATAGTATAGAGGTGATATGGCTAGACATGCAGGTCCAATTAATAAATCAAATTTATTACAATTTCCAAAATTGTCCCACCCGACTAATATCCATCCGATATACATTATTCATGCATCGCAACCATGTATTCACACAAGCATGTTATCAATCAATCTAATCCAATTAATTAATATATTAATTAATGATCATCCAATGTTCAAATAACGATTTGATTTTGCTCGAGTCAAACTCGTTTTGCGAATAAGTACTCAAAGTACGAATTCTCGAATTAAATTAAACTACATAATTAAATCCAATTTAATACGCATTTATTCTAATTCACTATTTAATTCCAAATTAAATATTACACTTTTATTAACGAACCTTCACGATTTAAATTCCAAATTCAATCGTTATAGGTCTCGAAGCCCGATTAACATCTAATGTTTATTTAATTAAAGTCCAAAGGGCTTTTAATTAATTTCTTTAAGGCGTGGAATTTTGGTCAACTCGGGTCAAACCGAATAACCAAAATCTAATCCGGGAGTTACCCCATAAGCCTTTAAATTAATTTTGGCCCATTAGGCCCAATTAAATAATTAAGGTCCATTAAGTCATAATTGGACTTTATGGATGCGGTTTTGGGCCCAATTGGATCCAACCAAATTGGCCTAAACCTAACTTGGTACAACCAAGCCCAAAAGCCCAAATACAACCTATAAGGCCCAATTTCCAAAAACAAGCCCAATTAATTAACTTATAAAATTCCATAATTAATTAACCTAAGTGTAATACACAATTAATCACCCAATTAACATTTCTAAAATATCAATTAGCCTAATTAATCATGCACTTTAACAACAAATAGTGTCTAACACAATTTATCAAAATCAAACCCAATTTACATGCTTAAAGTCTCGGCATTTAGGGGTTTTTCCAATCCGATTCGGTTTCAATCCAATTGAATCCACAATCATTATTTCCCAAATCAATTCAACTCATCCAATGAATCAAAAACAAAAAATCACAATGAATTTCATGTTACATTGAATTCGGCCAAGCCAACTTTTAAGGGAAAATTGTTCCAAATCAAAATTCAATCCAATTAAGCTTTAAAACAACATTACCCTATTGTTTTAAGTCATCCAATGATCAAAAAATAAAATTATGCCAAGAAATTAGGGTTCTTCATTTTCGGTCCAACCTTCAATTTTGGGGAAAATTAGATCCAACCAAATTTCTTGAAATTGATCATGCACAACATCAATTCAACCTCATTCAAGCATACTATATCAAACAATTTAACCATTTGATGCTCAAATCGAGTTTACCCAATTTTAAAACCTTAAAGTTTCATGCTTGATCAAAGCTCTGATACCATTGTAGGTTTCTTATTAGGTCCCAAGATCCATCAAATAAGCATGAAAAATGCATGAATACACAAAGGAATAAGGCGGAATACATACTCACATTGAACGGTTTTTATGCACGAAGAACACAAGCCTTCAAGCTTCATCAAATGTCACGGCAGTGGCTCTCCAAGGCAGTGGACTGTACGGTTTTCTCTCTTCTTGCTCCTTGAAGATTCGGCCATTGAAGACTCCATTTAAGCTCTAAGCTTCAAGCTTCCAAAAGTGATTCCATTCTCACAAAATCACTTCCCTATCACCTTAGGATAACTCTATGTGTGTGCTAGCACCTAGATCTTCCATCAAAATCATCATCATGCTTCTCTATTATGTTCGGCAATCACAGATTTGGAGAGGAAGAAGATAGCTCAAAGCCGAATGGGAGAGAGGAGGGAAAAGGTTCTAAAATCGTGAGCCATAATGGGGAGAGAGAAAAGAAAAGCTTTTTGTATATGTTTTATTATTTACCAAGTAAAATTAAAATTAAACATATACCACTTTAATTCAAAAAAAGTCAAAAAGCAAGAAATAAAATAATGATATATTTCATTTCAACCTTTCAAAAGCTTTTCACCAACTCACATCAACTATTCACTTTAATAAAGTGACAAGTTGTCAAGTCACATCACTCAAAGTGACAAGTGATTTGACGCTTGATGTGACTAACGATTTGACGATTGATGTGACTTGCGTGCCGCACTCAAATTTGAAATGCGAATGCTCTCGCAATCACACTCAGGCTCGGGTTCGCTAATTCCAAATTAACGAATTTTTCGTCGTGACGTAATTAAATGATTATGCCTAGCAAAATCACTATTCACGTCGCTAACGAATTAATTTTAAATTAATTTGTTCACCCGAATTAAAATCTAATTTTAATTCCGTGTCGAAATCCAATTTCGCATAATATATCAAATATATTATTTTATCGATTAATTCCAAATTAATCGTTCTCTCTCTTTAAATTAATATTTTATTCCAGATAAAATATCTCCGTAATTAATCTCATATTAATTTTCTCTCTCTTCTAATTAATCCCAGATTAATTAAGTGCGAGTCATACATCATCGGTGAATCTTCGGGAAGCAACCCATGAGATCCCCGGATATATTGGCAGTAAATTCGGTCGTCGGATTATCCGAACACGTAAGTACCTCGAACTACATTTATACCGATTTACAAGACAAGGTTGGCCTCGAGCAAAGCGCCATGCCTGCCCAATTCTCCGGAAATATCCTTATAGGAATATGTGATCTATATCAAGCGTAGTATACCGTAGTATTGTGTATTTCTGTCAAGTATCGAACCATCACGTGCAAGGCATGGGGCTGGAATTGTGTCTGCCCCGTACGAAGCACATATCGGATGTCTGGTAACTAGTCTCTTTAATCGGATATACATGACCTAGTCATAATATCCCGATAGCTCGAGCATTTAAGAGAACGAGTTCCGTATCCTACGTGACCATCATCACCACTATGACTGGAGTGATACTTCCGTCTTGACATCACACCCAACATACTACGATTCTCAATATACCCAGCATTGGCGTTCACAGAACCGGTTAAAGCCCTGGAACCAAAGTATATTGATTGTCGCAAGTATTAGCGGTGCAAGTCTCAGGTTAAGACCAAATACACCTACCCTGATTGCAGACTCCCATAGACACATAGTCATACTACCAATGGGATTCCGCAGGGTATATCCAAAGCGAAGCTGTTTCCCGTACCATCGGTAAAACACAACCTCATGTTACACTTGCATGAGTATCCTATACCCAAATATATGAGAACTATGCCATTATGCCCTCACAACGCACACAAGTGCAATACTAGTCTTTTACGTATTTATTGATGTCCATTCTCGATAATACTCTAACTAGGGATATTTAATGATTTATCCTACGTGGACTGATACTGTCTCATATCATTCTCCGTCCAGGAACAAATCATAGGGACCTCTCATCATTTATACATCTAAGTGATCTAATCACAAATAATAAGAGTGCAATCTCCTTTGTCACATAGTTAATTTGTACAACAACACCATGATCTGTACAAATAGTAGCGCTATGGGTCATAATTGCCCAACAATCTCCCACTTGGCCTATAGCCAGTCACTCGAGTCTCTGACACTCGAACTATGTACGGTTGGCTCAAATTGCTGAGAAAAGATTTTCGTCAGCGGATTTGTATGAATATCATCTTGATGCGATTTATTCGATCATCAAATCGCCACGATGTATGATCCGAACGAATCAGATGAATATCGAAGTATGTATCTGGATCGTTGATGAGACCATTAATTCTTTAGCATGTGCTGACACTTAGCTCAGCTGCTAACAGAACTATATCTAATCTAATTAGATTTGTTATTGACCTAGATGGCTTCTATTAATGCCTCAGTTGCTACAATTAACCCACATTTATCGTTTATTCGGTAACAGTATCTTGCTTGGAAGATTTCCAGCTCACTGTACCGTTATTCAAACTGTATAGTACCGTTTGCGACTTTTAGTCGTCTTTATCGGTTATAGGAAACTTGTTACAGTGATCCCAGTCACTTCAAGTTCTCCTTCTCCATAGACTAAGACAGCATCCTTAGTTCTCTAAGATACTAACGAATGTTCTTAATATCAATCCCGTGACTATTACTCGGATTAGCCTGTTTGTGAATCCATATGCTCAAAGCGTATGAGACACCAGGTCACGTACATTTTTCAATGTACGGTTTCTCCGAGAGTATTCGAAAGCCAAGCTTTCACCGATATTTATTTTATGGGAATATCATTTCCAAGAAATGACACATTATCATTATTTTATAGGAACAGCCACTGTCAGTGCGCTCCCATTAACCCTCTTATTTACGCAAGAATCATTTTCGTTTTGAATTAAATCATAAATCATTATGATTACATCAAAACGATAATTCCAAGAACCTAATGCTTGCTTCAATCCAATCATGAATAGAATAACAAGCATTATCCAAATGGATTTACCGTGGCAATAGGTAAAAGGTTGAATCGTAATCAACATAATGTCAATAACGATACCTTTCCGTTAAAAGCCTAGCTTTATACGTTGGTATGTTGCCATCCATGTATGTCTTCCTTGAAGGCTTATATAATACCAGTAGGCACAATGCCTTGCGGTACATCAACTAGTATCCAAATAGGTTGATATACATGGAATCCATTTCGGATTATATGGCACTTTGCCATAATAAGGGAGTCGATATCTTGTATCACTTCCTCATACGTAGTCAGTTGGTATTCCTTAATAAGATAGACATCTTTATGAGGTGAGATCAGAAACCCATACCCCGTGTTATTTTCTGACTCTATTTGACCTACACGGTTCTTGTGTATTCGAAGATTAATGGTATAGTTTCATCCTTGATGAACTATTTATGTTCCATTAAGATTTGGTGCCTTGAACAGTATTACTCCATTTTTCATCGAGTTATACTATCCTCCCACTTAACAATGCATATCGGTATTCCTCTCAGGAAAATCGCATGGTGAGCAACAATCTAATTGTTCTGTCGTGAGGTGTATAAGTACAATACTTATGGTATCCCTAGGATGACCTACAATTGGCACTTATCCTATTTGGGTTTTAGTTTGGTATCATCCAAACATATACCTAGCATTCCCAAATATTCAGGAATGTGAAACCCGGTTTCTTTTTCTGTTCATATCTAATATGATATCTGTCAAACAGATTATTATGGAATCTTACTCAAAATAAGTTCTTACACTGTTTAAAGCTTATCTGTTGAAGGAAATGGTAGCTCAGAGCGACTCGTGATTAACCATATCATGTCTAACAAAATTCAGTTAATCCGTTCGGACACACCGTCAAATTGACGTGTTCCGGGAGGAGTCCTCATTGAAAGAATACTACACTCTTTCAAATATATGAGAAACTTATTGCTTAAGTATTTTCCATTACGGTCTTACCGTGACGGTTTAATACTTTAGCTGATCTGTTTGTCTATTTCGTGTCGAAACTGTGAAAGTTTCCAATTTATGTTTCAAAAGAAACACATAACCATAACGCGATGCCACATCCGTACAGGTCACGAAATATTCATATCCACCTCTAGCCTAGCTAGAAATGGGCCAATTTTCTTCACTATGAACTAGAGCTAACAGATCAGTGGCATTTACACTTTTACCAAGTAAACAGTGTTATAGGCACTTTGCCCAATAAGTTAGATTCGTAGACCTTATTTGAATGGAATCAAATCAGTCCTAGTACCCACTCTTCGAAAGTGTGCATATACGAGTCTTGTTTGATTGTGTCCCAGACAACAATGCCACAATTAGTTTCTTAATTGATCAAATCAGTTTGAGCTATTTATTTGTCATGTTATATATTTGAGATTTTATTTATATTCAAAATATAAATTCTGTTATTCACATCTAATGTGTTTATCTCAATATCATCTTGATATAATAAAACACTCTAGTGTTCTAGAATATAAAGGTTCACCCGCAGCGGGTTAAACACTGATATAGAGATAATGTATCTAGTCAAACTAGTTACATTATAATAGTTTCTTAATTTAAGTATTAACCCCAAGATAGTTCCTAATTTCAGGTATCTACGGTTAAAATACCGACTTTCGTCCCTTTTCCAATTCGCAGAATAATCTCAACAGAAGTCAGTATCCTGCTCAAAGCAGATTCTGAACATCAGTACATATTTATGTACCACACTTAGTATCTAAAATCCAATTTTAATACTTGTTGTGAACATATTTATGACAAACATATTTGAAGTCAGAGCCTTGCTCGTCTTCAATTCATTCTTAGGATATGTCCTTTTATCTTCCCAGAAGATTATAATGATTTTACCTTTGCCATTTTTTCAACATTCTAGTAGCCTTTGGCCAAGCCTCGAGTTTCTAGAATGTCGAAGTAAGGTGCGCCTTGCGCTACTTGCCTAATTGCAAAGTTTGACTTTGTCTCCTTGAGAATAGTCATTAATTCTCCAAGAATTATTTATTGTAATTTTGTATTTCAAAGATCTAAAATAGATCCATGAAAATCCTTCAATTTCATTATCATACTTTAAGGATCTAATCCTTAATTCTGATTCAGAAATTAAGGAGTCTACTTGACAAGTATAATGGATTAAGCACTAAAGTTATCATTACATGAATATTCCAAATATCATGTTCCACTTATTTGCTTAACTCCGAGATTTAGGCATAATACGTTATTTTATCAAATAAAGTAACTTATTATTTTCCAAGACCATCTTGAAATTTATTCCCAATTTGAAAAATCATAGTCGTTCAAATACATTTTCACCCAGGATTATGTTTTAAACACTAATATTTCAATTTATCTTGATTCTAATAGTCCAACTATTTAATCAACGATTTATGATACTATGTATTATATTGATTATTATAGTCCAACTATACAATCAAATATAATTTAAATTAATTAACCTCAATTACATTGATTACTATAATCCAACTATAAAATCAATTGTAAATCGAAATTAATTAATTCAAATTTATTGATTACTATAATCCAATTATATAATCAACTATAATACAGTCCAACTGTTTCATTAAAACAACAATTTAAATATTAGTCCAACTAACATTTAATCAAACGTCGAAATAATTTGTGATTGAGCGCATATGGCGAGTAATTGAACGAATATTGCAAATTCAATTCTTGCCTCCCACTATTTTTCGGCGAGCCTCTAACCTTCGTGATTCAAACACATCTTCGACAGACAAAGGGCTTGACTTTGGCCAACAAACCAATGACGTCTAGGATCTTGAGTGAGAATCACACAATGGAATGAAAGACGCTTAATATTGAACGAGGGTTATTCGCGTGCAAATTGACAACCAATTTATTATCTTTGTTAAGGTCTCATCATCATACACCCTTAAACATGCATTCTAAACACATAATAAAGCGTATATGAAATAAAATAATAATGATATGCGGATGGATACTTTACATTGATCCTAGATCAAATCTCTCAGTTTCTCTCTCCAAAGCTAGCACATGTATTTACTTCTACCCGTTACACTACACTTCTAAAGAAACCTCATTTACATTGAGGGGAATAGGTGAGAAGAGAATACAAAGAGTATAGAGGTGATAAGGCTAGACACACAGGTCCAATTAATAAATCAAATTTATTACAATTTCCAAAATTATCCCACCCGACTAATATCCATCCGATATATATTATTCATGCATCGCAACCATGTATTCACACAAGCATGTTATCAATCAATCTAATCCAATTAATTAATCTGTTAATTAATGATCATCCATTGTTCAAATAACGATTTGATTTTGCTCGAGTCAAACTCGTTTTGCGAATAAGTACTCAAAGTACGAATTCTCGAATTAAATTAAACTAAATAATTAAATCCAATTTAATACGCATTTAATTCTAATTCACTATTTAATTCCAAATTAAAACATTACACTTTTATTAACGAACCTTCACGATTTATATTCCAAATTCAATCGGTATAGGTCTCGAAGCCCGATTAACATCTAATGTTTATTTAATTAAAGTCCAATGGGCTTTTAATTAATTTCTTTAAGGCGTGGACTTTTGGTCAACTCGGGTCAAACCGAATAACCAAAATCCAATCCGGGAGTTACCCCATAAGCCTTTAAATTAATCTTGGCCCATTAGGCCCAATTAAATAATTAAGGTCCATTAAGTCATAATTGGACTTTATGGATGCGGTTTTGGGCCCAATTGGATCCAACCAAAGTGGCCTAAACCTAACTTGGTACAACCAAGCCCAAAAGCCCAATTACAACCTATAAGGCCCAATTTCAAAAAACAAGCCCAATTAATTAACTTATAAAATTCCAAATTCCATAATTAAAACCTAAGTGTAATACACAATTAATCACCCAATTAATATTTCTAAAACATCATTAGCCTAATTAATCATGCACTTTAACAACAAATAGTATCTAACACAATTTATCAAAATCAAACCCAATTTACATGCTTAAAGTCTCGGCATTTAGGGGGGTTTTTCCAATCCGATTCGGTTTCAATCCAATTGAATCCACAATCATCATTTCTCAAATCAATTCAACTCATCCAATGAATCAAAAAAAAAATCACAATGAATTTCATGTTACATTGAATTCGGCCAAGCCAACTTTTAAAGGGAAAATTGTTCCAAATCAAAATTCAATCCAATTAAACTTTAAAACAACATTACCCTATTTTTTTAAGTCAACCAATGATCAAAAAACAAAATTATGCCAAGAAATTAGGGTTCTTCATTTTCGGTCCAACCTTCAATTTTGGGGAAAATTAGATCCAACCAAATTTCTTGAAATTGATCATGCACAACATCAATTCAACCTCATTCAAGCATACTATATCAAACAATTTAACCATTTGATGCTCAAATCGAGTTTACCCAATTTTAAAACCTTAAAGTTTCATGCTTGATCAAAGCTCTGATACCATTGTAGGCTTCTTATTAGGTCCCAAGATCCATCAAATAAGCATGAAAAACGCATGAATACACAAAGGAGTAAGGCGGAATACATACTCACATTGAACGGTTTTGATGCAACGAAGAACACAAGCCTTCAAGCTTCATCAAAGGTCACGGCAGTGGCTCTCCAAGGCAGTGGACTGCACAGTTTTATCTCTTCTTGCTCCTTGAAGATTCGGCCATTGAAGACTCCATTGAAGCTCCAAGCTTCAAGCTTCCAAAAGTGATTCCATGCTCACAAAATCACTTCCCTATCACCTTAGGATAACTCTATGTGTGTGCTAGCACCTAGATCTTCCATCAAAATCATCATCATGCTTCTCTATTGTGTTCGGCAATCACAGATTTTGGAGATGAAGAAGATGGCTCAAAGCCGAATGGGAGAGAGAGAGGGAAAAGGTTCTAAAACCGTGAGCCATAATGGGGAGAGAGAAAAGAAAAGCTTTTTGTATATGTTTTATTATTTACCAAGTAAAATTAAAATTAAACATATACCACTTTAATTCAAAAAAAAAGTCAAAAAGTAAGAAATAAAATAATGATATATTTCATTTTGACCTTTCAAAAAGCTTCACCAAACTCACATCAACTATTCACTTTAATAAAGTGACAAGTTGTCAAGTCACATCACTCAAAGTGACAAGTGATTTGACGCTTGATGTGACTAATGATTTGACGCTTGATGTGACTTGCGTGCCGTGCTCGAATTCGAAATGCGAATGCTCTCGCAATCACACTCGGGCTCGAGTTCGCTAATTCTAAATTAACGAATTTTTCATCGCGCCGTAATTAAATGATTACGCCTAGTGAAATCACTATTCACGTCGCTAACGAATTAATTCTAAATTAATTCGTTCGCCCGAATTAAATTTTAATTTTAATTCCGCGTCGAAATCCAATTTCGCATAATATATCAAATATATATTATTTTATCGATTAATTCCTAATTAATCGTTCTCTCTCTTTAAATTAATATTTTATTCCAGATAAAATATCTCTATAATGTATCCCATATTAATTTTCTCTCTCTTCTAATTAATCCCAGATTAATTAAGTGCGAGTCATACATCATCGGTGAATCTTCGGGAAGCAACCCATGAGATCCCCGGATATGTTGGCAGTAAATTCGGTCGTCGGACTATCCGAACACGTAAGTACCTCGACTACGTTTATACCGATTTAACAAGACAAGGTTGGCCTCTAGGAAAGCGCCATGCCTGCCCAATTCTTCGGAAATATCCTTATAGGAATATGTGATCTATATCAAGCGTAGTATACCATAGTATTGTGTATTTCTGTCCAGTATCGGACGATCACGTGCAAGGTATGTGGTTGGAATTGTGTCTGCCCCGTACGAAGCATTATATCGGATGTCTGGTAACTAGTCTCTGTAATCGGATATACATGACCTAGTCATAATATCCCGATAGCTCGAGCATTTAAGAGAACGAGTTCCGTATCCTACGTGACCATCATCTCCACTATGACTAGAGTGATACTTCCGTCTTGACATCACACCCAACACACTATGATTCTCAATATACCCAGCATTGGCGTACACATAACCGGTTAAAGCCCTGGACGACCTCAACCAAACTATATTGATTGTCGCAAGTATTAGCGGTGCAAGTCTCAGGTTAAGACCAAATAAACCTACCCTGATTGCAGACTCCCATAGACAAATACATACTACCAATGGGATTCCGCAGGGTCTATCCAGAGCGAAGCTGTTTCCCGTACCATCGGTAAAACACAACCTCCTATTATACTTGCATGAGTATCCTATACCAAAATATATGAGAACTATGTCGTTATGCCCTCACAACGCACACAAGTGGAATACTAGTCTTTTACGTATTTATCGATGTCCATTCTCAATAATACTCTAACTATGAATATTTAATGATTTATCCTACGTGGACTGATACTGTCTCATATCATTCTCCGTCCACGAACAAATCATAGGGACCTCTCATCATTTATACATCTAAGTGATCTAATCTCAAATAATAAGAGTGCAATCTCCTTTGTCACATAGTTAATTTGTACAACAACACCATGATCTGTACAAATAGTGACGCTATGAGTCATAATTGTCCAACATTTCTTTGAATGATAGATGCTTCCTTTTATAGAAAAACAACTAACAACTTACAAAGCTACATTGTTATTAGTCCACGTCGTTATTAGCCCAAACCAATTTGACAAAGCGACAAATAGGCATTAAACTAATCCTTTATCATTATATGCCATGAAGATCCCAATTTTCTCTTATATAAACCCAATCTACATGCCATTTAAGGATTATCCAAACCACATAGAGAATATTTCAAATGACTAACCACCAAGACAACCAAAGCCACAACCAAAATGGCACGATCATTAAGCAACACAATGGAACAAGAAGTTGTTGTGGTCATGGTGCCATTTCCAGCACAAGGCCATCTAAACCAGCTCCTACAACTGTCCCGTCTAATCATTTCCCATAACATTCCGGTCCACTACATAAGCTCCGCCACCCATAACCAGCAGGCGAAGCTTCGAGTTCACTGCTGGAACCCACTTGCCTCTTCAAACATTCATTTCCATAACTTTGAAATCCCTCCATATCCTTGCCCTCCACCTAACCCTAATGCCACATGCAAGTTCCCTTCTCACCTTATACCTTGTTGCGATGCATCAAAGCATCTTCGCCACCCTATGTCCACTTTTTTGCACACACTCTCTGGGAAGGCTAGAAGAGTCATTGTCATTCATGATGCACTCATGACATCTGTAATTCAATACGTTCGTTTGATCCCCAACGCAGAGTCTTACACTTTCCCTGGTGTCTCAGCCTTTACAGTTTACTTATACATATGGGAAAGTTTGGGGAACCCTATTGAGCCAATGCCCTAATCCCGAAAGGGTTTTTTTTTTTAGAAGGTTGCTGCACCCCCGAGTTCTTGGATTCGGTTAATTCTGAATACGGAGACCATAAGTTCAATTCTGGTAATGTTTACAACACGAGTAGAGTTATAGAGAGTGCTTACGTGGATTTGCTTGAGAAGGCAACAATGGCTGATCAGAGCTTGAAGCACTGGGCTTTAGGACCATTCAATCCTGTGACAATACCTAAAGGGGACACAGATAGGAGACACTTTTGCTTGGATTGGCTTGATAAACAAGAAACAAACTCGGTGGTTTATGTGTCTTTTGGGACAACAACCGCCATGAGTGATGAACAAATCAAGGAGCTTGCTATTGGATTGAAGCAAAGCAATCAAAAGTTCATATGGATCCTAAGAGATGCTGACAAAGGAGATGTGTTTAATGGAGAAGTGAGAAGAGCTGAGCTTCCAAAAGGGTATGAAGAGTCAGTCAAAGACAAGGGGTTGATAGTGAGGGACTGGGCCCCACAATTGGAGATTTTATGAGTCACTGTGGGTGGGACTCTTGCATGGAGGGCATAACAATGGGAGTGCCAATTGCAGCTTGGCCTATGCATTCTGATCAGCCAAGAAACACAGTGCTTATAACACAGGTGCTAAGAGTAGGGATAGTTGTGAGAGATTGGGCACGGCGAGATGAGATTGTGACATCTCATGGTATTGAAAATGCTGTGAAGAGATTGATGGCAACCAAGGAAGGTGATGAGATGAGAAATAGAGCTGCTGAAATGGGTGGTCACGTGCGCCGATCAATGGATGAAGGGGGAGTTTCTCGCATGGAGGTTGATTCCTTCATTGCTTACATCACCAGATAGGTTGGTGCTATGGATCGTTTCGAGCTAGAGAATTTGGTTTTGATTTTCATTTCATGTTGTGCAGAGAAATAAAATATAAATCTGACAATTTTTTTTTTTTTTTGAAATCGTTGGAAACCTTACCATTAAACCACTCATTACAGGTCTTAGAGAAACAGGTAAAATTTCTAAACTCTTATAAAAAAACGCACTTCATATATTCTAACATAGGATCTCAATGTGAGATCCTGAACTCTACACTATCAAGTCACGTTCCTTGGGAATAAATCATTGGATATCATATGACCATATAACAATATCTTGACATGCCTATCATATTAAAATAATAAAAAATAACTAAAAAAATAAATAATAACATCAAATCATGATCAATAAGCAAAACCAATGGCTTGGACCGTCGTGCATAATTTTCTTTATAATTAAGAATGTGTGATAATTGGACCAATTAAAGTAAACATGAGATCTATTATTGGTTTTAGCTATCCTTTTTTAATGCATCCGTCACTGGCATTGGTACCTATAAATTAAGAATATGTGAAAATTGGACCAATTAAAATAAACAAATCAGATCTATTATTGGTTTTAGCTATCCTTTTTTAATGCACCCGTCACTGGCATTGGTACTTATAAATTAAGAATATGTGATAATTGGACCAATTAAAATAAACAAATGAGATCTATTATTGGTGGTACTTATAAATTAAGAATATGTGATAATTGGACCAATTAAAATAAACAAATGAGATCTATTATTGGTTTTAGCTATCCTTTTTGAATGCACCCATCACTTGCATTAGACCAATTACAATAAACAAATGAGATCTATTATTGGTTTTAGCTTTCCTTGTTTAATGCACCCGTCACTTTCATTGGTACTTGATTGATTTTCCCACGCCCATTATTCAAGGGCCTATAATAACTAAACTAAATAATTTATTGGGTAAGCAATTTCCATGAACATTCTTCGGTGAAATTGGTTTTAAATTTATTTCCCTTTCATTTTGTGTTTTTCCCCACAAAACTTTTTTTTTTCTATATATGATAGGAATGAGGCATCTTATATCACAAATTAGTTAATAAAAATTAATGTAAGAACTAGTGATGGTAACAACGGGATAAGATTTGTCAATTTTTATCATGTCTTGATTAGATTTTGATAAAAAATTATCCCAAATCTAATAGTGACTTTTGAATTGGAAAAAAAAAAATCTTCCCAATTTAAGTTTTTTTAGACAAAAGACCTGGATATTGAACTATTCTCATATTAATTTTGTATTCAAGACTGTCTAACAAGAAAAAATTATATCATGTTTCACGTGTATATGCCATCTCTCTCACAATAGCTGGGTCCCACAACTGTGTGGGACCCAGCTAATGTGAGAGAGATGACATATACACCCGAAACATGAAATATTGTCTCATCTAACAATATAAATTTTGTATCATTATTTAGAAAATATTACTTTGACCGAATTGATATCCGAACAATTTTGACCTGTAAAATTCAGAAAAAGCATGAATGCTCATCATTACCGAGTTAGATTATCCACCAGATTTGAATTCAAAGTTGAGCAGTCACTAAGGGTGGACAAACTACATATCCCAAATTGGAAAGAGGGATTGACAGATGAGACTGAGGACTCACCATTATTATGGTGAACATTTGGAAACTCTTCAAATCCTCTTTCCTTTTTTTTGGGGGGGGGGGGGGGAATCACCATCCTCGTAAATTTTACAACTTACGTGACTGTACACATGACCACAATATATAATAACACTATATTTTTTTAAAAAATAATTTTAGGTTGGACAGTCCCACTACTATTTCTCTATTCATCTTTCTTTTTTTCCCCTCATTTCTTTCTTTCTTTCTTTTTTTTTTTTTTAATTTAATTTATAATTATTAGTAGATATGATATTATTATTAGGTTATTGAAAACAAGAAAACTAATATATTTTTCATCACACTCTCCTATTTTGGTTTCTCACATGGTATCAGACGCCTGAGTTCTGATCTCTAAATATTTCATTGTCCATGCATTCAAACATGTCTTATCTCTCTTCTAGACACCCTTATTCTTGTGTCCAAACACCCAATTCTCAATTTCCAAACCCTAGTTCTCACCCTCAAACCATAGCCACCATAACCACCTCCCGCCGCCACCTCTTTTAGCTGCTCTGACCACCATTCACTCCATCAACATCATCCCCATCATCTGGTGATCCATCCAGTAATCTTCCAATAGACAAATCTGACGTTATGCGACTAATTCCAACCATCCTCCAAGGTCCAAACTACCATATCTGGGTTCAAGGAATGCGTAGTTTTCTCAAAGGTCGAAAGTTATGGTGCTATGTTACTGGTGATGTTAAACCTTGCCAGCAGAAACCGATGAGCTTGATGACAACTTTGTTGATCGTCTCGACGATTGGGACAATAAGAATCATCAGATCCTGACCTGGTTTTGGAATACCTTGGTTCCGACTATTCACCACCAGTTTGGCTGCTATGAAACTGCCAAAGAGGTATGTGATCTGCTTGCCACGAGGTACACTACTCCCGCTCTCTCTAACCAGTGTCAGTTATGGGAAGAGTTACATAACTTGAAATAAGAGTGTGGTCAGTCTATTACTAATTTTTTTGGCTACAATGGAATCTATTTGGGACCAACTTTCTCTCTCCGAACCATCGATGGATTGTGCTCTTGATGCAGCTAAATATATCGCACACCGTGATAATATGAGGTTAATTCAGTTTCTTATGGGCATTACTGATGAATTTGAATCTTGCAGAGCCTCTTTATTACATCAATCTCCTGCCTACATTAGAAGCAGATGTCTCTCAGTTATTGGCTGATGAAACTCATCTCGGCTTACTTAAGCCATCTCACGATGATGTTGTGCCTGCCACCGCGGGGAAAAATTTCTTAAAAGGTGGAAGTAAATTATGTCGTACCTGTAATAAATCTAGTCATTCTCTGAATGAATGCAGCCTTACTAAACGTCACAAAATCAAGAAAAAGAGGTCATATTACCTCTCACCGTCCCATTAGGGTGGATTGTCGCTACTGCATGCTATTTGGCAATTCCATTGAGAAGTTCCCCACTCGTCCCCCAAGACCTGGTCATCCCTCAAAGACAGCAATCCATTTGTTGATGCTACCTCTAAGGTCACTACCACTCCTACATCTACTGGTAACTTATAAACACTCCTTAGACATATACTCTCCACACCTCACAGTACTTCTACTGTCTTATCTGTCACTTCAGGTAATTCTCATTGGTACTTTAATTCTAGTTGTTGCAACCACATGACTTCTCAATCTCCGTTATTTTCCTCCATCTATCCCACCACGAAAATCCCTCTGATTTTTACTACGAATGGCTCACAAATGTATATAAGCCAGTCTGGACAAATATTTACCTCTACCCTTACATTACCTAACATATTTCTTATTCTGAAACTTGCTTTCAATCTTATATCTGTTGGTCAACTATGTGAACTTTGGTTCGAACTAATATTCTCATCCACTGATTTTCGTGTGAAGGATTCGCGGACGAGACAGATTCATGGGATAGGCTGTAGAGTTAGGCGTCTATTTGAGCTTACTTCTCTGCATCTTCATTCCAATCACGTCTCCCAGTTATGTGGGGTGTCTACATCATCCTCTCTTCAGTTGTGGCATCTACACCTTGGTCACGCCTCTTTAAGTAAGCTCATTTCTTTGATTTCTAATAGGTCTTTAGGTTCTGTTACCACACAGTCTTCTTTATATTATATCTGATGTCAACTTGGAAAACAACAAGCTTTATCTAATAATAATAATAATAATACTTTTGTCACTTCTTTGGACTTAATTCACTCTACATATTGAGACTTTCTCCTACACCTATTATAGGAGGGTCCAAATATTTTTTTTGTATTCATTGATGATTATTCTCGATTTACCTAGATCTTTCTCATGAAACAGCGATCTGAACTACCTTAGATTTTCATTGATTTTGCTTCTATGATCAAAACACAAGTTTCCAAATCCATCAAAATATTGCACGTTGATAATGCCAAAGAATATCTTACTCTGCACTTCAAATTTTTTTGAAAGAACAAGAAGCCATATCCCAAATATCTTGCCCATACACTTCTCAATAAAATGGGCAAACAGAATGCAAACATCACCATCTTATGGATTTCGTTCGATCCATGCTCATATCATCTTTTTATCCAGAATGTTCTTCAGGTGAAGCCGCTCCCAATGCAATATATGTTATTAATCGTATTCCTTATTCGGTCATTAAACATCACATGTCTCTCTATGAGTGCCTATATGGTATTTCTACCTTTTATGAACTTCTTAGAGTTTTTGGGAGTGTTTATTTTATCATTATTCCTCCTATCGAGCACCACAAGTTAGAAACTCGTGCTCGACTATGTTGTTTCTTAGGTTATGGAATTAAACGCAAATGATATCATTGTTGGGATCTTATATCACAAAGACTCTATATCTCACGTCATGTTGTCTTCTGAGAGCACATTATATTCTATTCCCTCTCTAATTTCAAAGTGTCTTCTGACCACCCTCAACTTTTCATTGATCTCTGTATCGAGTTATTTCCACATGTTCATGATGCAGGTACCTCCACTAAGCCTACAAATGTCCAACCCTCATTGCTACATGTCCCTAATGATGTTATTTCTAGAGATATTGTCTCTGACACCCTTTCGATTGAACACTCCCACGACATTGATACCTCATCTTCCTGGTATCCTCATCGAGTAAGACACTCTCATACTTATATTCAAAATTATCATTGTTTTTCCACTATTGTTTCTTTACATGAATCTCGATCCTATAGGGAGGCATCCTCTAATCCTTATTGGCACCAAGTTATGCAAGATGAATTACATGTTTTGGAAAAAAACTGATACTTGGGACCTAGTTGATATTCCTCCCGGTAAAACCCCCAGTGGGAAACAAATGAGTATATAAAATAAAAACATATTCAGATGGCTCTATTGAGCATTATAAAGCACATCTTGTTGATAAGGGATTCACTCAAGAATATAAGATTGATTAAGAGGATACATTTGCTCTGTTGCTCGTCTTGCCTCGGTATACAGCCTACTTGCCATTGTTGCTCGATCATGGAGTTTTTTTTAGATGGATGTCAAAAATATTTTTCTCAATGGTGATATAGCTGAAGAAGTTTACATGAAACCCCCATCTGGTCTTGATCATCCACCACACAAGGTATGCCACCTACGCAGCACCCTATATGGTATAAAACAAGCTCCTCATGCATGATTTTCCAAGTTCAATTAGACTATGTATCAGCTTGGGTTATGTAGGAAACATTTTTCTCATGCAGCGGAAGTGACTTAGGCATACGGATCGGACTTGAAAATTTTTTCTGCTTTCCCCTTCCTTTAGCCGAATACAACCAGTGGGTATACTGAAATTTTGCCTCTGTTTCAGACAAGATTTCAGCCCCGGAATACCCCTGAAATAGTCCCCGAATAGCCCCCGAACTGCAGTGAAATAACGGACTGTTTTGGACCCGTTACACAACGGAACTGCACACAAATCAGCCCTTAATATGCTTGAACTGCAAGGGTGTGTTAGGTCTGATTTATAACTCAAAATATATCCACAATATACTCCTAAAAGGTTCCCTAGGTGTTTTTGAAAATCCCGAATTAAAACGAAAACAAACCGAGCCCCGAATCAATCAAGCAATGTGCGGCAATGAGGTAATACCAAACCTCACTACAGTGACCTATAAAAATAGAGGAAAAATATGATTTGTTCATCGCCACAAAGTCTTCCATGCTATGACTCGTAACCAACGGAAAGTAGTGTGAGATACACTCACAAAATAAATCCCTAAACGATTTAGAGATTTTAATCACACTTTAATATTTTATTTTTCTTCTTCTTTTTCTTCAATGGAGTTTCTCAACTTTTGAGAGAATTGAGAAGAAGAAGAAGATGGCTAGGGTTGCAAGAATGAGAGAGAGCTCAAAAAAAAAAAAATTTTAAATCTTCTTTTTATACCTAGGGTTATTTGTTTCCAAAAGAAACAAATATCTCCATATTCTTTTTTTGCAAGTTTCGGCCAAGGGGTGGAATTTCCTCTTTAATTTTTTAACATCAATCAAGAATTGAATGAAAAAATAAATTACAAAAATTAAATATGCAATTGCCTTTACAAATACATAACTTCCAAAGCCATCAAAGAAAACTTTCCTTTTTCTCCATGCAAAATTTGGCAATAGCATAATAATAATAATAATTTTGAAACATTAATATTAATTTTCCATAAAGCCAATATGTGTTACAAAATTAAATGTATGATTAATACTTTGAAAGTCATGACTTCCAAAAATTAAATTAAGGGCTTCCAAAACCCATAATTTAGAAATTACAATCTTAGCCTTATTAAATTATATCGTATATATAATTTAATATTTTGTATTTAATAATTATCACATAACTATTAACACCATACATTAACTTTTAATATATATTTTCAAGTGTTACATAATTAATATATTAATCATATTAATAATATTTATTTATAATTGGACTATCCAATTATATTAAGTCCGCTATAGTAAATCGAGCTAGCACGGAGACCAAATGGACCTACGGTTCCAAGCTCCAATAATCTGGAAATATTAATTAAACTCTAATTAAGTATTCCGAATTATTAACTTCGGGTTATTCCACTAAAAAACCCGAAGTTGACCACTCCTTATATTAAGCCGAACCAAGTCGGTGTCCATCAATTTAGTCATTACATACGAATTGACCCTTCACGAGTATCTCATAATTAGAGCCGGGTCATAATGTCTGTTATACCCCTATAATTATTTTTACCTTAAGTACCATTGATTCTCTAATGACCAATTTATTCATAACTATTATGAATTTTAATCTTTCTATTCGTAATAGAGAGACTTGAGCACTCAAATCGTTCAAATACCGAATCAACCCTTAAGAAAGATACTCATCTACTTCTCGCAAGAAGGAGTGAACTCCATGTCTATATAAAACATTCCCAGTTGCAAAACAAACTGTGTCCCCAAAGTACGTTGCTATTGGTCGGGACTGCTACACCAAACTCACCTTTGTAAATCAAAAGACATAGCCTGCCATCCATAAGTTTGTAGTACACTTAGGATTAAAATCAATCTATATATGACCATCTAGTAGATCGAAATGACTTTCTTAGTTTAACGGATATTATAAGAATGTCATTTGGGTCCAGTCCTATATGATCGCATCATACAAGGTGCCTCCATTCTCATGTCTCTACATGGACGATCTGGATCAAGATTGCCATACAAATATAGAATGGACCACAGCTATAGATAAACCACAAACAAAGTACCCACTTTGTTTGCTCTCTATGGACTATTTAAGATTACTAAATTCAGACTTAAATCCTCTTTTGTATGACACTCGTACACTAAGTCTGAATGCACATAAGTAATCTAGGGTATTTAAGATGATATATAATATGCGAAAATTAAACAAACAATTTGATAAATGAATAATGCATCGTTTTATTTCAAAAACACATAAAACCGTTTACATCACATGTAGCTCTAGGGCATACATTCCAACAGGTTCACCTATAGTCCACATGACTTTTCCCTATTCCTTCACAAATCCGGTATAGGTATCATGATGCTACTTATTTATGTTGATGACATGATTATTTCTGGGGATGATGATTCAGGAATTATGGATCTTAAATAGTCTCTTAGTCAATAATTTGAAATGAAAATTCTTGGTTCTCTAAGTTACTTCTTAGGCCTTGAAGTTACTTCCTCGGATGATGGCTATCATCTCTCTCAAGCTAAGTATGCTTCTGATTATTTCACGAGCCGGCCTTACAGATATAAATTTTTTTTCAATATTTGTCGAGTATAATCTAAACTTACACCTATGAATGTCACTTTTCTTGATGATCATACTCTCTACAGACAATTAGTTAATAGTCTCATTTATCTCACTATCACTCGACCAAACATTATCTATGTTGTTCATATTGTAAGTCAGTTCATGGCTGCTCATGTTGGACAATTATGACCTATAGCATCACTATTTGTAAAAGACATTGTGGTTTTTGTATAAATTAACTATGTGACAAAGGAAATTTCTATTTTATCATTTTATAATTAGATTACTTTGATATATAAATGATAAAATTCCTTATGACTAGTTCCGGATTAAAAGATATGAGACAGTATTAATCCACGAATGGTTTAATCATTAAATATCCCTAGTCGTAGTATTATCAAGACTTGACATCGATAATGTGGAATAGACTAGAATTACACTTGTGCGCGTTATGGAAGCTTAACGACATAGCTCTCATATATTTAAGTATATGATACTTATGCATGTGTGATAGGAAGTTCTGTTAGCCGTTGGACCGGGAACAGCTTCACTCTGGATAGACCCCTTAGAATCTCATTGGTAGTATGACTATACGTCTATGGGAATCCGCATCAAGGTAGGTGTATGTGGTCCTAACCTGAGACTTGCATCGTAATACTTGCGACAATCAGTACGCTTTGGTTTTAGTCGTCCAGAGCTTTAACAGGTTCTGAGTACGCCTCTTCCGGGTTTACTGAGAATCGTAATATATTGGGTGTGATGTCAAGATGGAAGTATCACTTCAGTCATATGGAGATGATGATCACGCATGGATATAGAACTAGTATTCTTATATGCTGCAGCTATCAGGATAATTTGACTAGGTCATGATTATTCAATTACGGAGACTAGTTGTTAGTGATTCGATAAATGCTTCATACGGGGCAGACACAATTCCAACCCCAAGCCTAGCATATGACATCAAATACTGGATCGTAATATGCAATACATAGTATACTGTGTCTGATATAGATTATATATTCTTCGTTGAATATTTCTAGAGAATTGGGTAGGCATAGTGCTTTGCTTGAATCCAACCATGTCTTGTAGATCAGTGAGAATATGATACGCGGTACGCACGTGTCGGATAGTCTGACAACCGGATTTACTGCCAACATATCCAGGGATCTCTTGGGTCGCTTCCCAAAGATTCACCGATGATATTTGACTCAAACAGAAATAATCTGGGATTAATTATGAGAGAGAAAATTAATATGGGATTAATTGCGGTAAGAATTTATCTGAGATAAAATTCGAATAGAAGAGAGAACGTGATTAATTTGGAATTAATCGATTAAATAATATATTAGATATGTTAATTTAAATCGAATTTCAATACGGAATTAAAATTAGATTTTAATTCTGGTGAACGAATTAATTTGGAATTAATTCGTAAGCGATTTTCGTAATAATTTTGCAAGGCATTATTGTAACGACCGGTAGTAATTACCACTACCTATGACGATACTATTATTTACGGGACAAAGGAATGTAATATAAATCATGTGGTGATTCAAGTACAATTATAAAAAGGCTTTGGGAACGATCGGAAGATTTCTCGAGGTCCCGAGAAGAAATCGTACCATAAGCCCTTTTATACTATATATAGTATTTTGGGCATAAATTTTTCATACGAACTCAGCATTTTATGAATTTTATATTATCGGAATGCTTAGACCAAGACCTACAACTTTCGCGTTATACATTTTTCCAAAATCGGACCAGAAATGGGTCAGAAACACAAGTCAAATTCTGAGTGAATAGTGATTTCGGACCAAAATGATAAGAATCTCAAACTTCTCTATTTCTCTAGATGTTTCTATATCTTTATTTTATCAATCGGGTCCTACTATAAAAAAGGGAAACCTTTTCACTATTACCAAATACAAAAAAAAATGAATTTAGAGAGAGAGGGAGAAGAAAAACCGTGAAAGGAGAAATGGAGGGAAAGTAGAAGAAGAAGAAGAAGAAGAAGAAGAAGAAGAAGAAGAAGAAGAAGAAGAAGAAGAAGAAGAAGAAGAAGAAGAAGAAGAAGAATAGAAGAAAAAGAAGAGAAAAGAGAAGAGAAAGGAAGGAAAAGAAGATTGAAGTTTGAAGCTTGAAGCAACCATGGAAGTGAAGGAAATTAAGGGAAAAGAAAGGTAAAGAAACTTGACCCAAATTTCAAGTTTTTTATTTTTGAAGAAATGAATGATTTAATGATGATAATAGCATGTTTTGAGTTTTAATTGATGAGAATAAGAGTTTAAGGGTTGATGATTTTGGTAATTAGACATATGGGTTTAAGATGTTGAATTTTTGGGTTTATTTACATTATGAAGTAGATGTATAAATTGAAGGTGATTTTGATTAATGGAAGGATTAAGTAAGTTAAAATGAAGTATTAGTGGTGATTGAGTTATGGGTTTGAAGTTTGGAAACACTAAATTGGATTAGAGATTGATTAAGATGGGTTTTGGAGAGTTGAAGAAGAATAACAGAACCTGGGCAGAATCTGGAAAATCGCAGTAGCGTCACGACGCTGGGAGAGTGCGCGTAGCGATACGGGATGAAACCGAAAACTAAAATCTTATGCGCCGCGCGTCGGGCCCCCAAGCCAGCCAGAAACATACTTAATCAGTTTTAAGTCCCCGATTTCATCTTAAAGCGTTAGAAATCACCTTTAAAGAATCATATCAATTTTTTTTGATATCCTACATCAAATTATGACCGTTACAAGCCTCGAGTATTCGATTTTCGAGTAAGTCTTTAAAGTATCAATGTTGATCGAATATGATGATTCTAACCAAGTTTCTACCATAGGTTATCCACAAGAAACATAATTCCTTGCGATCAAGGATTCATCACCAGCCCAGCCAGACTTGATCACTGTGAGTGGACACTCTTTCTTTAAATTGATTTTATTTATTGTTTTACTTGTTCTTTATGTTGAGTTCTAAATAAGGTCCCAAAATCAACAAAATCAAGCACAAAAACGCATGAACACATCAAAGGAATAAGGCGGAATACATATACTCACAATGATTGGTTTGAGATGCAAAGAACAACACCATTTTCTTCCTCCATGGAGCTCGGTTTTGGCCTCCTTGAACTGACATCATGCTGGGTTTTGGGTCATCTTCCTCCTTGTTCATTCGGCCATGGATGTCACCATTGAAGCTCCAAGCTTCAAGCTTTCCATGCTCACAAATTCGTTTCCCTATCACCTATGTAAAACCCAAGTGTGTGCTAGCACTCTTTCTTCTTCATTTGGTGTGATCAAACCAAAAAAAAAATGAGAAGAAATGGTCTCCAAAACCGTGAGAGAGATGAAGAATTTTTGGCTCCAAAAGAGATGAAAACCGTGAGCCCTATCTTGGGAGAGAGAGAGTCGAATTTTCAAAACTAAGGAGAGAGAAGGAAATTTTTCATTTATATATTTATTTTATTTTCCAAAAACAAAAAAAATAAATCAAATCAAATACATTTACCAAAAGTCAAAAGCAAAAAGTGCTTTTCAATCACTTCACATCACATCTCTACACTTTAAGTCACATCACTTTAATAAAGTGACATGTTGTCAAGTCACATCACTCAAAGTGATAATTGATTTGACGATTGATGCGACTAGTGATTTGACGTTTGATATGACTTGCGTGCCGCACTCGGATTCAAAATACGAATGCGCTTGTAATCACTCTCGGGCTCGGGTTCGCTAATTCCAAATTAACGAATTTTCCGTCGCGTCGTAATTAAATGATTACGCCTAGCGAAATCAATATTCACGTCGCTAATGAATTAATTCCAAATTAATTCGTTCGCCCGAGTTAAAATCCAATTTTAATTCCGCGTCGAAATCCAATTTCATATAATATATCGGATATATTATTTTATCGATTAATTCCAAATTAATCGTTCTCTCTCTTTAATTAATATTTTATCCGAGATAAAATATCTCCGTAATTAATCCCAGATTAATTTTCTCTCTCATCGAATAATTCTAATTAATTTTCTCTCTCTTCTAATTAATCCCAGATTAATTAAAGTGCGAGTCATACATCATCGGTGAATCTTTGGGAAGCGACCCATGAGATCTCCGGATATGTTGGCAGTAAATACGGTCGTCGGACTATCCGAACACGTAAGTACCTCGTACTATGTTTATACCGATTTACAAGACAAGGTTGGCTTCTAGCAAAGCGCCATGCCTACCCAATTCTCCAGAAATATTCTTATAGGAATATATAGATCTGTATCAAGGGTAGTATACTAAGTATTGTGCATATCGGTCCAGTATCGGATAGTCACGTGCTAGGGCTGGGGCTGGATAAGTGTCTGCCCCGTCCGAAACACATATCGGATCTCTGGTAACATAGTCTCTATAATCGGATATTCATGACCTGGTCACAATATCTCGATTGGTTGCGCAACACTCAAGAGCACTAGTACCGTATCCTGCGTGACATCATCTCCACTATGACTGAAGTGATACTTTCGTCTTGACATCACACCCAATACACTACGACTCTCTGATAAACCCAGAAGTGGTGTACTCAGAACCGGTTAAAGCCCTGTACCACCAAGACCAAAGTCTACCGATTATCACAAGTATTAGCGATGTAAGTCTCAGGTTAAGACTATACACACCTACCTTGATTTCGGCCTCCCATAGACACATAGTCATAATACCAATGGGATTCCGAGGGGTCTATCCAGAGTGAAGCTGTTTCCCGTACCATCGGTGAAACACGACCTCCTATCGCACTTGCATAAGTATCCAATACTTATATATAAGAACTATGCCGTTGTGCCCTCACAACGCGCACAAGTGCCATACTAGCCTATTCTGCATTATCGATGTCCAGTCTCGATAATACTCCGGCTATGGATATTTAATGATTAATCCTTCGGGGATTGATACTGTCTCATATCATTCTCAATCCAGGAACTAATCATAGAGACCTCTCTTCATTTATACATCTAAGGTGATCTAATCACAAATGATGAGAGTGCAATTTCCTTGTCACATAGTTAATTTGCTACAACAACACAATGATCTGTGCAAATAGTGACGCTATGGGTCATTTTGTCCAAGAATCTCCCACTTGGTACATAGCCAGTCACTCAAGTGTCCCACACCCGAACTATGTACGGTTGGCTCAAACTGCTGAGAAAAGCTTTCATCAGCGGATTTGCATGATTATCATATTGATGCGATTTATTCGATCATCACATCGCCACGATGTATGATCCGAACGAATCAGATGAATATGTAAGTATGTATCTGGGTCGTTGATGAGACCATTAATTCTTTAGCCTGTGCTGATGCCTAGCTCAGTTGCTAACAGAACTATATCTAATCTAATTAGATATGTATCGACCCAAATGACTTCTATTGCTGCCTCAGCTGCTGCAATTAACCCGCATTTATTATTTATTCGGTAACAGTATCTTGCTTGGAAGATTTCCAGCTCACTGCACCGTTATTCAAACTGTATAGTACCGTTTGCGACTTTTAGTCATCTTTATCAGTTATAGGAAACTTGTTACAGTGATCCCAGTCACTTCAAGTTCTTCTTCTCCATAGACTAAGACAGCATCCTTAGTTCTCTAAGATACTAAAGGATGTTCCTAACATCATCATTCAGTGACTATCACTCGGATTAGCCTGTTTGTGAATCCATATGCTCAAAGCGTATGATACACCAGGTCTTGTACATTTTTCAATGTACGGTTCCACGGAGAGTATTTCGAAAGCCAAGCTTTCGCCGACATTTATTTTATGGGAATATCATTTCCAAGAAATGACATATTATCATTATTTTATAGGACAGTCACTGTCAGTGCGCTCCCACTAACCTCCTTATATCACAAGAATTACTTTTCATTTTGAATTAAATCATACACCATTATGATTGCATCAAAATGATAATTCCAAGCACTTATGCTCGCGTTAGCAAGCATCATCCAAATGGATCTACCGTGGCAATAGGTAAAAGGTTGAATCGTAATCAACACAATGTCGATAACGATACCTTTCCGTTAAAAGCCTAGCTTTATACGTTGGTATGTTGCCATCCATGTACGTCTTCCTTGAAGACTTATATAGTACCAGTAGGCACAATGCCATGTGGTACATCAACTAGTATCCAAACTGGTTGATATACATGAAATCCATTTCGGACTTATGACACTTTGTCATAATAGGGAGTCGATACCTCGTATCACTTCCTTTGTTCTCGTGTATTCGAAGATTAATGGTATAGTTTCATCCTTGATCAACTATATTTGTTCCATTAAGATTCAATGCCTTGAACAATATTACTCCGATTTTCATCGAGTTATACTATCCTCTCATTTACCACTGCATATCGGTATTCCTTTTAGGAAAACCGCATGGTGAGCAACAATCTAATTGTTCTCATGTGAGGTGTATAAGTACAATACTTATTGTGTCCCTAGGATGACCTACAATTGGCACTTATCATATTTGGATTTTAGTTTGGTATCATCCAAACATATGCCAAGCATACCCAAATAGTCGGGAATGAGAAACCCGGTTTCTTTCCCGTTCATATCTAATATGATATCTGTCAAACAGATTATTATGGAACCTTATTCAAAATAAGTTCTTGCACTGTTTAAAGCTTATCCGTTGAAGGAAATGGTAGCTCAAAGCGACTCGTGATTAACCTTATTATGTCTAACAAAATTCGGTTAATCCTGTTCGAAAAAACCATCAAAATGACGTGTTCCGGGAGGAGTCCTCATTGAAAGAATACTATACTCTTTCAAGTATACGAGAAACTTACTGCTTAAGTATTTTCATTACAGTCTTACCGTGACGGTTTAATACTTTAGCTGATCTGTTTGTCTATTTCGTGTCGAAACTGCGAAAGTTTCCGATTTGTGTTTCAAAAGAAACACACAATCCATAACGCGATGCCACATCCGTACAGGTCACGAAATATTCATATCCATCTCTAGCCTAGCTAGACATGAACCCACTTGCTTCATTATGAACTAGGGCTAACAGATCAGTGGCATTTACACTTTTACCAAGTAAATAGTGCTTTAAGCACTTTGCTAAATAAACTAGATTCGTAGACTTTATTTGAATGGAATCAAAGTAGTCCTAGTACCCACTCTTCGAAAGTGTGGATATATGAGTCTTGTTTGATTGTGTCCCAGACAACAATGCCACAATTAGTTTCTTAACTGATCAAATCAGTTTGAGCTATTTATTTGTCATGTTATGTATTTGAGATATTATTTATATTCAAAATATAAATGCTGTTATTCACATCTAATGTGTTTATCTCAATATCATCTTTATATAATAAAAACTTTAGTGTTCTAGAATATAAAGGTACACCCGCAGCGGGTTATACTCGATATAGAGATAATGTTTCTAGTCAAACTAGTTACATTTTAACAGTTTCCTAATTTAAGTACACACCCGAAGAGCAGTTCCTAAACTTAGGTATCTACGGTTAAAACAGCGACTATCGTCCCGTTTTCAATTCGCAGAGAAATCTCGTCTGAAGTCAGTATCCTGTTCAAAACAGATTCTGCACAACAGTACATATTTATGTATCACACTAAGTATTTAAAATCCAATTTCAATACTAGTTGTGAACATAATTATGACAAACATATTTGAAGTTAGAGCCTTGCTCGTCTTCAATTCCTTCTTTGGATTTGTCCTATTATCTTCCTAGAAGACCTAATCCTTAATTCTGATTCAGAAATTAAGGAGTCTACTACGACAAGCTTAATGGATTAAGCGCTAAAGTTATCATTATATGAATATTCCAAATTTCATATTCCACTTATTCGCTTAACTCCGGGCTTTAGGCATAATTCATTATTTTATCAAATAAAATAACTTATAGTTTTATTTCCAGGACCATCCTGAAATTATTCCCAATTTGAAAATTAAATCATTTAAAAATATTTTAATCCAAGATTATATTTTAAATATCCAACTTTTCAATTTTATCTTGATTACAATAGTCCAACTATTTAATCAACGATTAGTGGTACTATATATTATAATGATTATAATAGTCCAACTATATAATCAAATATAATCCAAATTAATTAACCTCAATTACATTGATTACTATAATCCAATTATAAAATCAACTGTAAACTGAAATTAATTAATTCAAATATATTGATTAATATAATCCAATTATATATAATCAACTATAATACAGTCCAACTGTTTATTAAAACAACAATTTAAATATTAGTCCAACTAACATTTAATAATACGACGAAATAATTTGAATGAGCGCGTATGGCGAGTAATTGAACGAGTATTGCAAATTCAATTCTTGCCTCCCACTATTTTTCGTCGAGCCTCTAACCCTCTGTCGAGTACTCGGGAAACCGTGTTTCCTAGTGGGCTAGGATCCCGTTAAATATCACACAATCTTGACTTTGGCCAACAAATTGTATGATAATTAACTAGGTAGATCTCGAAGATCAATTGGATCCCATCCAATTCCTAGATCCAGTAGGCGGATATCCAAATCCTAACATATATCTTATATATGCCAATACATCCAATGTATTACCTAACCTTTTTCCTCTGAATCAACTAAGCCTTGGCTTTGGCACAACAAACCTAGTGATCCCAGTCAAGCGCGACCCATTGACCATGGAAAGCTTCGTCGTAATCAATGTCGATGGACAAGAAGTGGTCTTGACTTTGGCCAAAAAACCACAACTTGGACAAGACACCGATATGGAACAAAACTCTCGTGATTCAAACACATCTTCGACGGACAAAGGGCTTGGCTTTGGCCAACAACCCAATGCCAATCTCGGATCTTGAGTAAGAATCACTCAATGGAAGGAAAAACACTTGATATTGAGCGAGGGTTTTTCGCGTGCAATTGGCAACCAATTTATTATCTTTGTTAAGGTCTCATCATCATACACCCTTAAACATGCATTCTAAACACATAATAAAGCGCATATGAAATAAAATAATAATGATATGCGGATGGATACTTTACATTGATCCTAGATCAAATCTCTCATTTTCTCTCTCCAAAGCTAGCACATGTATTTACTTCTACCCGTTACACTACACTTCTAAAGAAACCTCATTTACATTGAGGGGAATAGGTGAGAAGAGAATACAAAGAGTATATAGGTGATCAGGCTGGACACGCAGGTCCAATTTAATAAATCAAATTTATTACAATTTCCAAAATTGTCCCACCCGACTAATATCCATCCGATATACATTATTCACGCATCGCAACCATGTATTCATACAAGCATGTTATCAATCAATTTAATCCAATTACTTAATCTGATAATTAGTGATCATCCAATGTTCAAACAACGATTTGATTTTTGTTTGAGTCAAACTCGTTTTGCGAATAAGTACTCAAAGCACGAATTCTCGAATTAAATTAAACTACATAATTAAATCCAATTTAATACGCATTTAATTCTAATTCACTATTTAATTCCAAATTAAATATTACACTTTTATTAACGAACCTTCCACGATTTAAATTCCAAATTCAATCGTTATGGGTCTCAAAGCCCAATTAACGTCAGACGTTTATTTAATTAAAGTCCAATAGGCTCTTAATTAATTTCTTAAGGCTTGGACTTTTGGTCAACTCGGGTCAAACCAAATAACCAAAATCCAATCCGGGAGTTACCCCATAAGCCTTTAAATTAATTTTGGCCCATTAGGCCCAATTAAATAATTAAGGTTCATTAAGTCATAATTGGACTTTATGGATGCGTTTTGGGCCTAATTGGATCCAACCAATTTTGCCTAAACCCAACTTTGTACAACAAAAGCCCAAAAGCCCAATTACAACTTATGAGGCCCAATTTCCAAAAACAAGCCCAATTAATTAACTTAAAAAAATCCAAATTTCATAATTAATTAACCTAAGTGCCATACATAATTAACCACCTAATTAATATTTCTAAAACATCAATTAGCATACTTAATCATGCATTTCAACATCAAATAGTGTCCAACACAATTTATTAAAACCAAACCCATTTTACATGCTTTTAAAGTCTCTTGGCAATTTGGGGATTTTACGTCCGATTCGAATTCAATCCAATTAATTTCACAACCGACATTCAATCATATTCCCAAATGATTTCCAACACATCCAATGTTCAAAAATCAAAAAATTCCAAGACATTTAAGGTTCTTTAATTTCGGCCATCATAAGCAATTTGGGGAAATTTGTTCCAAACATAATTTCAACAAATTGATCCAATCAATCTTAAATTAAAACATACTTTAAGCATTCTCATTCATCCAATTTCACAAAATATGCTCAAAATCAAGTTTACTCAAATTTATCACTTTATGCCAACATAAAAAATTGGGGGGAAATTTGTTCCAAACAATTTCTTCAAATTGATCCAATCAATCTTAAATTAAACATCATTTAAGCATTCTCATTCATACAATTTCACAAAATATGCTCAAAATCAAGTTTACTCAAATTTATCACTTTATGCCAACATAAAAAATTGGGGAAATTTGTTCCAAACACAATTTCTTCAAATTGATCCAATCAATCTTTAATTCAACAACATTTAAGCATACTTAATCAATCAATTTAATCAAATCATGCTCCAATTGATTTTACCCAATTTGTCATGCCCAAAATTTGGGGAAAATTGAATCCAATCTAATTTCATGAAATTGATCATGCACAACTTCAATTCATCAACATACAAGCATACTTTAACATCCAATTTAACCAAATCATGCTTCAATTGATTATCCCCAATTTTAACCCTAACTTTTTTCATGCTTGATCAAAGCTCAAGATACCATTGTTGAGTTCTAAATAAGGTCCCAAAATCAACAAAATCAAGCACAAAAACGCATGAACACATCAAAGGAATAAGGCGGAATACATATACTCACAATGATTGGTTTGAGATGCAAAGAACAACACCATTTTCTTCCTCCATGGAGCTCGATTTTGGCCTCCTTGAACTGCCATCATGCTCGGTTTTGGGTCATCTTCCTCCTTGTTCATTCGGCCATGGATGTCACCATTGAAGCTCCAAGCTTCAAGCTTTCCATGCTCACAAATTCGTTTCCCTATCACCTATGTAAAACCCAAGTGTGTGCTAGCAGTCTTTCTTCTTCATTTGGTGTGATCAAACCAAAAAAAAATGAGAAGAAATGGTCTCCAAAACCATGAGAGAGATGAAGAATTTTTGGCTCCAAAAGAGATGAAAACCGTGAGCCCTATCTTGGGAGAGAGAGAGTCGAATTTTCAAAACTAAGGAGAGAGAAGGAAATGTTTCATTTATATATTTATTTTATTTTCCAAAAACAAAACAAATAAATCAAATCAAATACATTTACCAAAAGTCAAAAAGCAAAAAGTGCTTTTCAATCACTTCACATCACATCTCTACATTTTAAGTCACATCACTTTAATAAAGTGACATGTTGTCAAGTCACATCACTCAAAGTGACAATTGATTTGATGATTGATGCGACTAGTGATTTGACGCTTGATCTGACTTGCGTGCCGCGCTCGGATTCAAAATACGAATGCGCTCGCAATCACTCTCGGGCTCGGGTTCGCTAATTCCAAATTAACGAATTTTCCGTCGCGTCGTAATTAAATGATTACGCCTAGCGAAATCAATATTCACGTCGCTAACGAATTAATTCCAAATTAATTCGTTCGCCCGAGTTAAAATCCAATTTTAATTCTGCGTCGAAATCCAATTTCATATAATATATCGGATATATTATTTTATCGATTAATTCCAAATTAATCGTTCTATCTCTTCAATTAATATTTTATCCGAGATAAAATATCTCCGTAATTAATCCCAGATTAATTTTCTCTCTCATCAAATTAATTCTAAATTAATTTTCTCTCTCTTCTAATTAATCCCAGATTAATTAAAGTGCGAGTCATACATCATCGGTGAATCTTTGGGAAGTGACCCATGAGATCTCCGGATGTGTTGGCAGTAAATACGGTCGTCGGACTATCCGAACACGTAACTACCTCGTACTACATTTATACCGATTTACAAGACAAGGTTGGCTTCTAGCAAAGCGCCATGCCTATCCAATTCTCTAGAAATATTCTCATAGAAATATATAGATCTGTATCAAGCGTAGTATACTAAGTATTGTGCATATCGGTCCAGTATCGGATAGTCACGTGCTAGGGCTGGGGCTGGATAAGTGTCTGCCCCGTCCGAAACACATATCGGATCTCTGGTAACATAGTCTCTATAATCGGATATTCATGACCTGGTCACAATATCCCGATTGGTTGCGCAACACTCAAGAGCACTAGTACCGTATCCTGCGTGACATCATCTCCACTATGACTGAAGAGTGATACTTCCGTCTTGACATCACACCCAATACACTACGACTCTCTGATAAACCCAGAAGTGGTGTACTCAGAACCGGTTAAAGCCCTGTACCACCAAGACCAAAGTCTACCGATTATCGCAAGTTTTAGCGATGTAAGTCTCAGGTTAAGACTATACACACCTACCTTGATTTCGGCCTCCCATAGACACATAGTCATAATACCAATGGGATTCCGAGGGGTCTATCCAGAGTGAAGCTGTTTCCCGTACCATCGGTGAAACACGACCTCCTACGCACTTGCATAAGTATCCAATACTTATATATATGAGAACTATGCCGTTGTGCCCTCACAACGTGCACAAGTGCAATACTAGCCTATTCTGCATTATCGATGTCCAGTCTCGATAATACTCCGGCTATGGATATTTAATGATTAATCCTTCGGGGATTGATATTGTCTCATATCATTCTCAATCCAGGAACTAATCATAGGGACCTCTCTTCATTTATACATCTAAGGTGATCTAATCACAAATGATGAAAGTGCAATTTCCTTGTCACATAGTTAATTTGCTACAACAACACAATGATCTGTGCAAATATTGACGCTATGGGTCATTTTTTCCAACACTTTATAAATCCAGACTTACTTTTCCAGCAAGTAGGGTGTTAGCCTTTATTTATATACAGTCATTTTTCAGATGATAGTGACTTATAAAAGAAATGTTTTTAAACTTGAGATTTATGTTTTCGGGGTATGAGGTAAAACCTCACCCCAGTATGTAACTTCAGACATAGATGGAATTGACGGATATAGAGAGCATTTGTACATGTTGAGGACTGAGGGGACGCTCTCAGATCCTCCAGTTGGGCTAGGGGGACGGCGATACGTAACGCCCCTTGACCCCAGTTTGAGCCTGGGTGGTAGCATAGATCCGCATCCCTAGCTCCAAATTGTGGCTTGGGGAATGACGATACGTAATGCCCCAATACCACCAGATTATGAGACAGTAGTGGCATGCTTTGGGGGACGGCGATACGTAACGCCCCAAAGTCATGGATTTACATTGCTGGCTCCAGTTAGGCGTATGGGGGGACGGCGATACGTAACGCCCTCATACATTCAGGTTTTCAGACAAAGATATAGATTTCAAAAAAGTTTTCAGTTTCAGATTTTCAGTATAAAGTTTTCACAGTTTCAGAATCCAGATTTTCAGTAATTAGTTTTCAGAAACCAGATTTTCAGAAATAGATTTCAAAAGAAACAGAGTTTCTATAAAAGAGATTTCTAAAAGTATGATTTTAAAGTTAAAGAACTTTTACTTCAGTTTTCGGTTTCAGTCCACTCACTTAGATTGTATAGCAATCTAACTCCCCACCAGTTTTTAGTTGTTTTGTAGGGATTCTAGGAGGACAAGCTCGGAGGATGAATACCGATGTATTCACCAGGGTTGGAGTCCACCAGCATTTAGTCACAAAGTATAAGAGTCTAGTTCCAAGTCATAGTAGTTGTATGCATTGTTAGTATCATACTAGTCTGCATAAGTAATCATTAAAGAGTTTTAAGAAAATGATATTGTGAACATTCATTTGTCAAAAGTAAAAGTATTATAATGTCTAGTTGAGTTATGGCTTGTATATGTAACATTGCATTCGAGCAGTTTAGAATACAGATAGATAGGCAGAGGCTTATGGGGTTAGCACTGCTATCCCCTGCCGGTAACATCTCCAGATCGGGGATGTTAAAAAGATGGTATCAGAGCATGGTCTAGGGAGTCAGTGACTGCAATGGGCAGAGTACTGGGGTCTTGTATACGTAGTATGTCTGGGATACCCGTATATGAGTCACTACCTCTCCAGTATCCGATCCTCGAGTACGTCCTCAAAGCTTCTCAGACTGGTTAGTAAATATTTCCCAGCTACTTGAATTCATTTTCCATCCTCTAGTTAAGAATTGTTCTATAGTCATCTTAGTTTACTTTTCGAAGTTCCGAATAAGCTAGGAAACCATATTGATAAGTCCCAAAGAAAGGTGAGAAAAGATGAGACTAGAAGGAAAGATACCTATAAATTTAAACCAGATTGAGACAAAGATGTAAAGAGATAGAAGGAAACAGAAAAGTTTAAGGATACCACCCAGGAAAGTAGAAAGAGAAAAATAAAGCTAGAAGTGAAGTAGGATAAGATAAAGGATATAGAATCATAGTAGTAAGCAAGACACTAGAATCCATAACAGTAAAAGAGAGTAACGAAAGTCTCAATAAGTATTAGAGTTATCTAGTAGACTTAAGATTCTTTCCTATTCAAGAAATCCTTCCAAGGAATCTAATAGTTTTCCAAATCGTCTCATAGATAGTGAACTTTTCGAATAACAAAGAATAGCTAGAGAGACAACAGAAGTAAGAAACCCATAATATAATCGAGAGCTCTAATAAGGCCTAAACATTGAAAGAGATTTAAAATAACTCCAGACACCCAAACCTCGACCCAGATCCTTAAGTGCGAAGCAGAAATGGCTAGATACCTTACCTCTAGCGACCCGATAGAGATAAAAACCTTAAACTATTCCATCTTTAAAATCCTTCCGTAACACCAGATCAGAGAGTTGCCCTAATAAAGACTACCTCATAGGCTTAGATGACCGTAAGAGACTGAATAAGAGTCTATCCAAGAGCTTGAGAGGCAGATTTGCCCGAAGTCAGTAGAAATCCATGAGAATACACAAGGATAAACCTATAAGGATAAAGAGAGTTAGAAGTGACAAAAGCAGCAGCATAATGCGTATGTAGAGTGCCATAGCCGAATTTTACAGCAAGAATAGAGAGTATGGATTTGAGAGGCAGAAGTAAGATACAAGGGTAAATAGAAACAGATAAGGAAGAATGGAACCTGTGATGATATGAACTAAAGACATGGAGTTAAGCAATAAAAGATAATGTCAAGATTAGCAGTGTAAAATAAGCGTAGTAAGAATAAAAAGAATAGAAGGTGGAAGGATTAAAGAAAAAGTTCTCTCCTCAAGTAAGATACCCTTCTTACTAAGAAGAATTCCTCTGAAATTGATTCGATATCCTATGAACAATCTCGTATAGATAGTGAATCCTACGATTAACCAAGGCCATTATAAGATAAAGAAGTAAGAAAGTTAAGGATGATCGTGCAATCTTCAAATATATGTTGAATGCCATAGAGGTATAGGACATAAGACTTTACAAACTTAGACCTATAGTTAAATAAGATGAGTGGTGACCAAAACAGCAGATAGTTACCCTAACTAAGGAATCAGATAGATAAAGCCTGATCTACTCAGATCTTCACTCTTTCGAGATATCAGTTAAGGAAGCTATCCGGATAAAGTCTACCTCATACCTATCTTATTTGAGCAATAGGTTCCATCAGGACATACAGAATTAGAACAAGGATGAAGAAATGCTACGAAATAAAAGAAACGATTAATGAGACCTTGAGAGAGAGATTACCTAGAAGAAGGATCAAAGGCAATTTTAAGAATGAAACGAGGAAACTCTAGAACAATGCAACAAACAAGGTGATTCAGAGTAAAGCTTATTGAAACTAGTAGAAGTCCATGAATAGATCAAATGCTATAGAACCCACGGATAAGTTGTGTTGGTGTTTGATAAGGTCCCAAGATCATTAAACAAGCATGAAACATGTGTGAATACAAATCAAAGAAGTTACGGAATACTCACATCGATCGGTAGAGCGACGCTTTGACGAACAAAACTCAAAAATCTGCTCATGGAAGGTCACGGCAGTGACAGAAATAGCTCACTAGTTTGGCGTTCATTTTGGTCCTTCGTCGAGCTTCAAGCTTCGTCGAACGATTCCCAGCTCATGGGTGGACTTCTCTACCACCTTCGCATGTCTCTCGGAGTGCTAGCTCTTGTGATTTTTGCCACAAAAACCACACACTCTTTCTTCCCAAGCTCACGGCGGTGAGCTACTGTAGAAGAGTGAAAACATCCCATGAAGGGAGTGAGAGAGAGAGAGATAAAAGGAAAAAGAGAGTAGTGTGTTATTTGTATTTTGTGTATCAAATACACTTAAATGAAATTCAAATTCATTTACCACAAATCATACTACCAATGGAATTCCGAGGGGGTCTATCTAGAGCGAAGCTGTTTCCCATACCATCGGTAAAACACAACCTCCTATTACACTTGCATGAGTATCCTATACCCAAATATATGAGAATTATGTCGTTATGCCCTCATAACGCGAATAAGTGTAATACTAGTCTTTTACGTATTTATCGATGTCCAATCTCAATAATACTCTGACTAGGGATATTTAATGATTTATACTTCGTTGATTGATACTGCTCATATCATTCTCAATCAAGGAACAAATCATAAGGACCTCATATCATTTATACATCTAGGTGATCTAATCACAAATGATAAAAGAGCAATCTCTTTTGTCACATTGTTAATTGGTACAACAACACCATGAACTGTACAAATAGTGACGCTATGGGTCATAATTGTCCAACAATCTCCCAGTTGGCCTATAGCCAGTCACTCGAGTGTCTTACACCCGAACTATGTACGGTTGGCTTAAAATGCTGAGGAAACGCTTTCGTCAGTGGATTTACATTATTATCATTTGATGCGATTTATTCGATCATCACATCACCACGATGTATAATCCGAACGAATCAGATGAATATCGAAGTATGTATATGTATCGTTGATGAGACCATTAATTCTTTAACCTATGCTGACGCCTAGCTCAGCTGCTAACAGAACTATATCTAATCTAATTAGATTTGTTATTGACCAAAATGGCTTATATTGCTTCCTCAGCTGCAGCAATTACCCGCATTTTTTGTTTATACGGTAACAATATCTTGCTTGGAAGATTTCCAGCTCACTGTACCGTTATTCAAACTGTATAGTACCGTTCAACGACTTTTAGTCATTTTATCGATTTCGGAAACTTGCAGTAGTAATCCCAGTCACTTCAAGTTCTCATTCTCCACAGATTAAGATAGCATCCTTAGATCTCTAAGATACTAACGGATGTTCTTAACATCAATCCAGAGACTATCACTTAGATTGGCTTGATTGTGAATCCATATGCACAAAGCGTATGAGACACCAGGTCATGTATATTTTTCAATGTATGAGTTCTCGGAGAGTGTTAACAACCTTAAATCTATCCCAGTAGATCTTTATTCCTAGAATAAAGGTTGTTTCACCCAAGGATTCTACGGAGAATTTTCTCGAAAGCCAAGCTTTCGCCGATTGTTTTTATGGGAATATCATTTCCAAGAAATGACATATTATCATTATTTATAGGACAACCACTGTCAGTGCACTCCTAGTAACCCTCTTTTATACACAAGAATCATATTCGTTTTGAATCAAATCATACACCATTATGATTATATCAAAACGATAATTCCACGAACTTATGTTTGCTTCAATCCAAACATGGATCGAATAACCTGCAAACCTTGTTTGCTAGTTTTGGCACGATAAAACCGACATGATGTTATAAACATCCTCCAAAAGGTTTCATTTTCAGGAAAGCGATTTTCCTGTTCAGCTGTTATATTTCATAAATGAAACATGCAGCATTAGCAAGCATTATCCAAATGGATTTACCGTGGCAACAGGTAAAAGGTTGAATCGTAATCAACACAATGTCGATAACGATACCTTTCCGCTAAAAGCCTAGCTTTATACGTTGGTATGCTGCCATCCATGCATGTCTTCCTTGAAGACTTATATAGTACTAGTAGGCACAATGCCTTGCTGTACAACAACTAATGTCTAAACATAGTTGATATACATGGAATCCAATTCGGACTCATGGCACTTTGCTATAAAAAGGAGTCGATACCTTGTATCACTTCCTCATACGTAGTCAGTTGGTATTCCTCAATAAAATAGACATCTTTATGAGGTGAGATCGGAAACCTATACTCCAGGTTGTTTTCTGACTCTCTCCGACATACGCGGTTCTTGTGTATTTGAAGATTACTGGTACAGTTTCATCCTTGATGAACTATTTGTGTTCCAATAAGATTCGGTGCCTTGGACAGTATTACTCTGATTTTCATCGAGTTTTACTATCCTCACACTTACCACTGCATATCGGTATTCCTTTTAGGAAAACCGCATGGCGAGCAACAATCTAATTGTTCTCTGGTGAGATGTATAAGTACAATATTTATGGTATCCCTAGGATAACCTACAATTGGCACTTATCCAGTTTGGGTTCTAGTTTGGTATCATCCAAACATATGCCCAACATTCCCAAATGATCAGGAATGTGAAACCCAGTTTCTTTCTTGTTCATATCTAATATGATATCTGTCAAACAGATTTTATGGAACCTTATTCAAAATAAGTTCTGCACTGTTTATATTTATCCGTTGAAGGAAATGGTAGCTCAGAGCGACTCATGATTAACCTTATCATGTTCAACAAAATTCGGTTTCTCAGTTCGGACACACTGTCAAATTGACGTGTTCCGGGAGGAGTCCTCATTTGAAAGAATACTATACTCTTTCAAGTATACGAGAAACTTATTTCTTAAGTATTTTCCATTACGGTCTTACCGTGACGATTTAATACTTTAGGCAATCTGTTTTTCTATTTCGTGTTGAAAACTTTAAAAGTTTTTGATTTGTGTTCTTCAAAAGAAACACATAACCATAACGCGATGCCACATCTGTATAGGTCACGAAATATTCATATTTACATCTAGCCTAGCTAGACATGGGCCCACTTGCTTCACTATGAACTAGGGCTAACAGATATGTGGCATTTGCACTTTTACCAAGTAAAGGTGTTTTAGGCACTTTGCCCAATAAACTAGATTCGTATACTTTATTTGAATATAATCAAATCAGTCCTAGTATCCACTCTAGCGAGCCACTAACCCTATGTCGAGTACTCGGGAAACCCAGTTTCCTAGTGGGCTAGGATTCTGTTAAATAACACACAACCTTGACTTTGGCCAACAAGCTGTATGATATTTAACTAGGTAGATCTCGAAGATCAATTGGATCTTATCCAATTCCTAGATCCGGTAGGTGGACATCCAAGTCCGAAACATATATACGATACATATGCCAATGTATCCAATACATTTTCCTAACCTTTTTCCTCTGAATCAACTAAGCATTGGCTTTGGCACAACAAGCTTAATAATTCCAGTTAAGCGGAACCCATTGACATGGAAAGTTTCGTAATCAATATCGATGGAAAAGAAGTGATCTTGACTTTGGCAAACAAATCACGACTTGGACAGGACGCCGATATGGAACAAAACTCTCATGATTCAAACATATCCGCAATTGATAAAGGCCTTGACTTTGGCCAACAAACCAATGCCAAATTTGGATCTTGAGTAAGAATCACTCAACGGAAGCAAAAATCGCTTAATATTATTTTGAGGGTTTTTCACATAAATTGGCAACCAATTTATTATCTTTGTTAAGGTCTCATCATACACCCTTAAGCATGCTACTAAAACATAATAAGGCGCGGAAAGTAAATTAATAACGATATGCAGATGGATATTTAAACAGATTATTCCTAGAACATATCGCTCTCTTTCCTCTCCCCGGGTAGCACTATTCTACTTCTACCCAATTACATAATACAATAATAGAAACCTCATTGGAATGAGGGGAATTAGGTGAGAAGAGAATACAAAGAGATAATAAGAGATAAGGCTGGACACGCAGGTCCAATTAATAAATTCTAAATTTACAATAATTTCCAAAATTATCTTTTCCCTTCTAATATCCATCCGATATACGCTATTCATTCAACACATCCATATATTCATTCATAACATGCAATTGCAACCAATCTAATCCAATTAATTAGTCTTTAATTATGTGACCATCCAATGTTCAAACAACGATTTGATTTTGCACGAGTTCAACTCGTTTGTGAATAAGCACTCAAAGTATGAATTCTTGAGTTTTATCGAACTACTCGTCAAATCTAATATAAGTCGTATTCAATACTAATTCTATTATTTAATTCCAAATTAAATATTTACACTTTTTAATGCGCTTTAACGACTTAGATTCCAAATTAAATCTTATCGGGTCTCAAAGCCCAACTAACATCCAATCTTCGTTTAATTAAAGTCCGATGGGCTTTCAATTGATTTCATAAGGCATGGGCTTTGGTCAATGTGGGTCAAACCCAATCACCAAGCCCAAGTAAGGAATCACCCTCATTTGCCATAAAATCAATATCAAGCCCATAAGGCCCAATTAACCTCTAAAGCCCATTTATTACATTTGGACTTAATGGAATGATTTAGGCCCAATTTGGATCCAATCCAATTGGCCTAAACCAACTTGGCCCAACCAAGCCCATTATGTCCAAATATAATAATTTCAGGCCCAATTCAAAATTAAGCCCATTAACCAAATTTTAAAAATTCCAAATTTTACAACTTAGTTAATTAAAGTGTAATACATCAATGAATTAACTAAATCAATATTTCCCAAATACAATTTACCAATTAATTATGTATCCTCTTATCCAATTATTGTCCAATAATTTTTGAATCAAAATCAAGTCCATACATGCTTAATAGCTCTCGGCCAAGAAGAGAATGGAAGCTCCAAGCTATGTTCTTTGATTCCAAGCTCCTTGAGTTGGTTTCCCTATCTCCTCTTGATGATTCCTTGAAGGTGCTAGCCTTTAGTGATTATTTGCACCAAAATATCACACCTTTACTTCACACTTTTTGGCAAAGAAATGAAGAATTTTGGAGAGGTAATGCAGTTCACTACATTCGGCCAATCAATGAGAGAAAAGAAAAATGTCTCTTTGATTTCTAAAATCAATAATAATGATATATCAAAAGTCAAGTTGGTATATGTCATTCATCTCTCTTGATTTGGAGTGTTCAACACTCTTTAACCAACTCACCTAAACACATCAAGCTAAAGTAACTAAAATTGACATGTGAAGTGATAGTTGATGTGACATGTGGGCCCCACTCGATTCCAAATACGAGTGGGCCCGCAAACACTCCCGGGCTCGAGTTCGCTAATTTTGAATTAATGAACTTCCGTCACAACGTTATTTAAATCGAATTTAATTAAATATTATGCCTAGCAAAATTACTATTCACATCGCTAACGAATTAATTCCAAATTCACTCGTTTGCCCGAATTAAAATCTAATTTTAATTCCGCGTCGAAATCTAATTCCGAATAATATATCGAATATATTATTTTAATAATTAATTCCAAATTAATCGTTCTCTCTCTTCAAATAGTTTTTTATCCAAGATAAAGTCTCTCCGCAATTAATCCCAGATTAATTAATTTCGAATCATACGTCATCGGTGAATCTTCGGGAAGCGACCCAATAGATCCCTCGATATGTTGGCAGTAAATACGGTTGTCGGACTATCCGAACACGTACGTACCTCGTACTATATTTTTACCGATTTACGAGACAAGGTTGGCTTCTAGCAAAACACCATGCCTACCCAATTCTCCAGAAATATTCTGACTGGAATATACGATCTTTACCAGGCATAGTATGCCGTAGTATTGTGTATTGCGATCCAGTATCTGATGTCACATGCAAGGTCTGGGGCTGGAATAGTGTCTGCCCCGTACGAAGCACATATCGGATATCTAGCAACTAGTCTCTTTGAATCGGATAATCATGACCTTGTCATATTATCCCGATGGTTGCAACACTATAGAGAACCAGTTCTGAATCCCTGCGTAGTCATCGTCTCCATATGTCTGAAGTGATATTTCCGTCTTGACATCACATCCAATACACTATGATTCCCAATAAACCCAGCAGAGGCGTACATAGAACCTGTTAAGACCTAGATGACCAAAACCAAAGTTTACCGATTGTCGCAAGTACTAGCGATGCAAGTCTCAGGTTAAGACCAAATACACCTACCCTGAAGCAGACTCCCATAGACACATATACATACTACCAATGGGATTCCGCGGGGTCTATCCAGAGCGAAGCTGTTTTCCGTACCATCGGTAAAAAAATAACCTTCTATCGCACTTGCATAAGTATCATATACTTAAAGATATGATAACTATGCTGTTATGCCCTCACAACGTGCACAAGTGCAATACTAGTCTATTCCGCATTATCGATGTCCAATCTCGATAATACTACGACTAGGGATATTTAATGATTAAACCTTTATGGATTGATACTGTCTCATATCATCTCAATCCGGAACTAATCATAAGAACTTTTACCATTTATATATATCAAAGTAAATGAATCACAGAACGGTAAAAGACAATTTTATTATAACATAGTTAATTTTGTACAAAAACACAATGTCTTTTACAAACAGTGACGCTATAGGTCATAACTGTCCAACAATCTCCCACTTGGCCTATAGCCAGTCACTCAAGCATCTAATACCTGAACTATGCACATGTCGCCCAAACTTTTACTGAGGAATCGCTATCGTCAGCGGATCTGCCATGTTGTCATCCGATCGACCTTCTCGTCTCGACCTTCACATCGCCACGATGTATGATCTCACGTATCAGATGGAAATGTCGAAGAACATGCTTGGATCGTTGATGAGACTGCGGTTCCTTAGCCTGCACTATAGCCCCATTATTGTCACAATACAATAGAACGGGCTCAGCTGCTAATGGAACTCCTCCTAATCCAATTAGGAATTTTCGGATCCAAACTGCTTCCTTTGCTTTTTCAGCTGCAGCAATGTACTCCGCTTCAGTTGTTGAATCGGTAATAGTCTCTTGCTTGGAAGATTTCCAGCTCACTGCTCCGTTATTCAAACAAAATATGTACTCGGATTGCGACTTACAGTCGTCTTTGTCGGTTTGGAAACTTGCATCGGTATACCCAGTTACCTCAAGTTCTCCATCTCCATAGATTAAGAAAGCATCCTTAGTTAGTCTAAGATACTTTAGGATATTCTTAACCGCCATCCAGTGACCTTCACCTGGATCGGCCTGATAGCGACTACATATGCTCAAAGCATAGGATACATCAGGTCGCGTACATATCATGGCATACATGATCGATCCGAATGCCGAGGCGAATGGTATCCGACTCATATTGTCTCTCTCATCTTGAGTTTTAGGACACATGTCCTTAGATAGATAGACGCTATGTGACATCAGCAACAATCCTCTATTGGACTGATCCATGTTGAATCTCTTCAACACTTTGTCAATATATATACTCTGGGAGAGTCCAAGTATCTTTTTAGATCTATCCCGGTAGATCTTTATTCCCAGAATAAAAGCTGCTTCTCCCAGATCTTTCATGGAGAATTTCAATGAAAGCCAAGCTTTCACCGAAGTTAACATGGGAATGTCATTGCCTATAAGCAATACATCGTCAATATAAAGGACAATAAAAGTCAGTGTTCTCCACTAACCTTCTTGTATACACAAGGATCATCTTCGTTTTGAATGAAATCATATTCTTTTATGATCTCATCAAAACGTTGGTTCCATGACAGCGATGCTTGCTTCAGTCCATCGATGGACCGATTTAACTTACAAACCTTGTTTGCAAGTCTAGGCACGATAAAATCGTCAGGCTATTGCATATAAACATCCTCCAAAAGGTTTCCGTTAAGGAAAGTGATTTTAATGTCCATCTGCCATATCTCGTAATCGAAATATGCAGCAATAGCAAGCATTATCCGAATAGATTTAATCATGGCAACGGGTGAGAAAGTTTCTTCGTAATCGACACCATGTCATTGACGATACCCCTTCGCTACAAGCCTAGCTTTGTACGTTTGTACGTTGCCTTCCATGTCGGTCTTCTTCTTGAAGACCCATTTGCATCCAATATGCTTTACGCCTTCTGGTGCTTCAACCAGTGTCTAAACTTGGTTGGTGTACATGGAATCCATTTCGGAATTCATGGCCTCTTGCCATAAAGCGGAATCGATATCTTGTATCGCTTCCTCATACGTAGCCGGTTCATTATTCTCTATGAGATTAACATCTACATTAGGTGAGATCAGAAACCCATACCTCTCAGGTTGTTTCCTGACTCTCTCCGACCTACGTGGTCCTTGTGTAATAGAAGATTGTGGAACAGTCTCATCCTGGATGAACTGTTCTTGTTCCGTTGAAGATTCTATGCCAGGAATAGTATCATTCAGATGTTCATCGAGTTCTACTTTCTTCCCACTAACCACTGCATTTAGGAATTCATTCTCAAGGAAAACCGCATGTAGAGCAACAAATACTTTGTTCTCTCGTGGGTGATAGAAGTAATATCCTTTTGGTTTCCCTAAGATATCCTACTAAAACATAATAAGGCGCGGAAAGTAAATTAATAACGATATGCAGATGGATATTTAAACAGATTATTCCTAGAACATATCGCTCTCTTTCCTCTCCCCGGGTAGCACTATTCTACTTCTACCCAATTACATAATACAATAATAGAAACTCATTGAATGAGGGGAATGGGGGAATTAGGTGAGAAGAGATACAAAGAGATAATAAGAGATAAGGCTGGACACGCAGGTCCAATTAATAAATTCTAAATTTACAATAATTTCCAAAATTATCTTTTCCCTTCTAATATCCATCCGATATACGCATTCATTCAACACATCCATATATTCATTCATAACATGCAATTGCAACCAATCTAATCCAATTAATTAGTCTTTAATTATGTGACCATCCAATGTTCAAACAACGATTTGATTTTGCACGAGTTCAACTCGTTGTGAATAAGCACTCAAAGTATGAATTCTTGAGTTTTATCGAACTACTCGTCAAATCTAATATAAGTCGTATTCAATACTAATTCTATTATTTAATTCCAAATTAAATATTTACACTTTTTAATGCGCTTTAACGACTTAGATTCCAAATTAAATCTTATCGGGTCTCAAAGCCCAACTAACATCCAATCTTCGTTTAATTAAAGTCCGATGGGCTTTCAATTGATTTCATAAGGCATGGGCTTTGGTCAATGTGGGTCAAACCCAATCACCAAGCCCAAGTAAGGAATCACCCTCATTTGCCATAAAATCAATATCAAGCCCATAAGGCCCAATAAACCTCTAAAGCCCATTTATTACATTTGGACTTAATGGAATGATTTAGGCCCAATTTGGATCCAATCCAATTGGCCTAAACCAACTTGGCCCAACCAAGCCCATTATGTCCAAATATAATAATTTCAGGCCCAATTCAAAATTAAGCCCATTAACCAAATTTTAAAAATTCCAAATTTTACAACTTAGTTAATTAAAGTGTAATACATCAATGAATTAACTAAATCAATATTTCCCAAATACAATTTACCAATTAATTATGTATCCTCTTATCCAATTATTGTCCAATAATTTTTGAATCAAAATCAAGTCCATACATGCTTAATAGCTCTCGGCCAAGAAGAGAATGGAAGCTCCAAGCTATGTTCTTTGATTCCAAGCTCCTTGAGTTGGTTTCCCTATCTCCTCTTGATGATTCCTTGAAGGTGCTAGCCTTTAGTGATTATTTGCACCAAAATATCACACCTTTACTTCACACTTTTTGGCAAAGAAATGAAGAATTTTGGAGAGGTAATGCAGTTCACTACATTCGGCCAATCAATGAGAGAAAAGAAAAATGTCTCTTTGATTTCTAAAATCAATAATAATGATATATCAAAAGTCAAGTTGGTATATGTCATTCATCTCTCTTGATTTGGAGTGTTCAACACTCTTTAACCAACTCACATAAACACATCAAGCTAAAGTAACTAAAATTGACATGTGAAGTGATAGTTGATGTGACATGTGGGCCCCACTCGATTCCAAATACGAGTGGGCCCGCAAACACTCCCGGGCTCGAGTTCGCTAATTTTGAATTAATGAACTTCCGTCACAACGTTATTTAAATCGAATTTAATTAAATATTATGCCTAGCAAAATTACTATTCACATCGCTAACGAATTAATTCCAAATTCACTCGTTTGCCCGAATTAAAATCTAATTTTAATTCCGCGTCGAAATCTAATTCCGAATAATATATCGAATATATTATTTTAATAATTAATTCCAAATTAATCGTTCTCTCTCTTCAAATAGTTTTTTATCCAAGATAAAGTCTCTCCGCAATTAATCCCAGATTAATTAATTTCGAATCATACGTCATCGGTGAATCTTCGGGAAGCGACCCAATAGATCCCTCGATATGTTGGCAGTAAATACGGTTGTCGGACTATCCGAACACGTACGTACCTCGTACTATATTTTTACCGATTTACGAGACAAGGTTGGCTTCTAGCAAAACACCATGCCTACCCAATTCTCCAGAAATATTCTGACTGGAATATACGATCTTTACCAGGCATAGTATGCCGTAGTATTGTGTATTGCGATCCAGTATCTGATGTCACATGCAAGGTCTGGGGCTGGAATAGTGTCTGCCCCGTACGAAGCACATATCGGATATCTAGCAACTAGTCTCTTTGAATCGGATAATCATGACCTTGTCATATTATCCCGATGGTTGCAACACTATAGAGAACCAGTTCTGAATCCCTGCGTAGTCATCATCTCCATATGTCTGAAGTGATATTTCCGTCTTGACATCACATCCAATACACTATGATTCCCAATAAACCCAGCAGAGGCGTACATAGAACCTGTTAAGACCTAGATGACCAAAACCAAAGTTTACCGATTGTCGCAAGTACTAGCGATGCAAGTCTCAGGTTAAGACCAAATACACTACCCTGAAGCAGACTCCCATAGACACATATACATACTACCAATGGGATTCCGTGGGGTCTATCCAGAGCGAAGCTGTTTTCCGTACCATCGGTAAAACAATAACCTTCTATCGCACTTGCATAAGTATCATATACTTAAAGATATGATAACTATGCTGTTATGCCCTCACAACGTGCACAAGTGCAATACTAGTCTATTCCGCATTATCGATGTCCAATCTCGATAATACTACGACTAGGGATATTTAATGATTAAACCTTTATGGATTGATACTGTCTCATATCATCTCAATCCGGAACTAATCATAAGAATTTTACCATTTATATATATCAAAGTAAATGAATCACAGAACGGTAAAAGGCAATTTTATTATAACATAGTTAATTTTGTACAAAAACACAATGTCTTTTACAAACAGTGACGCTATAGGTCATAACTGTCCAACAATCTCCCACTTGGCCTATAGCCAGTCACTCAAGCATCTAATACCTGAACTATGCACATGTCGCCCAAACTTTTACTGAGGAATCGCTATCGTCAGCGGATCTGCCATGTTGTCATCCGATGCGACCTTCTCGACCTTCACATCGCCACGATGTATGATCTCACGTATCAGATGGAAATGTCGAAGAACATGCTTGGATCGTTGATGAGACCGCGGTTCCTTAGCCTGCACTATAGCCCCATTATTGTCACAATACAATAGAACGGGCTCAGCTGCTAATGGAACTCCTCCTAATCCAATTAGGAATTTTCGGATCCAAACTGCTTCCTTTGCTTTTTCAGCTGTAGCAATGTACTCCGCTTCAGTTGTTGAATCGGTAATAGTCTCTTGCTTGGAAGATTTCCAGCTCACTGCTCCGTTATTCAAACAAAATATGTACTCGGATTGCGACTTACAGTCGTCTTTGTCGGTTTGGAAACTTGCATCGGTATATACCCAGTTACCTCAAGTTCTCCATCTCCATAGATTAAGAAAGCATCCTTAGTTAGTCTAAGATACTTTAGGATATTCTTAACCGCCATCCAGTGACCTTCACCTGGATCGGCCTGATAGCGACTACATATGCTCAAAGCATAGGAGACATCAGGTCGCGTACATATCATGGCATACATGATCGATCCGAATGCCGAGGCGAATGGTATCCGACTCATATTGTCTCTCTCATCTTGAGTTTTAGGACACATGTCCTTAGATAGATAGACGCTATGTGACATCAGCAACAATCCTCTATTGGACTGATCCATGTTGAATCTCTTCAACACTTTGTCAATATATATACTCTGGGAGAGTCCAAGTATCTTTTTAGATCTATCCCGGTAGATCTTTATTCCCAGAATAAAAGCTGCTTCTCCCAGATCTTTCATGGAGAATTTCAATGAAAGCCAAGCTTTCACCGAAGTTAACATGGGAATGTCATTGCCTATAAGCAATACATCGTCAATATAAAGGACAATAAAAGTCAGTGTTCTCCCACTAACCTTCTTGTATACACAAGGATCATCTTCGTTTTGAATGAAATCATATTCTTTTATGATCTCATCAAAACGTTGGTTCCATGACAGCGATGCTTGCTTCAGTCCATCGATGGACCGATTTAACTTACAAACCTTATTTGCAAGTCTAGGCACGATAAAATCGTCAGGCTATTGCATATAAACATCCTCCAAAAGGTTTCCGTTAAGGAAAGTGATTTAATGTCCATCTGCCATATCTCGTAATCGAAATATGCAGCAATAGCAAGCATTATCCGAATAGATTTAATCATGGCAACGGGTGAGAAAGTTTCTTCGTAATCGACACCATGTCATTGACGATACCCCTTCGCTACAAGCCTAGCTTTGTACGTTTGTACGTTGCCTTCCATGTCGGTCTTCTTCTTGAAGACCCATTTGCATCCAATATGCTTTACGCCTTCTGGTGCTTCAACCAGTGTCTAAACTTGGTTGGTGTACATGGAATCCATTTCGGAATTCATGGCCTCTTGCCATAAAGCGGAATCGATATCTTGTATCGCTTCCTCATACGTAGCCGGTTCATTATTCTCTATGAGATTAACATCTACATTAGGTGAGATCAGAAACCCATACCTCTCAGGTTGTTTCCTGACTCTCTCCGACCTACGTGGTCCTTGTGTAATAGAAGATTGTGGAACAGTCTCATCCTGGATGAACTGTTCTTGTTCCGTTGAAGATTCTATGCCAGGAATAGTATCATTCAGATGTTCATCGAGTTCTACTTTCTTCCCACTAACCACTGCATTTAGGAATTCATTCTCAAGGAAAACCGCATGTAGAGCAACAAATACTTTGTTCTCTCGTGGGTGATAGAAGTAATATCCTTTTGGTTTCCCTAAGATATCCTACGAATAGATATTTATCCGATTTGGGTTCTAGTTTGCTACCTTCCAAACGCTTGACGTATGCCCAGCATCCCCAAATCTTCAGGATCGAGAAACCCTGTTTCTTTCCTGTTCATATCTCATACGGAGTCTGTTGAACAGACTTTGACGGAATCTTATTCAAAATAAGAACTGCACTGTTTAATGCATATCCCCAGAAGGAAATAGGTAGCTTAGTGCGACTCATCATAGACCTAACCATGTCCAACAAAGTTCAGTTTCTCCGTTCGGACACACCGTTTAATTGCGGTGTTCCAGGAGGAGTCCACTGTGAAAGAATACCATATTCTTTCAAGTAATCTAGAAACTCATTGCTCAAGTACTCGCCACCACTGTCCGACCGTAATGCCTTAATACTTTTACCGGTCTGTTTTTCAACTTCGTGTCGAAACTCTTTGAATTTCTTAAAAGTTTCTGACTTGTGTCTCATATGATACACATAACCATAACGTGATGCATCATCAGTAATGGTACGAAGTATTCATATCCACCTCTAGCCTGGCTAGACATGGGCCCACAAATGTCACTATGAACAAGGGCTAACAGTTGGTGGCATCCTCACCTTTACCGCTAAAAGGTGATTTAGGCATTTTGCCTAATAAGCAAGATTCGCAGACGTCATATGAATTTGGATCAAATCCGTCCAAGTACCCACTCTTCGAAAGTGTGGATATGCGAGTCTTGTTTATGTGTCCTAGACGACAGTGCCACATATAAGTTTCATCTTTGTTACTCATTTTGAGCCTTTTTTTTTGTTATATATTATATGTTGGAGATAGATTTATATTCAAAATATAAATAGCATTAGTTGCAACAGCAGTGCAAATTTCTACATCATTTTTATATAAGTAACACCCAGTGTTCCTAAATACAAAAGTATACCCACATTGGGTTAACATAGATACAGATATAATATTTCTAGTCAAACTAGGTACATAATAACAGTCATTAAGTTCAAGTACATGCCCCAATGGTAGTTCCAAAACAAAAGTGCCCACGGCCAAAACAGCAACATGTGTCCATTTCCACACGCAGATCAATCTCCCCTGAAACCAGTTTCCTGCTAATCTGCAGATCCTGCACATCAGTACATATATGAGTACCACAACCAGAATCAAAAATCCAATTTTTAAAACTAGAAGTAGCCATGTTTATTTCAATAACAAACATACCTGAGGCTGGTGCCTTGCCCTCCTTTATCTCATTCTGGAGCGCCTCGTACTCGCGGCAGTCACGCTTCCAGTGACCCCGCTTGCCGTACTGGAGGCAAACATCCTTAGATTTGTCTTTAGGCTTCCCAGAAGCCTTTGACGATTTGGCCTTGCCCTTTCTTTTATGCTTCTTCTTCTTTACACCTCCAGTTGTCTTGGGCCCAGCCTTCGGTGTTTGAGATGTCGAAGCAAAGTGCGCCTCACGCTTGTTGCCCTTGAAAAGCTCATTCTCAGCTACCTTGAGAGTAGACAATAACTCTCCAAGAGTATCATCAGTGTTCATCAAAATATAGTTTATGATGAACTGTCTCTAGGAGTTGGGGAGAGATTACAAGACCATGTCTATGGTAATCTCAGCCTCAAAGACTATCCCCATAGCAGCTAGCTCATCTATGTCAGCAATCATCTGTGCCATATGGTACTCAACAGGCATGCATTCTGACATGCGTGAACGGAAAAGCTTCTTAACTAACTCATATCTTTACGACCTCTTGTTAGATCGATGAAGATCTTGCAACCTCGCCAACATGTTATAAGGATCCAAGTCCCTATTTTGTCGACGGAAATGCTGAGTCATGGAAGCAAGCATAATAGACTGAGCATTATCACAATCATCGCTGTGAGTCTTCCAAAGCTCCAGCTCAAGTGTCTGATCAGGTGTGGGTTTAGGCCCAGAGGTGTCTGTATGGTGTACAACAGCTTCTCGGCTCCAAGGACTATCCTTAGATTTATTTCCCAATCGGCAAAGTTCGTGCCCTTAAATACATTCTTGCCATGATAATGTCTCGGACATTTCCCTTTCCAGCCATCTTGACTACGATAGTCCATCTATCTAGTCAACGATATTTTGCGTACAGTCTAACTGTTACAAGAAAAATAACATTGTATTAGTCCAACTAATAAAATAATTTTGACGAAATGATTTGAAAGCGCGTACAGCTAAGTATCTGAATGAAATTGCAAATTCAATACTAGCCTCCCACTTTTTTTCGGCGCGCCTCTAACCCTCTATCGAGTACTCGGGAAACCCAGTTTCCTAATAGGCTAGGATCCCGCTAATAACACACAACCTTGACTTTGGCCAACAAGCTGTATGATATTTAACTAGGTAGATCTTGAAGATCAGTTGGATGTTATCCAATTCTTAGATCAGGTATGTGGACATCCAAGTCTGAAACATATATACGATACATATGCCAATGTATCCAATATATTTTCCTAACCTTTTTCCTCTGAATCAACTAAGCCTTGGCTTTGGCACAACAAGCTTAATGATTCCAGTTAAGCGGAACCTATTGACATGGAAAGTTTCGTAATCAATGTCGATGGACAAGAAGTGATCTTGACTTTGGCCAACAAATCACGACTTGGACAGGATACCGATATGGAACAAAACTCTCATGATTCAAACATATCCGCAATTGACAAAGGCCTTGACTTTGGCCAACAAACCATGCCAATTTTGGATCTTGAATAAGAATCACTCAACGGAAGGAAAAATCGCTTAATATTATTTTGAGGATTTTTCACGTAAATTGGCAACCAATTTATTATCTTTGTTAAGGTCTCATCATACACCCTTAAGCATGCTTCTAAAACATAATAAGGCACAGAAAGTAAATTAATAACGATATGCGGATGGATATTTAAACAGATTGTTCCTAGAACAAATCGCTCCATTTCCTCTCCCCAGCTAGCACTATTCTACTTCTACCCAATTACATAATACAATAATAGAAACCTCATTAGAATGAGGGGAATTAGGTGAGAAGAGAATACAAAGAGATAATAAGAGACAAGGCTGGACATGCAGGTCCAATTAATAAATTCCAAATTTACAATAATTTCCAAAATTACCATTTCCCTTCTAATATCCATCCGATATACATTATTCATTCAACACATCCATATATTCATTCATAGCTTGCAATTACAACCAATCTAATCCAATTAATTAGTCTTTAATTATGTGATCATCCAATTTTCAAACAACGATTTGATTTTGTGCGAATCCAACTCGTTTGTGAATAAGCACTCAAAGTACGAATTCTTGAATTATATCGAACTACTCGTTAAATCTAATTTAAGTCATATTCAATACTAATTCTATTATTTAATTCCAAATTAAATATTTACACTTTTTAATGCGCTTTAACGACTTAGATTCCAAATTAAATCTTATCGGGTCTCAAAGCCCAACTAACATCCAATGTTCGTTTAATCAAAGTCCGATGGGCTTTCAATTGATTTCATAAGGCATGGGCTTTGGTCAATGTGGGTCAAACCCAATCACTAAGCCCAAGTAAGGAATCACCCTCATTTACCATAAAATCAGTATCAAGCCCATAAGGCCCAATTAACCTCTAAAACCCATTTATTACATTTGGACTTAATGGAATGATTTAGGCCCAATTTGGATCCAATCCAATTGGCCTAAACCAACTTGGCCCAACCAAGCCCATTATGCCCAAATATAATAATTTCAGGCCCAATTCAAAATTAAGCCCATTAACCAAATTTTAAAAATTCCAAATTTTATAACTTAGTTAATTAAAGTGTAATACATCAATGAATTAACTAAATCAATATTTCCCAAATACAATTTACCAATTAATTATGTATCCTCTTATCCAATTATTGTCCAATAATTTTTGAATCAAAATCAGTCCATACATGCCTAGGTGAAATATTAAGTCTGATTTTGTTTTTCAATCCAATCGAATTACAAATCGACTTTTCTGTTTGTTTCAACTCATCCAATGATCATCAAAACAAACTTTTCCAAGAGCCTAGGGTACTAGTAACAATCGGCCAAGCCATAATGTGGGGTAAATTTTGATCCAATCACATTTTGTTGAAATTGATCCAATCATATCTCATTTCATCAACATACAAGCATACTCAACCATTCAATTTAATCAAATCATGCTCACATGGATTTTCCCTAAATTTTACCCCAATATATTTCATGCTCATTTAGGCTCAATGATACCATTGTTGGTTTCTATGATTAGTCCCAAGATCATAATGAACAATGAAACATGAATGAATACGAAGAAATATGGCGGAAACATACTTACAACGATCGGATTTGGATGCGTCAAACAACAAAAAAAATCCTCCAAGATGCTCTAGAATTCGGCCAAGAAGAGAATGGAAGCTCCAAGCTATGTTCTTTGATTCCAAGCTCCTTGAGTTGTTTCCCTATCTCCTCTTGATGATTCCTTGAAGGTGCTAGCCTTTAGTGATTATTTGCACCAAAATATCACACCTTTACTTCACATTTTTGGCAAAGAAATGAAGAATTTTGGAGAGGTAATGCAGTTCACTACATTCGGCCAATCAAAGAGAGAAAAGAAAAATGTCTCTTTGATTTCTAAAATCAATAATAATGATATATCAAAAGTCAAGTTGGTATATCTCATTCATCTCTCTTGATTTGGAGTGTTCAACACTCTTTAACCAACTCACCTAAACACATCAAGCTAAAGTAACTAAAATTGACATGTGAAGTGATAGTTGATGTGACATGTGGGCCCAACTCGATTCCAAATGCGAATGGGCCCGTAAACACTCCCGGGCTCGAGTCCGTTAATTTCGAATTAACGAACTTCCGTCACAACGTTTTTTAAATCGAATTTAATTAAATAATTATGCCTAGTAAAATTACTATTCACATCGCTAACGAATTAATTCCAAATTCACTCGTTTGCCCGAATTAAAATCTAATTTTAATTCCGCGTCGAAATCTAATTCCGAATAATATATCGAATATATTATTTTAATGATTAATTCCAAATTAATTGTTCTTCTCTCTTCAAATAGTGTTTTATCCAAGATAAAGTCTCTCCAAATTAATCCCAGATTAATTAAGTTCGAATCATACGTCATCGGTGAACCTTGTCATTATCCCGATGGTTGCAACACTATAGAGAACTAGTTCTGAATCCTTGCGTGATCATTATCTCTATATGTCTGAAGTGATACTTCCGTCTTGACATCACATCCAATACACTATGATTCCCAATAAACCCAGCAAAGGCATACACAGAACCTGTTAAAGCCCTGGACGACCAAAACCAAAGTTTACTGATTGTCGAAAGTACTAGCGATGCAAGTCTCAAGTTAAGACCAAATATACCTACCTTGAAACAGACTCCCATAGAGACATATATACTACCAATGGGATTCCGCGGGGTCTATCCAGAGCGAAGCTTTTTTCCGTACCATCGGTAAAACACAACCTCCTATCGCACTTGCATAAGTATCATATACTTAAACATATGAGAACTATACCGTTATGCCCTCACAATGCGCACAAGTGCAATACTAGTCTATTTCGTATTATCGATGTCCAATCTCGATAATACTACGACTAGGGATATTTAAAGATTAAACCTTTATGGATTGATACTGTCTCATATCATCTCAATCCGGAACTAATCATAAGGACTTTTACCACTTGTATAAATCAAAGTAAATGAATCACAGAACGGTAAAAGGTAATTTTATTATAACATAGTTAATTTTGTATAAAAACACAATGTCTTTTACAAACAGTGACGCTATAGGTCATAACAGTCCAACATGTTGGTGTTTGCTAAGGTCCCAAGATCATTAAACAAGCATGAAACATGTGTGAATACAAATCAAAGAAGTTACGGAATACTTACATCGACCGGTAGAGCGACGCTTTGACGAAAAAAACTAAAAAATCTGCTCATGGAAGGTCATGGTAGTGACAGAAACAGCTTACTGGTTTGGCGTCTATTTTGGTCCTTCGTCAAGCTCCAAGCTTCGTCGAACGATTCCCGGCTCATGGGTGGACTTCCCTATCACCTTCGCATGTCTCTTGGAGTGCTAGCTCTTGTGATTTTTGCCACAAAAACCACACATTCTTGCTTCCCAAGCTCACGGCAGTGAGCTACTGCTGAAGAGTGAAAACATCCCATGAAGGGCGTGAGAGAGAGAGTTGCGTGTTATTTGTATTTTGTGTATCAAATACACTTAAATGAAACTCAAATTCATTTACCACAAATTTGGCTTTACAAAAGTCAAACAATAAAGCCACACCAACCTCCATCAACTCACATCAATCCATCAATCATGAATAGTGACTTGCGTCAATCACTCAAAGTGAAAGACATCCATCACTTGATTGATGAATGATGTGATGCTAGATGCGACTAGCGATTTGACACTTGATTTAACTTGCGTGCCGCACTCGAATTTGAAATACGAATACACTCGTAAATAATCTTGGGCTCGGGTTCGCTAATTCCAAATTAACAAATTTTCCGTTGCGTCGTTATAAAATGATTACGTCTAGTGAAATCACTATTCACCTCACAAACGAATCAATTCTAAATTAAATCGTTCGCTAGAATTAAAATCTAATTTTAATTCCGCGTCAAAATCCAATTTCGTTTAATATATCAAATATATTAATTTACCGATTAATTCCAAATTAATCATTATCTCTCTTTAATTGATATTTTATCCCAGATAAAATATCGCCGGAATTAATCCCAGATTAATTCTCTTTCTCTTCCAATTAATCCCAGATTAATTAAAGTGCGAGTCATACGTCATCAGTGAATCTTCGGGAAGCGACCCATGAGATCCCTGGATATGTTGGCAGTAAATTCGGTCATCGGACTATCCGAACACGTACGTACCAAGTACTACGTTTTTATCGATTTACAAGACAAGGTTGGCCTCTAGCAAAGCGCCATGCCTACCCAATTCTCCATAAATATCCTTACAGGAATAAATGATCTGTATCGGGCGTAGTATACATAGTATTATATATTTCTGTCCAGTATCGGACTGTCACGTGCTAGGCCTGGGGCTGGAACTGTGTCTGCCCCGTACAAAGCACATGTCGGATGTCTGGTAACTAGTCTCTATAATCGGATAAACATGACCTTGTCATTTTATCCCGATGACTGCAGTACTTAAGAGCACCAGTATCGTATCCTACGTGACATCATCTCCACTATAGTTGGAGTGATACTTCCGTCTTGACATCACACCCAACACACTACGATTCTCAATATACCCAGCATAGGCATACACAGAACCTGTTAAAGCCCTGGACGACCGCAACCAAAGTCTATTGATTGTCGCAAGTATTAGTGGTGCAAGTCTCAGGTTAAGACCAAATACACCTACCCTGATTTCGGACTTCCATAGACACATAGTCATACTTCCAATGGAATTCCGAGGGGGTCTATCCAGAGCGAAGCTGTTTCCCGTACCATCGGTAAAACACAACCTCCTATTACACTTGCATGAGTATCCTATACCCAAATATATGAGAACTATGTCGTTATGCCCTCATAACGCGCACAAGTGTAATACTAGTCTTTTACGTATTTATCGATGTCCAATCTCGATAATACTCTGACTAGGGATATTTAATGATTTATCCTTCATTGATTGATACTGTCTCATATCATTCTCAATCAAGGAACAAATCATAAGGACCACCTATCATTTATACATCTAGTGATCTAATCACAAATTATAAGAGAGTAATCTCTTTTGTCACATAGTTAATTTGTACAACAACACCATGATCTGTACAAATAGTGATGCTATGGGTCATAATTGTCCAACAAGTTGAACTAACAAAGATTTATTGTAAAGGATAAGGATAAGCTTATGAAATTGTAAGAAATAGGAAGTAACAAGTGTATCAGTATGGACAATAGTATAAAAAGAACACGTCAAGGTTTATAGGAAGAACAAAAGGTTGAGATTTAAGAAACAAGTAGAGAAATGGCTCGTAGTTAGTCTTCTTACATAGTAAGGAATATAGTAAGGAAATAGAACTTGGGAATTATATAAGAATCGTGATAAGTAATAATGGAATTTAGTATATTTTTCTAAGGAAGTGAAAAGTAAAGAATTGATAATAGTTATGGAATCCTAAAGCGTGGTAAAGAAAAGAACTTGTAAAGAAGAGTAATGATAAGTTTAGGCAAGGCATGGAATGGTTTGAGGTATTGAATAAAATGAGGATTTAAGGAAGAATGAAATGAATGGACCAATGATTTAAAGGAAGATGATCTTGGGGATCGAAGTAAAAAATGTTTTCAAGGGAACAAAGGAATAAGGATTCGAGAGACTAAGATTAGGAAGGAACCTTCAAGAAATTAGAGAGATTAGAGGAACAAAAATTATAGAAATCATTTATGGGAAAATAAGTAAGGACCCTATAAAAGTGAAAGGAATAAGGATTGTTGGAGGATACTATTATATAGATTAGAGATTAAGCAAGAAACACTCGTATTAGACAAATAGAACGGTTCTTAGAAAAGTAAGTGAGTGAAAATGAGAAGTACTAGAATAAGGAAGGAGCCATCATAGCAAATGAGTCCCCTAAAGAAAATAGCAAGAGGATTACTGTAGTACCCAAAGGAAGAGTGTAGTAACAGCACGAAGTTAAGTAATAAAAGAGTAAGTTACAAAAAAAATTTAGCTTAAACCCCAGTATAAGAAAAGACATCAGATGAGTAAACACGGAAGCTCTAGATAAGGGTATGTATCATCAGGTACTAAGAGTTTGAGATTAGCTCCCACCCTCCCAACCCTCGATTGATGCCGATAACAAATAAAACGGAGGTGCAATTTGGAGATACCCCAAAAGGCAAGAATAAGAGTAGTGATAAAAAACTGAAACGTATGACCCTTAAGGACAACATCAAATCAGAATAACAAGAGAAGGAAAAATAATCCGTGTATTAGATAAAAGAGAAACCATTAGATAAAGTAACAAGAGCAGAAATGGTAACCAAGTATATGATAAGAGGAAAATGACAGTGTTAAGGATAACCAAAGACATATGAGATCAGATAGCCTTCAGGTGAAGAAAAAAGATATGACTTATAGTAAGTGTAGATAAAGAATGAAACCGAAAAGTAAATCAACAAGAGGGTGGATACCAATACGTAAAGTGAAATGGGAAAAGAAAAGATGACTTACAGAAGATATAGACTAAGGATTAAACTTGGATTATATAAGCTTCGAGTGAAATAAGGAAAGGATGAAAAGAATACTTAGAAAAGATAAAACAAGGAATTGCATAAGGTACCCAGTTCTAGCTTAAGAAGACCAAACCACTACAGGTTTGGTATGGTTTAACCACAGGTTATGGGTGGTTTGGTAGGTTTATATTTTAGCACGGGAACGACAAAGTAAGTTAATACAAAGCAGCTGTCGAGAGACGTGAGATAGAAAAATAGGAAAGAAATGATCAAATGTAGTTCGCAGATAATCAGATAAGACTTTGAGGAGATGGGAAGGAAGTTGTCAGGTTAGGACAGAATCGACCAAGGAAGTCTATACTGGTTGATAAAATGAAGTAAACGATAAGTGGGTACGAGGAAAAGATTAGGAAAGAGGGATCGATAAGATACAATCAAGATATGAAATGATTCTAAGGTTAAGAAGGACAAACAGAATGGAGAAACATTAAATATTGGTATTAGATATTAGAATCCTCGATGGAAACCAAGAAACCAGCTATTGAGAGTTTTATTCACATCAAGGAGTCTTGAAGCATGAGTGAGGGTCTATAAAGAAGAGGTCTTAGAAACTAGAGTATAAAGAATGGTGTAAAGAACAGAATGACAATAGTCAAGAAGTACTCAGCAGAAGTATTACGGAACAAGGACCTAGGAAGAAGGATTAAATAGCCAGTAAAGGATAGAGACTGGAAGATCAAGGAAACCATGAGTTAGACGCCAAGGAGGATTCGAGGACGAATCTTATTTAAGGGGGGAGAATTTGTAACGACCGATAGTAATTACTACTACTTATGACGATACTATTATTTACGGGACAAAGGAATGTAATATAAATCATGTGGTGATTCAAGTACAATTATAAAAAGGCTTTGGAAATGATCGGAAGATTTCTCGAGGTCCCGAGAAGAAATCGTACCGTATGCCCTTTTATACTATATATAGTATTTTGGGCATAAACTTTTCATACGAACTCAGAATTTTATGAATTATATATTTTCGGAAAGCTTAGAGCAAGACCTACAACTTTCGAGTTATACATTTTTCCAAAATCGGACCAGAAATGGGTCAGAAACGCAAGTCAAATTCTGAGTGAATAGTGATTTCGGACCAAAATGATAAGAATCTCAAACTTCTCCATTTCTCTAGATGTTTCTATATCTTTGTTTTATCAATTGGTCCTACTATAAAAAAGGAAACCTTTTCACTATTACCAAATACAAAAAAATGAATTTGGAGAGAGAGGGAGAAGAAAAACCGTGAAATGAGAAATGGAGGGAAAGAAGAAGAAGAAGAAGAAGAAGAAGAAGAAGAAGAAGAAGAAAGAGAAAAGAGAAGAGAAAGGAAGGAAAATAAGATTGAAGTTTGAAGCTTGGAGGAACCATGGAAGTGAAGGAAATCAAGGGAAAAGAAAGGTAAAGAAACTTGACCCAAATTTCAAGTTTTTGATTTTTGATGAAATGAATGATTTGATGATGATAATAGCATGTTTTGAGTTTTAATTGATGAGAATAAGAGTTTAAGGGTTGATGATTTTGGTAATTAGACATATGGGTTTAAGATGTTGAATTTTTGGGTTTATTTACATTATGAAGTAGATGTATAAATTGAAGGTGATTTTGATTAATGGAAGGATTAAGTAAGTTAAAATGAAGTATTAGTGGTGATTGAGTTATGGGTTTGAAGTTTGGAAACACTAAATTGGATTAGAGATTGATTAAGATGGGTTTTGGAGAGTGGAAGAAGCAAAAACAGAACCTGTCCAGATTCTGGAAATCGCAGTAGCGTCGCGACGCCGGGAGATTTAGCGTCGCGATGCGGGACGAAACAGAAAACTAAAATCCTATGCCCCATGCGCCGCGCGTCGTGACGCCAAGCCAGCCAGAAACATAACTAATCAGTTTTAAGTCCCCGATTTCATCTTAAAGCGTTAGAAATCACCTTTAAAGACTCATATCAATTTATTTTCATATCATACATCAAATTATGACCGTTACAAGCCTCGAGTATTCGATTTTCGAGTAAGTCTTTAAAGTATCAATGTTGATCGAATATGATGATTCTAACCAAGTTTCTACCATAGGTTATCTACAGGAAACATAATTCCTTGCGATCAAGGATTCGTCAACAGCCCAGCCAGACTTGATCACTGTGAGTAGACACTCTTTCTTTAAATTGATTTTATTTATTATTTTACTTGTTCTTTATAAATCCAGACTTACTTTTCCAACAAGTAGGGCATTAGCCTTTATTTATTTACAGTCATTTTTTAGATGATAGTGACTTATAAAAGAAATGTTTTTAAAATTGAGATTTATGTTTTCGGGGCATGAGGTAAAACCTCACCACAGTATGTAACTTCAGACACAGATGGAATTGACGGATATAGAGAGCATGTGCATATGTTTAGCACTAAGGGGACGCTCTCAGATCCTCTAGTTGGGCTAGGGGGACGGCGATACGTAACGCCCCTAGACCCCAGTTTGAGCTTGGGTGGTAGCATAGATCCGCACCCCAGCTCCAGTTTGTGGTTTGGGGTACGGCGATACGTAACGCCCCAAGACAACCAGATTATGAGACAGTAGTGGCATGCTTTGAGAGACGACAATACGTAACACCCCAAAGTCATGGATTTGCATTGCTGGCTCCAGTTAGGCGTATGAGGGGACGACGATACGTAACGCCCTCATACTTCCAGGTTTTCAGACAAAGATATAGATTTCAGAAAAGTTTTCAGTTTCAGATTTCAGATTTTCAGTATAAAGTTTTAAGAGTTTCATAATCCAGATTTTTAGTAATTAATTTTTAGAAACCAGATTTTCAGTAATAGATTTCAAAAGAAACAGAGTTTCTATAAAAGAGATTTCTAAAAGTATGATTTTAAAGTTAAAGAACTTTTACTTAAGTTTTCAGTTTCAATCCACTCACTTCGATTGTATAGCAATCTAACCCCCACCAGTTTTTAGTTGTTTTGTAGGGATTCCAGGAGGACAAGCTCGGGAGGATGGATACTGATGCAGTCACCAGGGTTGGAGTCCACCAGTATTTAGTCACAAAGTATAAGAGTCCAGTTCCAAGTCATAGTAGTTGTATGCATTGTTAGTATCATACTAGTCTGCATAAGTAATCATTAAAGAGTTTTAAGAAAATGATATTGTGAACATTCATTTGTCAAAAGTAAAAGTATTATAATGTCTAGTTGAGTTATGACTTGTATATGTAACATTGCATTCGAGCAGTTTAGAATACAGATAGATATACATAGGCTTATGGGGTTAGCACTGCTATCCCATGCCGGTAACATCTCCAGATCGGGGATGTTATAATTATTATTTAATTAAATTAGATTTAATTTTGTCGCAACGGAAAATTTATTTAGTTTGGAATTAAATGAACCCGGGCCTGAGCAAAGTCATGTGTCGTATAAGCTGACTTAAATTTGGAATTTAAAAGTGATGGGACCCACTTCACTTACATCAACTTGTTGGACATGTGATGGAAGTGAATAGGCTTGAATTATGGATTTGATTTGTTGGCAAGTAAGGCTTGGCTTTACTTAGAATACACTCAAACCAAATCCAACACACAAACTTTGTATATAAAACAAGTCAACTTTGTAAGTAAGACACAATTCACTATTCACAACATTCCTTCTTCTTCTCCAATTGTCGTGTCTTTCTCTCTCTCCCATGGTATTTATGTTGCAAAAATTCTAGTAAGAAAGCACTGAAAGAGAAAATCAAGGTAATAGGGAAACTCATCCCTGAGTTTGGAAAACAACACAAAGCTTGGAGTTTTCCATAAACATCAAAGAATTTCAAATTCTCATCCGTTCATTGTAAGTAATTTTCTCAATTTACTTTGTTTTATTCACACAATATCATGACGTAGATACATTGGGCATGTATAGGACACTTACAATGGTATCAGAGCCTTATCTAAGCATGATTTGTATTTAGGGTTTATATACTTTATTTGGGGATTTTGTGCTTGGAGTATAATTTTTTCAAAATTGGTTGCTTGGATGTGTTTTGATGATGATGAATTGGATTTGTGCATCATAGGATTTGAGAAAATTGATTAGATTAATTTTTCCCTAAAATCCTTCAAGTGGTCGAGTATAACTCCACATAGTGCTCATGGTGATTTTTTTGAATTTAGGCTATTGGATGAGTTTAAAGCATGAAATAAATATTGATTGTTGATTTAATTTGATTGAAATCAAAATTGGATATTATTTTCTTAAATTGTCGTGAACAATAGCATGTTATAAGATTGATTTTGCTTCAATTGTGTTGGACATGAATTGAATAAAGTAAAACATGATTAATTAGTTTAAATTGATGTTTTGGAAATATTAGTTTAATTAATTAATTATGGTAATTACACTTTTGTTAAAATTAATATGATATTTGGAATATTATGTTAATAAATATTAATCTTTAAATTGGATTGGGCTAATTTGTTGTATTTGGGCTTAATGGGCTTGGTTAGGCCAAACATGATTTTGGACAATTGGATTGGATCCAAATTGGGCCTACAACCATTTCCATAAAGTCTAAATATAACTTTTGGCCTTTAATAATTTAATTGGGCCTAAATTGATTTTTGGCAAAAGGGTGATTCCTAATTGGGCATTGGCATCTTGGATTGGATCCATATTGGCCAAAGCCCATGCCTTAAGAATTAATTGAAAGCCCATTGGACTTTAATTAAAATAATATATATACTAATTGGGCCTTTGAGACCTAATTGGATTGGATTTGGAATCCAAGTCTTTAAGGCACATAAATAAGTGTAATTATTTAATTTGGAAATAAATTCGAATTAGTATTGAATACAAATTAAATTGGATTTAAAATTATAGTGCAATATAATTCAAAAATACGTACTTTGAGTATTTATTCTTAAACGAGTTGGACTCGTGCAAATCAAATCGTTGTTTGAACATTGGATGATCATTAATTCAAAGATTAATTAATTGGATTAGATTGATTGAATAACATGCTTTGTGTGATTACTTAGATGCATTTGTATGAATAATGTATATCAGATGGATATTAGAAGGATGGGCGTAATTTTGGAAATTATTGTAATAAATTTAGAATTTATTAAATTGGATCTGCGTGTCCAGCCTATTATCTCTGTAATCTTTGTATTTCTCTTCTCACCAATTCCCCTCAATGTAAATGAGGTTTCTTTATTGTATCATATAATTGGGTAGAAGTAAGAATCGTGCTAGCGGGAAAGAGCTAAGGGAGAGATTTGTTCTAGGAAAAAATTATTAGATATCCATCCGCATATCATTATTAATTTATTCGTGCCTTATTATGATTTTAGAATGTATGCTTAAGTGTGTATGATGAGACCTAATCAAAGATAATAAATTGGATGCCAATTTACGCGAAAATCTGTAACGACCGAAAGTTTAGTTTCTACTACATTGTAGTACTGTGGTATCAATAGATGAAGGCATGTAAAATAAACCTTGATCAGACTTAAATATGCTCATGGAACAACATTGGAGACGATCGGTAAATTTCTCGAAGTCCCAGGAAGAGACTATACCACGTGCCTCTTTATACCGCCCATAGTATTTGGGGCATAACTTTTTCACACAAACTCCAATTTTTATAAATTTTATATCATCAAAAATCTGAGACCAAGACCTACAACTTCCACGTTAAATATTTTCCCAAATTTAGATCAGAACCAGGTCAAAAATGCAAGTCCAAATTTTGGATGAATAGTGATTTCGGGGTCAAATGTAAAAATCTCAAATTTTCTACAAAGTTCTACACTTTTCCTCAACCTTCCAATTATCATTCAACCCCAATATATAAAGGACTCACTTTTCACTATTTCTGAAAATGGGAAAACGAAATTGGAAATGAGAAAAGAAGAAGATGCCGTGAGACGAAGAGGGAAGAAGAACGTGGGAGAGAAAGAGAAAGAGAAGAAGAGGGTGAAGGAATCCAACAAAAAAATAAGGTAATAAACCTGAACCCAAATTCTAAGTTAAGAGATTTTGATAAATTGATATTATAGAAGTTGTAGTGGCATATTGTGTGTTGGATATTAGTGATTAATTAGTGAAGAAATAGTTGTTAATCTAAGATATCCAAAATTGTTAGTTTAAAGCATAAGATTAAAAGTAATGGAAGTGAGATTAAATAAGCATTTAAAGATGATAAAATGGTAGTTAGTATGTGTGGAATATATATAATGTGGTGGATATTGTATTGGGTTAAATTTTGTGATTATGGAGGATGATGACATTCGGCCAATTCTAGGAAGAAGGGAGGGCTATTTTTCATATAATATGAATTCTTGAATTATGTAGGTATGCAATGGTTATATAAAATGAGGATATGGTTAGCTAGGATTATAGGAAAAGTGGAATTTAGGCATGTCTCACACCAAGAGTTCGATATAATGTCAAGCTCGAGATAAATTAAATAATTGAGCATGTTTTGGATGTTATGAAGAGTATTTATAATAATGGAAATTCTGTTGAGGGTTTTCGGATTAAATGTATTACACTAGACGATGAAACATGGAAGATAAATAAAGAAAACAGTTTATGTCTCGTCCCAGATAGGTTATATATATATTTTTTATTAGCTCGAGTTTTATGTGCCCGATTGATAAACCATAAAATTATAAGTAAACTAGATACATAAAGGATAACATATCAAAATTTCATAATTTTTGGACTTAAGATGAGGCCGGATCGAATTTTTGAAGTCGGGCTATCTGCAGCCCTTGTGCCCAGTTTTTCCAGCTGCACAACCCCTGAACTTCAGTCCATAACTTGAGTTCTGGGGATCAAAACTGTAATCTGTAAAATCCAACATAAAGTAGACACATAATCGAGTATTTTATTAAAATTTTAGCCCCAAATTCAACGCCGATTTAGCACACCGAATTTTCAAATTCAGTGTTGGCGTATTGAAAGTTTTTGGATAGAGGGAAGAATATGGAGTTTTGTGAAGTAACTTGTGAAATCCTCGAACGAGCGTAATAAAAATTATTAGACCACCCTAAAATATTAGTAACATAGAGAGTATGAGTTAACATGAATAATGAACAAATTTTGTTAAGTAAAGATATAATTCGCAACCTTGATACTAATGAATTTTGCTAATTCTAGATTATCTCGGGAGATACGATTCTGCCACCATCACAAGGCGTCACCAGCAAGTTCCGAACCAGAGAGTGGACCTCTTTTCTATAACTGGTTTTATTTATTAAAGTTTAGTTTTGATATTAGACTTATTTTAATGCCGTAGGGCGTTAGATTTCTTTATTTCTATTATTACTTGAAATATATGCTTTATGCCATGTTTCAGTTGTGTTTTACACAGAAAAGTTTAAAGTATTAGTTTTTATGTTTTCGGAGCATGAGGTAAAACCTCACCCCAGTATGAAACTTGAGATACAGTTGGCATTGAAGGATACAGAGGACATGTGCACATGTAGAGAGTGAGGATGACGGCTTAGGTTCGTGTACCTTGACTCTAGTGGTGGCTATGTCCAGTTGAGTCATTTTCTTAGACATAGAGCTCTACGTTAAGTTGAGTCATTTTCTTGGGCGTAGGGCACCACCAGTTTCAGCGATGCCCAGTCGAGTCATTTTCCTGGGCGTCATCAATTTCAGAGACCGGTTGAGTTGTTCCCGGACACGTCCAGTTGAGTTATTTTCCTAGACGTAGAGTAGTTTTCAATTTTCAGATTTTCAGTACACAGATTTCAGACCTTCAGTATATAGTTTTCAGAAATCAGATTTTAGTAAATTGTTTTCAGAAACTAGATTTCAGAAACAGTTTTCAGCAATCGAGATTCAAAGTTATTTTTCATAAAGTTCAGTTTTTATAAAGAGATTTCATATAAAGTGATTTTTCTAAAAAGTTTTAGTTTCAAAGATTTCATGTTTTCAGATGCATGTCCACTCACTTAGATCGTATAGCGATCTAACCCCCACTCCAGTTTCTGTATCTTGCAGGTTACTCGGAGGGCGAGCTTTGGCAGACGGATACTGATACAGTCACTAGGGTTCTGAGTCCACCAGCACAGAGTCATATAGCATGAGAGTCCAGTCAGAATTAAGTAAAGTTGCATTTATAAAATTGTAATGTATAAGTCGTTATAAGTGTCTGATGAAGTTTTGTAAAGAAAAATACATTTGAGTATTCAATTTTAAGAATTTAAAATATTATTAAGATAAGTTATAGTTTAGAATACTGTTAGGAAGTCAGAGGCTTATGTGGTAGTACTGCTATACCATACCGGTAACATCTCCCAAATCGGGGATGTTACAAAGATGGTATCTGAGTCAGTATCTGCAGTAGGTAGAGTGTTGGAGTCTTGTATACTTAGTATGTCCAAGATACTAGTATGCGGGGCACTACCTCTCCAGTATCTAATCCTCGAATACGTCCTCAAAGCTTCACAGACAGGTTAGTAAGTATTCCCAAGTCCTCTGAACTCTTTTCCTTACTATAGATAGAAACCATTCCATAATCATCCTAGATTACTCCCTGAAGTCCGGTATAAGCTAGAGAACTAGATAGTAAATTCCATGGAAAGCCATCCAAGAAAGTATAAGAGAAAAGAGAAAACTAGAAGAGAAGTAAGGAAAGTGTAAAGATAATTAAGTAATCATAAGTAAGAAAAGATCGAGATACAGGATTAGATCAGTGAGGAAGTACAAGATTTCATAGGAGCCAAAGAAGAATAGAGGAAGTCCCAGTAAGTATTAGAGATGTTTAATAGAAGTAAGATTCATTTCTTCCTTAGAATATTCCGTCAATCCGTACCAGTAGCCTTCAAGTATTTCTTATAGATAGTAGAACTTAAAAGATATTCACTCATCAGAGGGAAAACTAAAAAGGAAAAATAAGAAATATATCTAGATGTTAAGAAACTAGAGATAGTAAGTAAAAAGATAAAGTAGAGGATAAAGAGAAAAATTGGAAGAAAAGCAAAGAGAAGTGTAAGAAGGTAAATGTAACCATATATAAGAAAGAGATACAGATACAGATACATAATCGAATCGATAAGGAAGTAAACAAAGGTAGATGAAAAGAAACAGACATGAAATGTTGAAATCAATAGAAATAAGAATAAGAAACGTGGAGATAAGTAACAAAGGATAATACTGGAACTAATAGTAAAGATGAGTATAGTATGATTAGATTAGAGTAAAAGCCAAGTAGATCTAAGGAAAATTTCTTTTCCTCGAGTGAAATACCTTCATTCCTCAGATGAATTCCTCCGAGTTGATTCAATATTTTATGAACCATTTCGTATAGATAGTAAGTTTCCCAAGTATCAAGGACGATCATGGAACCCTTTAATGGATACGGAAATGCCATAGGAAAGAGAGAGAGATTTTAGATCTTCTGAACTCAGACCTGTAGGTAAATAAGATGAGTGGTAATTGAGGTAACAGATGGCTTCCCTTAGCCAATGGATCCAATAGATAAGGTTTTTACCTCAATCTTCGCTCCTTCGAGATACCAGTTAAGAAAGTTACCCTGATAGAGTCTACCTCATATCTTCCCTACATGAGCAATAAGCCCCATCAGGATATTGACTACTAAAACAAAGATAGAGAAGCTTCCCCAGATATAAAGAAAATGACCAATGAGATACTAGTAGTTCCTATCAGCATGTATAGGCGACCGTAAGAAAACCAACAAAGTTCATTTTGAGAAGTTAAAAGACCTTAAAAGAAAGACTATCTGGGATAAGAATCAAGGAAGTTTTGAGGAAATAAAGAAGAAAATGATAGCTCAAAGATTAAGATAATTCGGAGTAAAGAATCGATGATAATAGTGGAATCTTATAGCTAGTAGAGAAAAAGGATCAGTAAATGAGAACAGTTGTTAGGACAGATAAATCATAGGATGGCACAATAATTAAGCCAATGAACTTTCAAGGAAACAGAGAAATTAGAGGAACAAAGATTATGGAAAATGATTTATAGGAAAATACGAAACAACTTATAAAGAATCTCATAGAGTTAAGAGTAAGGATTGTAGGAGGAGAATAGTGTATGGATTGGAGATTTAGTAAGAGATGTTCGTAGTAGAAAAAGTAGAAAGAGTTTTCAAAGAAGTAAATGAGTAAGAATTGAAGGACTAAGATAAGAAAGGAACCATCATCGTAGAATTAGTCCTTTATGAAAGATAACAAAAGATTATAAAGTACCTAGAGAAAGAGTGTAGTAACTTCAGAGAATTAAGTAACAGAAAAGATAAAGAAACAGTATAAGGAGCTCGTTAAAGAATATGCTTATAGAAAGACTTTTATAGGATATGAAGTATTTAGTTGATGTAAAGGATCAGAATTAAAGTTGGAAAAAGGTATGTTAGAAAAGTTTAAGCGATAGAACTTTATATAGAAATAGATACCAGACAGATATACATGAGAATCTTAGGCGAAAGTATGCGCCCTAATACACCATAACAGAAGGGCCTTAAGACTAGCTCCCACCCTCCTAACCTTCGATCGATACCAGTAACAAAGATGGACCTGAAGAGTAACCTCAAAATACTCCGGAAGCAAGTATAAGTGTAGTAACAGACAATCGAAACATACGACTTTTAAAGCAATAGTAACAAATCAGGAAAAAAAAAGAAAAAAAGGAAGAGATAACCTAAGTAAGAGATTTAAAGAGAAGTTGTTAGTTAAGGTAACAAAAGGAAGAAGTATCAATTAAGCATACAATAAGAATGTAAAGGACAGAGTTAAGAATAACTAAGGACATATGCGGACAAATATCATTTGAGTAAAGAAAATAAAAGATGTGACTTATAAGAATAAATCAAAAGGATAGCTGATACAAGTATAGAAAGTGAAATTGTTTAAGTGTAATAGCAAAAAAGAGGGAAATTCTAAGTAAGTATTGATAGGAATGTGGTATGATGTAGGATCAAGAAAATAAGTTTACCATGGTATAAGAATTAATAAAGAGAATATATTCTAGTATGCAATTGAATATAGAAGATGAGTGAAAGAATAGTAAAGGAAGATCAAGGAGTTGAGACCTACGATTACGATCCAAGAAAGAACGAATAAAACTATTGAGGGTCAGAAAGGAAGCTGATAAGTTAGAATAGTACCAAAGTAAGGTAGTAGTTAAATGATAGCAGAAATCAAGGTCAAAGAAAATGATAGGTATGTAAAGGAAGAAATCCAGGTAAAAAGAACAGATATATAGAACAAGAAAGCTCTTAGTAGATGACAGGATGAAATAAAGGATAAAAGAGTAACTAAGAAAAGTTTAAGAGAGTGGATCTGTTAATATACAACAGAGGTAGGAAGCAAAATCTAAAACTTAAAGAAGAGAAGCTTATAGACGGTTGAAGGTTGTAAAATAGGTATGGAGAATTGATAGCTAACCAATGAGAAAGAGTATTAAGTTCAAGTTGAACGAGTGAAATAAAGAATACTAAATACAGGAGAAATTGTTGAGCATAAGTAAAGGCCTACAAGGATGAAATCTTAGAGATAAGGAGTATGAGATACAGTGAAAGGATAAAAAAGATAGTAGTAAAAAATACTCACTAGAATTACTACAGATGAGGACTCAGAAATTGGAACAGAGGAAAATCAAGTAACCAGTAGAGGTTAGAGACAAAAGATAATTATAATAGAATATCTAGATATTCTCAAAACTAAGAAACCAACGGATATATACCAGAAAGGATTCGAGCACGAATCCTATTTAAGGGGGTGCAGATTTGTAACGACCGAAAGTTTAGTTTTTATTACGTTGTAGTACTATGGTATCAATAGACGAAGGTGTTGGGTTTCTATTAAGTCCCAAGGATCAAATCAAGCATTGAAACTCATGTGAATACACAAAGGAGAATGGCAGAATCATACTCACTTTGATCGGATTGGATGCTACGAAGAATAAAACTTTTTATGCCCTTTGAGTGAAGCTCTCGGCCATGGTGTTCTTTGTCCTCCATCTTCATCTTCAAGCTCCAAGCTTTATCAATGTTGATTCCAAGCTCAAAGGTGGGTTTCCCTATTACCTTGTATGCCTCTTTGTGTGCTAGCACTCTTGAAGATTTGCAACAAAACTTCTAATTCTTCTCTTTTGCCCACGGTTTTGAAGAAGAAATGAAGAGAGGTATTATTTGGCCCTTGGCCGAATTCTTTTTAAGAAAAGAGAGAGAGATTGTGTTGTATATTTGGTTTTCCAAAAAACCTAATTAACATATACCAAATTTTAGTCAAAGCTTTTCTAAAAAGCTAAAATAATTTTGGAGGCAAAATTGCAATAAATGCAATCCAACCACTTCCATCAACCCATCACTAATGAATAGTGACTGGTTGTCAATCACTCAAAGTGACAAGACATTCATCACTTTAATGACTATTGATTTGACGCTAGATGTGACTTATGGGTCCCACTTCGATTCTAAATATGAATAGTTCTATAAACACTCTCGGGCTCGGATTCGCTAATTCTGAATTAACGAATTTTCCGTTGCGACGTAATTAAATCTAATTTAATTAAATAATCATGCCAAACATAATTACTATTCATATTGCTAACGAATTAATTCTAAATTAAATCGTTCGCCCGAATTAAAATCTAATTTCATTTCCGCGTCGAAATCCAATTTCGTTTAATATATCGAATATATTAATTTACTGATTAATTCCAAATTAACCGATCTCTCTCTTTAAATAATATTTTATCCTAGATAAAATATCTTCGTAATTAATCCCAGATTAATTTTCTCTCTCGTTTAATTAATCCTAGATTAATAAAGTGCGGGTCATACGTCATCGGTGAATCTTTGGGAAGTGACCCATGAGATCCTCGGATATGTTGGTAGTAAATACGGTTATCGGACTATCTGAATACGTACGTACATAGTACTACGTTTTTACCGATTTACAAGACAAGGTTGGTGATAAGTGTGGTTTATACCCACTTATTTTAGCATCTTTAGCCTATTATTTTGTTATGGTTAGAGCCATTTAATGTATTTTATACTTTATTTTATGTCTTATTTGTAGGAAGCATTATAACATCAAGAATGGAGCAAATACGTGTATTTCGGGAGCTATCGGGCGTATCAGACTCAAGAAGCAGTAAAAATCAGCATCAGCTGCGCACTGAAATTAAAAAGGCTATACATTTTGATCTAGAAAGAGTTACGAGACCCATAATATAGGGATTTGCATCTACTCGACGAGATCTAGTCATTTACATACATTTTACTGAGAGTTGAGCACTGTAGCGCCCACTGTTCGGCGCCGCAGCGTCCCCCGCGGACCAGAAACAGGATTTTAGGGTTTTTTAGATGTTTAATGACTCCTAGCCTCTATTATAAATAGAACAGTTAGTCCAACACTCAAAGGGAGGCTAATACACTGCACAAAACACGAAATTACATATTTTTAGAGATCCAAGGAGAGGATTGAAGAGCGACAAGAGGAGATTAAGGCGGTGACATCCGGAGAGGAAAAGATTCAATTCGGGTTTTATCTTCTTATTTCTCTCTTAAAACTCTAATGATTTCCATTAGATTCGTGGCTTGATTATTCAATGTTTTATCTTTTGTCATGAATTTACTCCTTAATTTTGGAGAATGATTGTAATCGATGCTTGAACCTTGTAATTGATTATTAATTTTGTGATGAAGTTTTGTTGATTTATTTATATTCTTTTGAGTTTAATGCTTTATGTTTGTTGGCCATAAATATGATGATGAATGTTTAGAATCTATCACTCGAGAGAGGGGATTTTGAATAGATCTAGAGAATATGACCTAGGGTTTTATAGAGTTCGAGAGAATCTGTAGTCCTTTGAAGTCGTTAACATAGAATCACAAAGCGTAATGAGTTATTAACTATTGGATTTTTATAGAGATATCGAAGTCTGTAGTTAATGATATTTTCACTCGGCACTCGAGAGAGGGAGTGGATAATTTCGGAGTCTTGACTTATAAACAATATAACCGAACAATGAATTAATTGGCATGACAAATACATAGGCGACAGCTAGGTGAAATCAGGATCCAGAATCTCTATCGTATTAGTTCCTCCTATATAATTATTTTTTTTATTTTATTTACATAATTAAAATCTTTATTAGTTGTCGTCTAAATAAAGTTAGGATTATCAATTGTAGTACTTAATGCGAGTTAACGCAATCCCTGTGGGTTCGACACTCTTAACTCATATTCATACTAAAACTTGACACCGTAAACTTGCGGTACGATAAAAAAATATCACACTAAGTTTTTGGCGCCGTTGCCGGGGATTATTTGTTTAATTCACATTAATACTACTACCAAGTAATCTTAGCTTTAATTTAGAATTTTATTTTTATTTTTGTTTTTATTTTCTTTATTTCCTTTATTTTTGTCTTAAATTTTATTTTTGTTTTTATTTCTTATTTTTATTTTATATTTTTCGTACGAGGTGAGTTTGAAAAGAAGTAATGGCAGATCTTGTTGGTGCACTGATAGCTTAAGTATCGTCCCTCACGACTGGCCGAATGTGCAGTCCAGAATTTCCAATTAAGAGAAAATCTACATATCCTGGGGGACCATCTATGGATAAATCACCACAGCCTGCCAAGCTGTCTTTTTCATGTCATAAGAACCGGTGGATACCAAAGAAGAAAGCATATGAGATTACCCGGTTCACTACTTTTAAGCCACCATAACCATTTGGGTGGTTGCGTCTGGCTGAAGACGTTAAACTTAGCGCTAGCGGGGAGGCAACCCTTGCATTTAATTGCATTTATTTATTTTCCTTATTTTTAATTCTTATTTTATTGTGTGTTATTTATTAATTTGCATGTTATTTATGCAGGTAGTACAAGACACACAACGCCCGCGCAACCAAATTCTAACCAGCAAGAGCCTGATCAACTCCATGCATGGTAGTGTTGTTCCTCACTCTTGTTCTTAATTTTTTTTTTTTTTAATCTTACATTGAGGACAATGCAAATTTTAAGTTTGGGGGTGTGTGCATGTTGTTTACTTGCTATTTAGTTGTTTAAATTTATTGAAAAAAAAATTTATTTTAGCCCAAGATAGTAAATCATAAATCTTGTGATAATATTGTTTGTTTATAGGTGAAATTTTAGAAACGATAAGTGCCAAATTTACTTTTATCTGATGCCTTGAATAAACTGATCTATGTTGGACTCGTAAGCACTTAAAAATAGGTTTTTAACGGTGAAAACTTAAGTAGTTAACACGATGAATAGTTGAAGAAATTGCATGTCGATGAATGACCGTTTGCTTAGATATTTATCTTGATTTGCTAGTGTTATGAAGTATGGTATAGCTAAAAACAAAAATGTCTCTAAAGAAATAAATTAAACCACCTATAACCGATAAGCGTGAAGCTACCCATGGGCGAGTATTAGGACCACCATGAGGAGAAATGCTACCTTAAAGGGTAGGTGAGTTGAAAAAAGTGCAAAAAAAAAAAAAATGAGAAAAGAAAAAAAAGAGACAAGAAAAGAAAAGAAAAATCATACCATACTGAGCACAAAATAAAGCAATTACAGAGCTTAATTGAGATATCTAGGTTGGTTTGACTCATCGATTCTAATTTCTAAACGAAACCATTAAGTTGGCTTACTTATGAGTCGAGCTGTGAACGAACCTTTACACACACACACACCGTGAGTCTACCTTAGATAATTTATTCAAGAATTTGGATTCGAGTTGCAATTGCGTACTTTGAAGGTTCTCTAATTTCATTTATAAACTTTCTTTGAGGATATATTTATGTGCAACTATCGGGATTTTCTTTTGTTATATTTTATATTTTTGCATGATTGTGTGTGAAAGAAGTTTGAGGGTGTCGTCGCTGTAAGCCATCACGAGACTATAACTCGTCCACTAGGGTCACCTAGGGGTTTAAAGGCTTGTTGCATATGCTAAATGCAATCATGATCCCTACGAAAGTGGCCTAGTTAATTTAGTTATTTTTATTTATTTATTTGAAATTAGTTTTTATTTTATATTTTGCTCGGGACTAGCAAAATCTTAAGTTTGGGGGTGTTTGATAAGTGTGGTTTATACCCACTTATTTTAGCATCTTTAGCCTATTATTTTGTTATGGTTAGAGCCATTTAATGTATTTTATACTTTATTTTATGTCTTATTTGTAGGAAGCATTATAACATCAAGAATGGAGCAAATACGTGTATTTCGGGACCTATCGGGAGTATCAGACTCAAGAAGCAGTAAAAATCAGCATCAGCTGCGCACTGAAATTAAAAAGGATATATCTTTTTATCTAAAAAGAGTTACGATACCCATAATATATGGATTTGCATCTACTTGACGAGATCTAGTCATTTACATACATTTTACCGAGAGCGCCCAAGCGTCCCCCACGGACCAGAAACAGGATTTTAGGGTTTTTTAGATGTTAATGACTCCTAGCCTCTATAATAAATAGAACAGTTAGTCCAACACTCAAAGGGAGGCTAATACACAGCGCAAAACACGAAATACATATTCTTAGAGATCCAATGAGAGGATTGAAGAGCGACAAGAGGAAACAAAGGCTGTAATATCCGGAGAGGAAGAGATTCAATTCGGGTTTTATCTTCTTATTTCTTTCTTAAAACTATAATGATATCCATTAAATTCGTGGCTTGATTATTTATTGTTTTATCTTTTGTCATGAATTTACTCCTTAATTTTGGAGAACGATTGTAATCTATGCTCAACCTTGTATTTTATTTATCAATTTTGTTATGAAGTTTTATTGATTTATTTATATTCTTTTGAGTTTAATGCTTTATGTTTGTTGGCCACAAATATGATGATATAAGTTTAGAATCTATCACTCGAGAGAGGGATTTTGAATAGACCTAGAGAATATGACCTAGGGTTTTATAGAATTCGAGAGAATCTGTAGTCCTTTGAAGTCGTTAATATAGAATCACAAATCGTAATGAGTTGTTAACTATTGGATTTTTATAGAGATATCGAAGTCTATAGTTAATGATATTTTCACTCGGCACTCGTGAGAGGGAGTGGATAATTTCGGAGTCTTGACTTATAAATAATATAACCGAACAATGAATTAATTGGCATAACAAATACATAGGCGACAGCTAGGTGAAATCAGGATCCAGAATCTCTATCGTATTAGTTCCTCCTATATAATTATTTTTATATTTTATTTATTTATTAAAATCTTTATTATTTATCGTCTAAATAAAGTTAGGATTATCAATTGTAGTACTTAATGCGAGTTAACACAATCCCTGTGGGTTCGACACTCTTAACTCTGATTTATACTAAAACTTGACACCGTACACTTGCGGTACGATATAAAAATATCACAACACTCTTAACTCATATTCATACTAAAACTTGCTATCTACAGGAACATGCTTCGGGAAGTGCCCCATGAGATCCTCGGATATGTTGGCAGTAAATACGGTTATCGGACTATCCGAATACGTACGTACCTAGTACTACATTTTTACCGATTTACAAGACAAGGTTGGCTTCTAGCAAAGCGCCATGCCTACCCAATTCTCCAGAAACATGCTTACAGGAATAAGTGATCTATATCAGGCGTAGTATACGTAGTATTGTGTATGTCGATCTAGTATTAGATGTCACGTGCTAGGCCTGGGGCTGGAATTATGTCTGCCCCGTACGAAGCATATGTCAGATGTCCGGTAACTAGTCTCTATAATCGGATATACATGACCTAGTCATAATATCCCGATAGCTGCAGCATTTAAGAGTACTAATACTGTATCCTACGTGACATCACCTCCACTATAACTGGAGTGATACTTTCGTCTTGACATCACACCCAATACACTACGATTCTCAATATACCAAGCAGAGGCATACATAGAACTGGTTAAAGCCCTGGACGACCAAAACCAAAGCATATTGATTGTCGCAAGTATTAGCGGTGCAAGTCTCAGGTTAAGACCAAATACACCTACCTTGATTTCGGACTTCCATAGACACATAGTCATACTACCAATGGAATCCCGAGGGGTCTATCCAGAGGGAAGCTGTTTTCCGTACTATCGGTAAAACACAACCTCCTATTACACTTACATGAGTATCCAATACCCAAATATATGAGAACTATGCTGTTATGATCTCACATAACACGCACAAGTGTAATACTAGTCTTTTACGCATTTATCGATGTCCAATCTCGATAATACTCTGACTAGGGATATTTAATGATTAATCATTCGTGGATTGATACTGTTTCATATCATCTCAATCCAGGAACTAATCATATGGACCTCCTATCATTTATACATCTAGGTGATCTAATCACAAATGATAAGAGAGCAATCTCCTTTGTCACATAGTTAATTTGTACAACAACACCATGATCTGTACAAATAGTGACGCTATGGGTCATAATTGTCCAACAGAATGCATGTAAAATAAACCTTCATCGGACTTAAATATGCTCATGGAACAACGTTGGAGACGATCAGTAAATTTCTTGAAGTCCCAGAAAGAGACTATACCATGTGCCTCTTTATACCTCCCATAGTATTTGGGGAATAACCTTTTCATACAAACTCCGATTTTTATGAATTTTATATCATCGAAAATCTGAGACCGAGACCTGCAACTTCCACGTTAAATATTTTCCCAAATTCGAATCAGAACTAGGTCAAACACGGAAGTCAATATTTTGGATGAATAGTGATTTTGGGGTCAAATGCAAAACTCTCAAATTTTAAACAAAGTTCTAAAATTTTCCCCAATCTTCCAATTATCATTCAACCCCACTATATAAAAGACTCACTTTTCACGATTTCTTAAAATGGGAAAATGAATTTGGAAATGAGAAAAGAAGAAGATGTCGTGTGATGAAGAGGGAAGAAGAACATATGAGAGAAAAAGAATGAGAAGAAGAAAAAGAAGAAGAGATAAAAGAAAGAAAGAAAGAAGAGGAGAAAGGAAAAGGCAAAGAAGAAGATGTTGCTCAATTGGAAGCTTGGAGGGTGAAGGAATCCAACAAAAAATAAGGTAATAAACCTAAACCCAAATTCCAAGTTATAAGATTTTGATAAATTGATATTAGTGATTAATTAGTGAAGAAATAGTTGTTAATCTAAAATACCAAATTGTTAGCTTAAAGCATAAGATTAAAAATAATGGAAGTGAGAATAAATAAGCATTTAAAGATGATAAAATGGTCGTAAGTATGTGTGGAATAGATATAATGTGGTGGATGGTGTATTGGGTTAAATTTTATGATTATGGAGGATGATGACATTCGGCCAAGTCTAGGAAGAATGGAGGGATTTTTTGCATATAATATAAAGTCTTGAATTATGTAGGTATGCAATGGTTATGTAAAACGAGGATATGGTTAGCTAGGATTATAGGAAACG